>OZ035881.1:132321989-132881989 GCA_964034835.1 Muscina levida
TTCTATATTTTCCAATCTTATCATTCGTTCTCTAGCATTCCACCTTGCATTTTCATTTCCTTTTTCCACCTCATCTTTGGTCTGATCGAAATGCTGCAAATCAAAAATATAATGTATGCATTTGTTGTGGCGGGCTTTCACTTGCTGGCACCTTGTATAGATTTCTTTGTGAGGCGCCATGTCTTCGTTTCTCTTCACCATTGCAAAAACTCTTTCAACATTAATGTTGCTTTGGAATGAATATACATCATCGATAGGTCGATCTATATATCTCTTTAACATGGATTCCTTTGCAGCTACCAAAGCGCTTTGAAAGATCTGGTTTTCCATGTTCATACAAATCAAATCAAGTTTATCTTTATTGAAAGCAAAATAAAACTTTGGTGGAACCAAATTTAAGAACTCCGTTTGGCTAATGTATCCACTTTCCATATAACTAAATATTTCAGTAAGCATTTCCTTGAAGTCATGATGATCAGAAGCAACAATTGCTTCACTACTACTGACATGTTTAAGTGGTTCAATGCATGTTGCATGGATAAGTACACACATTTTGAGCTGTTGTAGAAAATCATTGTCCGTAAGATATTCGCCAATTATTTTCGCTTCATTGTAGGTCTCAGGATATTTGTTAGTGAAATCCAGCAACACATCTTTTAATTTTAATATTTGCCATGTTAAATCGGATATAAACATGAACCTGTGTCCTGCCAAGTCCCAACGCTTTTTGTATAATAAACGAGTACTTTCTTAATTTTCATTGAAATTGTGAAATTTTCAAGAAAGAGGGTCAATTGTTTTTTAAATGGCACAAATACGGCTAAAGATTTTTGTTCAAAATTGCACATACTTCGAAAAAACTTCAGTATCTAAAATTCCACCAAGGCGCTTCACGTCACAAAGCTTAGTTTGGACGTTATGAGTTGAGGAAGGTAAAAAAGCTAAAAATTTTGGATTTTTTCCATTTTTCTTCAAGTTTTTTCAATTTTTTTTCCAAACGATACATTGTACTGCGAAGCGCCTTGGTAGAATTTAAGATTTTAAGGTTCTAAACGAGAAATAGAAAATTTTGGCCAAAAATCTTTAGCCGTTTTTGTGCCATTTTAAATGAAAAAGTCGTAAATCTACCTTTACCACTTATTATTATAATCATTTTTTTTCTCTCAGTGTACGAATGAAATATTCATCTTAAATGAAAGGTTACTAACCCAGTTTATTGTAAAAAATTAAAAAATTCCAGTTTTTCGGATATTAATAAAATTACAGGAAAAAATTCGTAATCAGTTGAAAAATCAATGACAACAAGAACACCCTATAATTCACATATCATGTAATTGAGGGCCACCCTAATGAGCATTTCAGATAGCCGAATGTATCCCCAAATCAGTACATATAATTTGGTACATATATTCTTAAATTGGAAAAGCACTTTTTTTTGACATATTGCTATGTATATTCATATAAAATACATAAGGGCCTAACTATACAATCGATTTTTCTTTTTGTTAAGCACTTTTGCATTTTTTGTGGCTATATAGCGATATTGTGTCAATGACCATAGGCATTTCACACAATACTGAAATAGAGAAACAGCAGCAGCACTGCAAAATCCAAAATATGCTATAATATATATTTGCCACCCATATATATTATAGCAAATTTGTATTTTACCACTGCGGTGAAATTTTCCACTTATTTCTAGTACGATGAGAGCTAAGAAATCGCGCACCCCACTCCATCATCTAAGTCTTCCCCTTTAGCTTAAGATGCTTTAGGCCCTGAACCTCACAGCTTTTATTCTCTTTGGGTTTGCGTTTCTCTATCCATTTCCAGTAATCATTTTTTATAAATTTTGGTTTGGTTTTTTTAACACGATCCTTAATGAATTCGTTTTTTTCACGTGTCCAAATGCGAGCATATTCCATGCCCAACAGCAAATTCATTGAGATAGGGCAGTCCTTAAACACACAAAGTGAGCAATAACGCTACAAATGATTATGAAACAATGCATAACAAACCTCTTGCTCATAGGAAGGTATAAAAATACGTGGATGTCTGAGGTGAACATGCGATATGATATTATCTTGTGGCCGCATCAGTGACGCCTTGATCCATTCACTCTTCAGTGACTGCATGTTGACCTCGCTGATATCCTGGAATTTATTTTGCCAACTCCAGTGTAAACGATAAAAACAAATTATTGTCCGGAACTAGAGATTTTGTAAACAAAAAAACACACGACACAAATACAAAATGTAAAGTCAGAAGGAAAGTGAAATGAAGTGAGATAGAAGGAAAACGACAATTGAAGTGTTGGAAAGGGAAATAACGAGGCAGTGATTCTTAAAGTGGGAGGTATAATAACAAAACTTAAAAAACATAATTTCCCTTTACACCTCAGGAATGAGGTATGGAATGGCTTCTAGCGTTGTTGTGAATTTACATTCTTTCTATTTTTAAATTCACAACTAAAGGCGCCTTCTTGTTTATCGACGAATGCGAATGTCACTGTTTGAGAAGCATTTACTAGACATGCCGATTGAATCATCACTATACTGAGAAGTTTTTGTCGAAAATATCAAGGTGCCGGCAATGAAAGAAAAAAGCAAATGACTGGAGTCAAACCTGGGATTTCCCGCATGGTAGTCGCGTGTTCTAGCCGTCATGCCACGGCCGATCCGGGAGTTATAATAAATGTTTGGAAATATACAACCATACGGCAACTTATAAGTATAGTCTTCATATACTTGAATATTTCAGAAAACCTGTTTTCAGCTTATTCGAAAAATAACTTTTGCCAAAAATTCGGTTTTCGAATTCCTGATTTAGTAAAAACCGGGTTAACAAGTTTCGTTTGGTTTTTTGGAGTTTGTAAAATAAAAACAAATATGAATTTAAACACGAATTAAATATAAAAACATATGAATATCAATACTTTAATTGTTAAGTATGTTAAGGCAAATTATCATATTTTCAATTAATTAAAGCTTTTGAATTCACTTTGCTTCAATTTGTATCATATTTAAGTATCGGAATGATCTGTTTATCCGAATAGAAGTTATTGGGACATTTGAACTTAATGTAAAATTAAAGGTTCCTGTTAAGCATACTGATTAAGTTGTATGTTTTAGATTAAATTTATCGATTTCATCACAAATTAAACTCCATTTTACAATTGAATATCGAAGGCATCCCTCCCATTTCAGTGTGAGACCCCAAGACGAGATCTCAAATGTTTCAAAACGAGATCTCAAATGTATCTTGGTTATTTCCCATCTATAGTATGGTGACATAAATTAGGCAGTTTCTTGCGATTGGACACTTAATTCAGCACTTAAAGTTGGTCATATAAATATTGACAGCTTCCAAGCCATTGCAAGGTGAGATCCCAACTATATCTTAGTGATTTCACAACTATTGTATGGTCTTGACAAATCAAGATTTTATTGCGATTGGATGCTTTAAGAAATAACGGCAATTTAAAGTTTTTTAAATGACTATTGCATTAGGAAATTTCAAAGAAATCATAAGCAACCTTCTATGGCGATTTGCCTAGAACAAACTTGGTAATGCTCTGTGAAAATTATCATTTTTTTAAAACCGGTTCAGCGACATCAAAAAATCGATTAAACCGGGCATTCGAAATTGGCCCTTCTAAAACAACCTTTGCTTTCTACCTTTTGCTATAAGTTTCGGTATTTACCCCTATTTCTGTACTTTTTGATATCCTGTCTCTTTTTCTTTTCTTCCATAGATGCTATTTCCGACTGAAGAGGAGAATTGTCTCCCTCCTTTTTCTCATTATATCGTTGCCATTAGCTGCCGTTTTGCCTTGTATGCAGCATCCCTTTCCTTAGACATCGCGCGACTTTCCTCATTGTACCAAGGCTTATTTGAGAGTGGTTTTTCATATTTTACTACGATCGTTCCGACAGTGGTTACAAATTTCGCTATATTCTGCCACTGTGTTTCGGGAACATCAGAATAAGGTGAGTTCGTTTGAAAGAGTTGGTTGGATTAGGCATTGGCTACCTAGGCGGTATGCAGCTTTGTGATGTCTAGTTTCCTTAGCATTTGGTAACGAGCGTGCGTACCTTAGCTGCAACTGGGTGGTGGTCCGAGTCAATATTTGCACCGCCTATCACACGCAAGTCTATAACACTTGAGACATTCTTTCCATTGCTTACCACGTGATCAACCTGGTTTGTTGATCGAGAGATGTTTAGGTTACCTTTAGGATATCTTTATGGTGGTACCTGGTACCTCTCACTCCCGTGTCTCTTGCCGACGTGAAGCTATCAGTCTGAATCTATTATCGGAGATGTTGTTATGTACACTAAATTTTCCGACTGCTGAACCAAGAGTATTTTTCCTTCCTATTTTAGCATTAACATATCCCAGAATAATTTTAATGCTATGGGCAGTGGTCATATATTCCCTTCGGGCGCCAATAGAACGCAACAGAAATCATCGACATATACAACTATAGCGACTATTCGCTCACTTACAGGGTTAAACCGCGAGACAAAATGTCGATGTCTCTTTTCGACTATGAATCCACATCCAAATTCGTGTCTTTCTGAATGGCAGCTGTAAAAGATGTCACAGTATAACAATGATATCAGCCTTGTATTGGTCGAGGATATTCGCCAATTGTATATTGACACCATCTATGAAGAGAGTTCGGATATTCAAGATGCATATCCTTAAATCATGGCTCTTTTTACATTTACGGGAGTCGTCAACATTCGGGGATTTTATTTTTTTCCTTTTCTTCGTGTTTTCACAATAGTTGTTTTCTTAAAGGAGAGTGGCTTATTAGGCTCCCGATGCTAGTTTTTTGGGGCTGTCTAGGTCACTAAGGGAGCTATTGTGTTGAGCTTCAGCAACTCTTGTTAATACGCATCCTTTGAACCATACCATTAAGGTTGCTCTATCAAGAGTATCTTCCCTTCCAATTTTAGCATAAAAATCCCTTATTCCATTAAATTTCCTACAGGCGCTCATAAAAAGCATCTTCAGTGTCCTCGTCTTTGTATTCCGGAGGAAGGTGTACACTAGGGTAATAACTTTTTGCATTTTTTGCAAATATCAAATCTCCCCAGACAAAATCGTGTAGAGCATGGAAAAATATTAAGAACTGCGTTTTTAGTTTTTCGCTATCGTTAAAAAAGGTTACGCACCAAACGCGTTAAAGTTTTGAGCCAAACAAAGTTTAAAAAAAAAATTTATGAAATAAAAATAGTACAAGAAAAAAAACTGGTAAAAAAACTTGAAACTTTAAATGCCTGTATCTCATGAACTACATATAAAGATGATATTTGGTACATTTTGGCGGTACAGTATGCATTACAGCCAGGATGGCAGTGGGCTGTGCCACGCCCATTTTAGAAGTTTCACAGTATAGTAGAGGTACGACCAGGTTATTTGGAACCAAGTTGGCAAAAATAGTCGTGGCGCCGTCCACACAAATACTATTTGCACTTACAGAACTTCGCCGCGATATATCCAAATTTGAATCTTTTGGCAATGAGGGTATTCTAGCTGAAAGATGACAACATTGTGAATTAGCACTGTTTCAATAATTGGGTGGAGCGCTTTGTTCTGAGAAGACATACAAATACCTGACGCCAGTTTTATATGCTGTAGGGGCAGTAGATCTGTTGATAATACATGTATCTTAAAAAAAACTGAACATTACTTCAAGCGAGGATACGAATGCACGAATTAACAGTAGCAATACAGTATATTCTATTGGGGTGGAGACAGACTTTCAAAGTTATACTAGATAAAAACGCCCACAGGAATATTTCTTACTGTCGACTGTTTCAGATGTCATATACCTGTCCCGTCCATCAAATATTCTGAATTGTGATTGAATTTCGTATAAAATCAGTAAGAAAGTTACTGTCGGGAAACCCGACTTACATATAATGTCACCCCCAGTAAATTTTCTAATATATTGATATTATTACTTGATTTCTTAAGTGGGCTGAGTGGTACATTTGTATGGGAGGTACCAGAAGGGGCGAGGTCATGCAGCCCATTTTCAAAACCGGAAGTAGTTTTGGGGAAATAATAACTCGTGCAAAGTTTCAAAACATTTTGTTTCGTCTTTCAACAGTTATCGAGCGTTCCAGCCGGTCAGCCCGGTAGACAGACAGACGGACATAGCTCAAACGACTTAAAAAGTCATAAATCGAATTTGGTGCAAAGAAACTTAGAGTCTAAAGTGACTCCTTCTATGTGTTACACTTTTGGGTCGTATCAAATGATATATACCCTCCTACACGCACATTTTAATTGTAATATGTGATTTTTGTACTTGAGGCATATTTTATACCTTTTAAGTCGCTATAAAACAAGACAGAGAACTTTCTAAGACATGTTGTCCTCCGCATCAATTTTGTAATCTTAGTATCGCACAACTAAATTGCAATACATTCATAATATTAGATTACCGTTAAGGCAAAAGTAGATATGTGTGTTTTTTTGAATAATGTTTGTTGCAAAGTTTAAAACTGTACAACATTTTTCAACTCATTGGTTGGGGACTCAATTCTGAGAATTGCACGTGAAAGTAGCGCCAAAAATAAGAACTTTGGCTACGTTAATATGTTACAGTACAACCTTCTTCAGCTTATTGATTTGGACCACTAGAATGTCATAGAAATTCGTTATCGTTTAATACTCCTGACGACAAACAAATTTTTCGACTGACTTACGTATGAGTAATAAATACAATTCCATATAACTCATACGCTCTGTTGTGGAAAAACTTTATATCTTCACATAATATGCTATGACCTTAATAAATAGCTTATTGCGACACAATAACGTTTACCCCACAATTGCTAGGTCATTTTATGCTTCTTACAATAAAAACAGATGAAGTTAACTTTAAATAAAGTTAGGCCAAACTCCAATGACGAGTAATATCCGTGTCAAAATACACCTTGAGCAAAATTATTCGTATGGTTATTAAAATATTAATGCAGCCAACTTAACAAAACGAACGATGCAGAAGTTTTTATTTTTGGAGCTAATTTCACGTGCAATTCTTAGAATTGAGTCCCAAAATTATGTGCTGTACTGCGTAATATATCTGACATATGTGGAGTCAAATTGATATATATAAAGCTGACATTCCCATATGTATAACCTTATGAGGTTTAAACAATTTGAATCGTCATCCTGTAAAATAATTAAAATTAGACATATCAACTTTTGTCATAATGGTATAGATTTATCCTGGCTTATCCAATTTAAATGTTTTTCATATTATTCAAAATTTCAATTCAACTTTTCTATAACAAACACTAACTGTAGAAAATAATGTCTAATTAGAGCTTATACCTTACAATGTGGCCTACATTATGACAATTTCTACTGAAATCCTTTGATACTACCATTTCCATGCGGCATAAGGTAACTGATTCTTTAAATCCTTACATGAAGCTGACAATTGTTTTCCTTATTTCACATCAATTTTAGAAATTAGTTTCGCAATTTTTTTTGTTGCGTTCCTTCATCAACGACAATACACACACCTTCTTGAACTCAAACCCCTCGAAATCATTGTGCTCTCCTCTCCACACTCACCCACATTATCCTCCCAGTGCACAAACATAGCAGCAATTCAAACAGACACAACAGAACTAATTTTCATTTAGCCAAATATATGGATGGATGGCTGGATGGATGGATGGATAGATGTTGAGTAATGTTTGTTTAAAACCTAACAACAAAAATCATTCATTTTATATATATTGTGTTGCAGGCACTCAGCAATGGAAATGGATGGCATCTAGCAGCAACAAAAATTACCACAATAGTTTTTGGGGGAGGCGGAGAGACAAAAAAAATATGTTTTATATATATCAACAGCAACCATGAATCGGAAAACAAACCTCACCAATTGACAGTGGGCTAAAGTGAGAGAAGTAATTGACTGTTACTGGGAATAATTACCCAGTTACTTACATACTTCGATGGCGGTTGAGTTACGAAGCTATGTTGCAGGACAACAGTTCAAATTTAAAAAGAAAAATTACATGTCTGCAACTTTACGCCAAAAGTTGATAAGTCCGTTAATTTTGAAAATTTGAGTTTTTACTTGATATGTAAGGACTTTTACAACAAGTTGGAAAATGATGATATGTCTGAGGTAAGTGGAAGTCTATAAAATGGCTATATAAAAATCTGATATGTCATTATGTCCTAATGAGGTATTAAAACTTTGAATCCACTTTCTGCCATATAACACATTACAACAATTTTCAGCTCATTGATTTGGGACTTAATTCTGAGAACTGCGCGTAAAAGTAGCCCCAAAAAGAAAAAGTTCTGCATCATTCGTTTTATCTAGTTACATGCCATAATACTTTAATATCGATTTGAAGTTAGTAAGTATCGTATGGGGGAAATTGTCACGTTTTAGGCTCTTTTGTCTGACATCACTCGAGAACCATTAGTCCGATTTCGCTGAAACAAATTTACAAAAAACTAAGAATTACAATTCCTATAATCTGTTCATATAAAGCGCCTCATATACGAGTACTGCCGCAGTTAATGCCGATGAACCCCTTGTGTGCGTGTGTGATTGAAAGTTTCAATACACACTTATCAATCATTGCTGTATTTTGAAATTTGAAACAGGAACATGTTAGCTTTTCCTTCAAAAGTATGTTGCACAATGCCGATTGTTTATACATTCTTAAAATAATTTTGTAGAATTTGACATATTTGAAATATAAAAATACACAAAGTTCATCTGATTGATAGGTGTTCATTTTGAATAACATAAAGCGCCCCATACACGAGTACTGCCGCAGTTCATGCCGATGAACCCCTTGTGTACGTGTATGATTGATAGTTTCGATACACACTTATCAATCATTGTTTTATTTGGAATTTTGAAATAGTATCACCTTGGCTATTCCTTCACAATTATGTTCCACGATGCCGAAAAGGACTGGTTCAATCCTATAAATCTAAAAACAAATCGCTTTTCCATTTCTTCTTTTTAGTTTTTGTAACAAACAATTTCCAAATTTAGTTGTTTATACTTTCATAAAATAATTTTGTAGAATCTGACATGTTTGAAGTATAAAATATACACAAAGTTCATCTGATTGATAGGTGTTCATTTTGAAAATCAAAACTGTTTTGATTTTCATACTGCATTGTCTGTGTGACAAATACATTCTTATGTTCTCTCAAATTCACAAATACACATATATTGCCGTTCCAGCGGCAGTACTCGTCTATGGGGCGCTTAAGCAACAGTTACACTTTTCCATTCATCAGATGATTTTGAACTGGGTTTTTATTAAACAGTTACAATAAAACTCCGTTGCGTATGATTTACGTGGAATATTACTTATGATAATCATACGCCAACATATAACAATATAACAAAAGAGCCTAAAACGAGACAAATTTCCCTATACGAAACTTATTAACTTCAAATCGATATTAAATTATTATGGCATGTTACTTGACAAAACGAATGATGCAGAACTTCACCTCTTTGGGGCTACTTTCACGTGCAGTTCTCAGAATTGAGTCCCGAAATCATGTGTTGTTCTGTGAAATGAAAATGTCAAAATTATAGAGAAATATAATACGGTAATGTTCTCTGGACCTTATTAAGAAAAACGTCTTACTTACTTACTTAAGTGGCCTATTACAACTTACGAACGTGGTTCATAAACTTGAGGCATGAAGTGTTAAAGAATTCCACACGCTTCGGTCTTCTGCGTGCGTTCTCCAGTTCGTCCTACCAGATGGTGGCACGTCGCCCACCACTTGGTCCTTCGAATGAAGTTTGGGTCTTCCTACTCTGCGCCGTCTTTCAGGTTCGCCTTCAAACACCTTTCTCGCTGGAGCAGTTATATCCATCCTGGCAACATGTCCCAGCCATCGTAGTCGTTGGATTCTAACTCTTTTAGCTACGTCGATGTCGTGGTAAAGCTCTTGGTTCATCCGATGGCGAAACTCGCCGACGACACAGATAGGTCCATATATTTTGGGAGTACTTTTCTCTCGAATACTCCCAGGTTTTGTATGTCCGTTGTGGTAAGCCCCCATGATTCGGCAGCATACAACAGGAAGGGTAAAATTAACACCTGGTATAGCTGTTTCTTCGTATATCGAGATAAGGTGGTGTTACTAAAGTGCTGAAGTCCGTAGAAACATCTATTGGCAAGCACTATTCTCCGCTTAATTTTTGGCTAACATTATTTTTCTTGTTGACGGATGATTCGTGGTAGGTAAACTCATCTACTACCTCAAAACAATAATTTTCAACGTCGACGCTTAACCCATTTTTGCTGACTCCTTTTCTAGCGATGAGAAAACTGCAGTAACATCCGGCGGATTTCGGCCAATGATGTCTATATCATCAGCATAAGCTAGTGGCATGTGGCTCTTGTGGAATATGGTGCCAGAGCACCCTTTCTAATCACCTTCTCCATAACTATATTAAATAGGGTACAGGACAGGCTATCACCCTGCCTGAGACCTCTTTCTGTGTTGAATGGCTCAGAGTGGTCCTTACCAATCTTAACCGAGGATTTGGTGTTTTCTAAGGTACATCTGCAAAGTCGAATTAGCTTTGCAGGAATCCCACACTCAGACATGGCCTCAAATAGCCTATTCCTTATCGGAGAGTCGAGGGCAGCTTTGTAGTCGATAAAGAGGTGGTTGGTGTCGATCTGCTTTTCATGAGTTTTTTTCAGGATTTGTCGTAAGGTGAATATTTGATCCGTCGTAGATTTGCCAGGTCTAAAGCTGCCAATTAGTTTTTCTGCAATTGGCTTTAGACGTTCACACAATAGGCTTGAAAGGACCTTGTACGCAATTGGTAATAGGCTTATTCCACGGTAGTTGTTACATTCACTACGATCCCCTTTCTTGTATATGGGACATAACAGACTGAGACTCCAATTCCCGGGCATGCTCTCCTCTAGCCAAATGTTCTTCATGAGCTGATGCATGCTCCTAATCAGCTCCTCCCTGCCAGCCTTAAACAATTCAGCAGAGAGATCGTCGGCTCCAGCAGCTTTGTTTTGTTTTTAAGGCGGGAGATGGCAGAACGTTATCCGGGTCCGTTACTAGCTGACCAACGCTGTCTTTGCAGGAGGGCAACCGTGTTCTACGCATTCTCGCTTTAACTCTCTTTCTATAGAATTTTCGGGCTTCCCCTATACTTCGGAGCAACTCAGTGCACTCATCCTGCCTCTTCTTCAGCTCCTTCTTTTTTCTTCTTAAAAGACGAGTTGCCTCTCGTCTCTTCTCCCTGTGCCGTTCACGAACAGCTCGCGTTGCCACTGCAGCATCCGTCTCTCTCGTGGCATCGCAACATTCATCGTCTTACCAGGCATCATCTTGAGACGGCTTTAAGTACCCAAGTACGCTTCCCGCAGTCCGTTCTATAGAGTATATATTGCCACTGCTAGGTAACATTGTCAGGGGTTGGAACATTCAGTAGCAGTTGAGTTAGGTGGTTGGAGTAGGCGTCCGATACCTCTGTGGTCCTCAGTTTACCGATGTCCAGCTTTCATTTTGTCTGGTTACATACGTTTTTCGCCATGCTAAGTCCTGTGCTTACCTTACTAGGTAGTGATCGGAGTCAATGGTCGCACCCTGCAGACTGCATTTTCCGATGGTAGGCTCAAATGCGGTCTCCCTGGCTATTTTAGCATTAAAATCGCCTAGTACAATTTTGACGTCATGTTATGTGGAAAAACTTTGTTTTGACTCTTATGGTGGCTATACGTTCACACACCGGGTTGAACCTTGAGACTAGGTGTCGCAGTCTCTTGCCTACCACAAATCCACATCCAAACTCGTGCTTGTCCGCATGGCAACTATAGTAGATGTCGCACGTCTTCATGCGCGAGCACCCGTGTCCCGTCCACCGGATTTCTTGTAAAGCGGTTATGTCAGCCTTGTATTCTTCGATGACTTCCGCCAGTTGGATTGGTCTGTACAGTGTTCTTACATTCATGGTCCTTAATACGTTTGCGGTGGTCGTCAACATTTTTGCGGGTCCGTTTTATTCTTATGCAACTACTTTTCATTGCAATAGATTAAACGTCAGTGGCGTGTTGCAAGCCCAGCGCACCACGTCTCAGTTTTCTCCTCCTGCCAGGATTTTATTACAGCCGCCCATTCTGGGTCAGACGCTGACCAGGGTACCGCTCACTCTGAGCCGACGTGCCTGGGTTTTAAGTTTCGTCCCTCACAGTTAGCCGAGCTCTTACGAGTTTCAAAGCCACGTATCCAGGCGTCACCATGTGTAGGTACTCCGTCCGCAGTAGTACCACGAATAGGGAGCTCTATGAGTAGACTTAAAGTGCAATTGGCATGGATCACTCTGGGTTTGCCAAGTTAAGCCGATCAGAAGCTTTCCCTTGCATCGCACTTCCGACGCCCTAAGAAAAACGTCTACAATGTTAAAATCCAAAGTTTTTGTAAAATATTAATAGAATTTTAATTAATTTTTTTTTAATTAATCGCTTTTATTCTCCGAGTCCCTCTTTTGTCCCACTGTCCACAATTGATGTACTACTCTACATTGTACAAAATATTCGTCATCGTCGTGGGCTTCATCCAGCATTCATTCAGCATCTGATGATACTCGCCCACAAAATCATTTGTGCAACCATATTTTTGTGTACATGTGTGTGTGGTGTGTTCTGTTGTGTGTTGTGTTGTTGTTTAGAAATATTCTTTTATTTTTCTAATTTTTGTTGTTTTCTATTTTACAAAGAAACAAAACAAATATAAACCAAACAAACAAAAACAAACGAATAAACGAAGCTAAACAAACATTTGCCTTTATTCACAGAGCTGCAACTACAGCTAAAACTGGAAAAACTTAGCTCCAAGTCGTCTACTATCAAATT
The DNA here is from genome assembly GCA_964034835.1 of Muscina levida. NCBI lineage: Eukaryota > Metazoa > Arthropoda > Insecta > Diptera > Muscidae > Muscina > Muscina levida. The sequence continues at coordinate 132,334,904 of OZ035881.1, forward strand.
CAGGAGAGTTGTATTGTAAGCGTGTGTGTGTGCAGGGGTGTGTGTGTGAATTTATACATGTATGGCATATCAACTCAAAATAACAAAACATCATAGCGAGACTCACACTCAAACTAACGAGAGCATATGTGGTGCACCGTGGTTAGCGGTAGGTTAACTAACACAGTACAACACATGATTTTGGGATTCAATTCTGATAACTGCACGTGAAAGTAGCCCCAAAAAGAAGAAGTTCTATAAACAGATTAAAGGAATTGTAATTCTTAATTTTTTTACATTTGTTTCAGCTAAATCGGACTAGTAGTTCTCGAGTTATGTCGAACAAAACAGCCTAAAACTTGACAAATTACCCTATACGATACTTACTTACTTCAGATCGATATTATTATGACATGTTACTAGACAAAACGAATGATGCAGAACTTCTTCTTTTTGGGGCTACTTTCACGTGCAGTTCTCAGAATTGAGTCCCAAATCAATGAGCTGAAAAATGTTGTACGGTGTAATGCATTCTACAATTTACAAAATTTCTACACCTTCTATTCTTCATATAAAAGCAATACGATGCCATAGAAACTATATCAAGTTCAACAGCAGCTCCTTGAAACAGCTAGTCATATTAAGAAAATCTTCCGATCTTTTAAATGTGCACTCCACACCTCCTCCCAAAACCACTGTACCGGTTAGAATGCACACCACCAACTCTACAAATATAAAACAAAAACTGAAATGAAAATAAAACTTGAAATGTTTAAACAGCAAAATAACTATAGTATGCTTTGCCGTACACTTATTTACTAACAAAAAATACACATACTACCTACACATGTCCTCACACAGGCTGTGGAGGTATATGTGTCGCACACACACATACACCCACAAAGTTCAGTTGTATAAACACAAGTCCTCATCGCCAAAGAATAGACGAAAACTGCACAAAAATTCGACAACAAAACCCTTGTATGTTTGGTTGGCCATTGCTGTGCTTGTTGTTGTACGGTTGTTATTATTGTTGGGGGAAGGGGCCTGTTATAGTATTTATTTGTTATTATTTTTGTTTTTTTTTTTCTTTCTTTCGTTCGTTGTTTTATTTGTATTGTTACTGTGTGCGGAAAAATGTTTGTGACCCAATTGGAAATACCTTCATAATTCTAATGCTTAGGAAAATGGTTAGTTATGTTAATTGAACTTGTACTGACAGCGGGTGTTAACGTAACTTGCAAATTAATGCCGTTGCGTAGTTAGCCGGCACACTAAAAAGTCACTAGTGCTCTTCAAAACGATCAAAAGCTTTTTTTATTAAGAAATAACCTCGTTTAGGGACATATTTGTAGCATGCTGCCTTCCAATGAAAATTTGATCATCTTTCATTTACACAATACAACACATGAATTGGGACTCAATTCTAAGAATTGCACTTGAAACTAGACCCAAAAATAAGAACTTCTGCATCATTGGTTTTGTCAAGTTGGATGCATTAATATTTTAATGGCCATACGAATTATTTTGCTCAAGGTGGATTTGTAGCACTTTCTCTATGTTGGAGATTTATTTATTTTATTGTTTTATTTATTATTATTGTATTATTTATATTTATTTATTTTTACATAATTATTTATATTTGTTTGTTTCGAATTTATTTTGTTTATTATTTATACGTATTATATGAGATAGGTACTTTAATATTATTTGTCAATTGTATGTTATTATGTTGGTTTGTTAAAATAGGTACCTTGTTTTTGTATAAGCCTTTGGCCGTTTGGCTAAGTGATCAGTCTTGTTATAACTGTTGGACCGTGTGGTCGTGTTTCATATTGTTTATTGTTTTTATGTTTACTGCCGTGGTGCAGTTGTGTTGTTTTTTATTGTTTATTGTATTCGCCGTAGTGCAGTTTTATTGTTTAATTGTTTTGTCTGTCTGCAGTGTTGCAGCTTTGTTTTAAGTTGTATGTTGTTAGTTTTAATATTAGTAGGAACACTTGTTATTTTATAATTAATAAAATTATTAAGTTGTTCAAATCGAACTTGTGTAAGTGTTTTCATTTCGTGGCCCTAGTGGTAGGGCCAATTAATCGTACACTCTATATTTTAACAAGGTTATATCTTGTCATTGGAGTTTGGGGGTTTATTTAAAATTAACTTAATTTGTCTTTATTGTAAGGAAGCATAAAATGACCTAGTAATTGTTGGGTAAATGTTATTTTGTAGCGACAAGCTTTTTATTAAGGTCATAGCATATTATGTGACGATATGAAGTTTACCCATGTCAGAGCGTATGAGTTATATGGAATGTTATTTATTGCTCATACGTAAGTCAGTATATACGCAAGGAATCTGTCGAATGATTTTTATTATCAATAACGAATTGCTATGACATACTAGAGATCGAAAACCGTTCACACATAAAACGCACCGCATAAGGCATAAGTTGCCATATTTCATCTACGATTCGAGTGTATGAAGGTGAGTATATTTTAGTTTTTTTTTCTACGAAAGACACGAAATCACTTTTTCGTTCTTATAAAGTCAAAACTAACTGCAATTATCACAAAATAAGGTCATAAATCTGAAACACATCAACAAAATTATATATCTTTATCTAACGTGAGATCATGTCCTTAAACCTACATGTTAATTGTAAAAAATCTGAATTTTTGCCATTTATAATGTACTGGATGCACTTTTTCGGGTAGGTTTCTTCCGAATTTTTTGCTCCTACTTAATATCTGCAACTTTGCTTTAGACAGAAAAGAGATATTCCATACGATATACCGAGAAACAAACATCTTAAAATAAAGAAAAGTTCTAAAATCCACATTGTGGTAAAACATTCGTATGGCCATTTAATTACACTGTTCCACAGGGGTTTTTTTCTTGTGTTTCATTATGTGTTACTAAGAGTTTTTGACATGGGAACTTCAAATACGTAATCAGAATTTTGCTATCAGGCATAGTTTTTTGGTTATTTGAAAATAAGTTTTGTTTTCCATTAAAAATTTGTATGGAGGCGATTGTTTAAACAATTTTGTAGAAACAGGTGGCAACATCAGCAACATGCCTTTTCGGCTGCAATTATCGCCCTATTCTATTTTATAATCACCTTATTCTCTTTTTAATATTCTAAGTAAAATTGGGATGCAACATGTCCTTGACAGTGCGTTTTTGCCATCTTATTTGGATTTCTTTTATTTAAATTCAAATAACTAAAAAATTGTGCCTGAGGAAAAAAATCTGAAAACATATTTAAAATCATGATATTAATAACCATAGGAATCACAATTCAGACACCCAGATAAATGAAAAATATTTTTTTTTTGTATAACAGTGTTATTAATGCAACCGACTTGAAAAAAATAATGATGCAGAAGTTCTTATTTTTGGAGCTACTTTCACGTGCAATTTTCAAAATTGGGTCCCAAATTAATGAGCTAAAAAAATGATGAAATGCCACCAACTTGACAAAACTAATGATCCAGAAGTTCTTATTTGTGGAGATACTTTCCCTTGCAATTCACAGAATTGAGCCCCAAATCAATGAAATGTTGAACTGTGTTATTTCCAAAGCTAACTGTATCTTAGTCGATATATAGTTCAAGTTTAAAAATTGGCAAAATATATTTACTATCTTTCAATTTTTATTTTTGTTTTTAATTTTTAATAAAGTTTTAATTGCAAGAGCCAAACCCAAATGACGAGATATTGCTACTTTCTTGTGCAATTCTCAGAATTGAATCCCAAATCAATGAGCTGAAAAATTTTGAACTGTGTTATTTGCAAAGCTAACTATGTCCTTGCCGATTTATAGTTCCAGATTATTAAACTTGGCAAAATATATTTACCATCTCTTTCCCGCCCTGCGAGATCTTTTAAAGACAAATGTTCGTGGAACTACTTGTAGACTCTTTGAATACTGCTAAACCCTATTGAGCAATGCTGAATATGGAGCAAAGCTGAATCTAAGAGTTAAGTATAGTGAGACCCCATATAGAAGCGTTGCGATGGAAACTTTACATAGGGGCATGGTGCCTCCGCTAAAGTAGTCTTTTGCTCAATGACTTCCTTATAATGGGACGGCGTCATGATGCCACCACAAATATCCATGTAGAGTAGGGTTCCAGCGAAAATTCAACTATGGATTTTAGGTAATGGCCGAGGGTAATATTCTGTCAGTTGTTATAAAATGACTATGGTCAACGTTTTATCAAAATCGGACAACTTTAAGCTGTGCATCGAAAGGATCAAAGGTCAAATCTATTTATATAAAAATTAATTTGTGTTTGTTGTTTGCATTGGCTTGACCGATCTTTTTGAAATTTTCACAAAATGTAAATGTGTCGTCGGTGGTTGAACCCTATTTTTGAAACCTCAATGTCTAGAGTCCTGTTTTTCCAATCGCCTTGAAATGCTTGTGTAGATGTGTTTGGCAGCGGGCGTGGTATAAAACTTTAAATTTCAAACAGCTGTATCTCATGAACAATAAGAGGTATTTACATGATATGTATTATGTGTTTTTATACAGTATGATGGATGCAGTCAGAATGGAAGTGGACTGTGTCACGCCCCATTTAAAAGAAACCTTTAAAACTGTCATAATAAATCTATGATCGTCCTGAAAATTTTACAGTATAGAAGAGATATAACCAGGTTATTTGGAACCAAATACAATTCCTTAATTAGTAACATTAGTAAAAACAAGTGAGAAAGTTTCAGTCAGGCAAACCGGCTTACGTATACCCCCACCCTCAGTAAAAAATCATTTGGGAAACAATCCTTTGGGTGTATTGATATTATTACTAAATTTCTAAAGTGGGCGGTGTGGTAAATTTAAGAGGGAGGTACCAGAAAGAGTGTGGCTAAACTTGAAATTTTTCCTCCGAAACTTTATCCTGCTACGATTTTACTAAATACGGAAGGTGAGCACGATCGCGTTGGGCGTATTGATATTATTACTCGATTTCAAAAGTGGAATAGCACATTTGTATCGGAGATACCAGAAGGGGTGTGGCTGGACTTCAAATTGTTCCTCCGAAAGTTTATCCTGCTACAGCTTTAATAAATATGGAATTTGAGCACGATCGTTTCGGGTGTATTTAAATTATTTCCCGCTTTCTAAATTGGGCGGAATAGAACATTTGTATGGGAGATACCAGAATACGCGGGGCTACATTCCCAAATTTTCCCCAAAACATTATTCTGTTATAGCTTTACAAAATCCTGAATTTGGGCAAGATCGCGTTGTGGGGCGGAATGATAAATTTGTAAGAGAGGTATCAGAAGGGCCGTGTCTAGACTTCCAGTTTATTCCCCAAAACTTTGTCCTACTACAGTTTTACTAAATGCGGAATTTGGACACAAACGCGTTGGGTGTATTGATATTATCACTTGATTTTGGTATGAGAGGTACCAGAAGGGGAGTGGCCATGTATCCCATTTCCAATACCGTGAGTAGTTTGGAGATAAAGTAGTATAATAGTATAATAGTATAATAGTATAATAGTATAATAGTATAATAGTATAATAGTATAATAGTATAATAGTATAATAGTATAATAGTATAATAGTATAATAGTATAATAGTATAATAGTATAATAGTATAATAGTATAATAGTATAATAGTATAATAGTATAATAGTATAATAGTATAATAGTATAATAGTATAATAGTATAATAGTATAATAGTATAATAGTATAATAGTATAATAGTATAATAGTATAATAGTATAATAGTATAATAGTATAATAGTATAATAGTATAATAGTATAATAGTATAATAGTATAATAGTATAATAGTATAATAGTATAATAGTATAATAGTATAATAGTATAATAGTATAATAGTATAATAGTATAATAGTATAATAGTATAATAGTATAATAGTATAATAGTATAATAGTATAATAGTATAATAGTATAATAGTATAATAGTATAATAGTATAATAGTATAATAGTATAATAGTATAATAGTATAATAGTATAATAGTATAATAGTATAATAGTATAATAGTATAATAGTATAATAGTATAATAGTATAATAGTATAATAGTATAATAGTATAATAGTATAATAGTATAATAGTATAATAGTATAATAGTATAATAGTATAATAGTATAATAGTATAATAGTATAATAGTATAATAGTATAATAGTATAATAGTATAATAGTATAATAGTATAATAGTATAATAGTATAATAGTATAATAGTATAATAGTATAATAGTATAATAGTATAATAGTATAATAGTATAATAGTATAATAGTATAATAGTATAATAGTATAATAGTATAATAGTATAATAGTATAATAGTATAATAGTATAATAGTATAATAGTATAATAGTATAATAGTATAATAGTATAATAGTATAATAGTAGTAAAACCCCAAAGGGTTTGGCGTTCTCAGGACAAATTAACTTTTTTTCGCCTTATCTTGATGTTTGTTCGCTTAATTTTTAAGCTTTAACTCAAGAACCATTGCTTATTTCTCATTTCATTCTTTTGTGGAATTGTTGAGAGCTCCAAACTCTTTAGGGTTTTTACTATACTGACGTTATACTTTTACCCTGTCTGGGAATTTCTCACCTCCAGATTGGCTGTTGCACTGTTTAATTAAACCATAAATCCACAATATTGGAACGATGAACGTATGATTAATATTAAATCCGCATACAATTAATATTACTCATACGTTTCACATAAATATGTAGCGAGTACCATATGCAAATTTCTGGAGACCCAACAAACTTTCATATAAGAAAATATTTAGAGACCCGACTAGCTATAATGATAGCACTTAGTTCCATGTATTTTCTACAACTATGCTTCGAAAAATTTAACTACTTGTGGTTCTTATATTGAAGTTAACCTCTCTACAGCAACGGTTCTTCTGTCTCCCCTGCTTTTCATATTTAAAAGTCTACATGTATTTAGATATAACTTCGCCCCAGTTTATTATAAAAGCTCTCTTACAAAATACCAAAACATCCTTTAATTTCCTACAATTTTTTACATTGACTTGGAATTTCTCACCCCCAGATTGGCTGTTGCACTGTGTAATTAAACCATATATCTACAATATTGGCACTATGTGCGTATGATTTATATTAAATCCGCATAAAATAATATTACTCATACGTTTTAGATACATTTGTAGCGAGTACCATATTTTTGGAGACGCGACAACTAAGTACTAAATTTGACGCATTTTCAACAACGATTATCCAAAGGATTTAACTTCTTATCGTAATTATATTGAAGTTTCCTGTCTACTGCAACAGTAACTCTTGTCTTTCCTTCTTTTCATATTTAAAAGTCCATATGTCCTTACATATAACTTCGTCCTAGTTCAGTTCTATAACCTTTTTGCAAAATACCACAACATCCTTTTATTTCCTAACGGCCTTTCATTTAATTTTTCTATTGCCTCATCCTTTGCCCCTAGTACGCGTTCGAAATTCGTATTTTTCTGGTATTTATTTATTTGTTATTTCTAAAAATTCATTGTTTTTGTTACTGTTTTGTTTCAACATTTTTGCTTGTTTGTTTTTTGTTTGCCTTCATTATCGTCGTCGTCGTCGTCATCATTTCAGGCTCATCATGATGTTGATGGTGATGGCAATGGCGATATAGCGATGATGATGATGGTGATGATGAATACCATCCACACAATTCTCACCCATATCCACAGCCCAGACCGAACGACCATAACCTCCAGTTGTCACTGCTGCCACAACAGCAACAGTAACAGTAACAACTACCTAAATAAAACGTATTATTTGTGTAAAATTCTATTGTTAAGATGAGATGATGTTTCATGGCAACACAAAAATCCAAAATTCACAAAAATTCTACAACTACGGACTCGGACATTCAAACACGCATACACTCACTCAACATATGTACCATACAGTACATCTATACCTACATAGTAAATATCAAATAACAACAATAACAGGAATAACAACAAAATAAATAATAATAAATAAACAACACAAATGTAGACAAATGCTCCTACGCAAGGGGTGTGTACGTGTATGAGAATGGCATGGCTTATTTTTAACAAGAAAGGAGGTCCTTTGGCCGTATATAAAAACCTACACACTCGTTCAAAAGGCAATAGAATGGAGTGATTGGAGTGCGAGTGTGTGTGTGTGTGAGCGTATCTTTCTGAGAGAGAAAAAAAACACTTATTATTTAATTTTCTAGGTTTTTCTTATCTTAAGGACATTATATATGAAGGACATTTGCTTAAAACCATAATTTGTCTAGATTTTAAACAGAGTTATGACCTCCGCTGATAATTCCTAACTTCCTTGAGCGTCACTAGGATACTAGCGACGCGTCATCAACGATTTGTCGTCACGGGTATCAGTAGTATAAAAATAATGCACGTCCTGCATTAGCAACGACCTCTGTTGAAATGAGAATTTTTCTCGTTGAATGTCAAATAACTTTGATAGACTTACAAATATTGTAGGAGCATTTATATTGATTTATGCAGTTGTGCCAGTGCATTTGTTCTCCTTCATTAGGCACAGTGGGCGAAAGTGACACTTTAAAGTACAATTACAAATACTAAAAATAATAAAATAAAATTTAATAAAATTTTTAAATAACATAAAACAAAGTCACAGGAAATCCTCACTATAAGAGTGTAAGGTTGTTTTCCATGGCTTGTGATAAGCCTTTAAGTTGCCCATTGAATGTAATCGAAAAATATGGATTTTGAAAAGAATTACAAAGGTCAACTAAATGAGAAAAGAAAATTGTAAGAATTATTTTTTTTTTGGGCCCACTGTATACTAATGCCGTACTTCAACATTTATCATACGCCACGGTGTTTTGTTTAATTATATCGTTACTTTTGCCAACATTGAAATTCTGCCATTGAGATATTTCTGCCTTCGCTCCCCTGACGGTCACGAACCAATGGCATCATCAACCACTTTTCATAAGCTGCCATGTATTTTGTTGTAGTATTTATTATTGTTGTTATATTTCTGTGCTATTTACAGTGAGAATCTAAGTTAACAATGATGCAATTCAAAATAAGTGGTAAAGGTCGTGATGTGGGAAGGGGAAGGGTGCACACGACTGAGCCCAAATGCTCATACAGAGTGCGCACATGGTTTTCGTAGACAAACGAATGGTTAAGTAAACATTTTCTAGGAAGTTTTTCTCTGATCAAAATGTTATGGAATAGTCAAACATGTATTGTGAAAAACCATAAAAGGGGGGACCAAGAAAGGGCACGGGAAGGAAATTTAAAAATTTAAAAAAATTGAAGGAATTTAATGAATTTAATGAATTTAATGAATTTAATGAATTTAACAAATTTAATGAATTTAATGGATTTAGTGAATTTAATGAATTTAATGAATTTTATGAATTTAATGAATTTAATGAATTTAATGAATTTAATGAATTTAATGAATTTAATGAATTTAATGAATTTAATGAATTTAATGAATTTAATGAATTTAATGAATTTAATGAATTTAATGAATTTAATGAATTTAATGAATTTAATGAATTTAATGAATTTAATGAATTTAATGAATTTAATGAATTTAATGAATTTAATGAATTTAATGAATTTAATGAATTTAATGAATTTAATGAATTTAATGAATTTAATGAATTTAATGAATTTAATGAATTTAATGAATTTAATGAATTTAATGAATTTAATGAATTTAATGAATTTAATGAATTTAATGAATTTAATGAATTTAATGAATTTAATGAATTTAATGAATTTAATGAATTTAATAAATTCAATGAATTTAATGAATTCAATGAATTTAATCAATTTAACGAATTTAATAAATTTAATGAATTTAATGAATTTAACGAATTTAATGAATTTACTAATTTTAATGAATTTAAGTAATATAATAAATTTAATGACTTTAATGAACTTAATGAATTTACTGAATTTAAAGAATTTAATGAATTTAAGGAATTTAATGAATTTAATGAATTTAATGAATTTAATGAATTAAATGAATTTAATGAATTTAATGAATTTAATGAATTTAACGAATTTAACGAATTTAATGAATTTAATGAATTTAATCAAATTAATGAATTTAATGAATTTAATGAATTTAATGAATTTAATGAATTTAATGAATTTAATGAATTTAATGAATTTAATGAATTTAATGAATTTAAAGAATTTAATGAATTTAATGAATTTAGTGAATTTAATGAATTTAGTGAACTTAATGAATTTAATGAATTTAATGAATTTTATGAATTTAATGAATTTAATAAATTTAATGAATTTAATGAATTTAATGAATTTAATCAATTTAATGAATTTTATGAATTTAATGAAATTAATGAATTTTATGAATTTAATGAATTTAATGAATTTAATGAATTTAATGAATTTAATGAATATAATGAATTTAATGAATTTAATGAATTTAATGAATTTAATGAATTTAATGAATTTAATGAATTTAATGAATATAATGAATTTAATGAATTTAATGAAATTAATTTATTTAATGAATTTAATGAATTTAATGAATTTAATGAATTTAATGAATTTAATGAATTTAATGAATTTAATGAATTTAATGAATTTAATGAATTTAATGAATTTAATGAATTTAATGAATTTAATGAATTTAATGAATTTAATGAATATAATGAATTTAATGAATTTAATGAATTTAATGAATTTAATGAATTTAATGAATTTAATGAATTTTATGAATTTAATGAATTTAATGAATTTAATGAATTTAATGAATTTAATGAATATAATGAATTTAATGAACTTAATGAATTTAATGAATTTAATGAATTTAATGAATTTAATGAATATAATGAATTTAATGAATTTAATGAAATTAATTTATTTAATGAATTTAATGAATTTAATGAATTTAATGAATTTAATGAATTTAATGAATTTAATGAATTTAATGAATTTAATGAATTTAATGAATTTAATGAATTTAATGAATTTAATGAATTTAATGAATTTAATGAATTTAATGAATTTAATGAATTTAATGAATTTAATGAATTTAATGAATTTAATGAATTTAATGAATTTAATGAATTTAATGAATTTAATGAATTTAATGAATTTAATGAATTTAATGAATTTAATGAATTTAATGAATTTAATGAATTTAATGAATTAAATGAGTTAAATGAATTTAATGAATTTAATGAATTTAATGAATTTAATGAATTTAATGAATTTAATGAATTTAATGAATTTAATGAATTTAATTAAATTGAAAAGAATACAAATAAATTACCATTTTCAACCTGAGGTTGGCCGCTCCATTCTAATATTTTTAAATATTTTTGCAAATACATGACATACTGTGTATGTGTTTGGTTTCTGTGTTTATTTGCTGTTGTGTGTGTTTGTGTGACAATGCTCAAATGTTTGCTTGTATTTCGTAATATTTATTTTTCTGTCACTTGTAAATACCACCACATATTCTCACACACACACACGCATACATTCACATACAATGAAATGCATTTCATTTGTCGCATATTGTCGTATGTCGTAGGACATTTACATACATCGAGAATCATCATCAGCATTGCCAGAACATGAAACAATACTAAGAAATCTGAATGGTGTGTTCATCATCTGCAATTTGGAGCTCCCAAAATTTGCTCTATTGGTATGGTATTGCAATGCTTTACATGTTCTTTATCTATTTCTTTCTGATGCTTTGCTAAGTCGCATCACTTGTCCCTTCGTGTACAAATTGTTATGTCGAGCTCGAAATAGCAGCGTTTTATTTTGTTACTTTTTGCTCTTCATCATCATTGTTAAGACTGTTTTTCTGCTGTTCCAACCTCTTACGCTTGTACTGTCACCTCCCACTATGGTTAACTTTAACATGAGAGCAGCTAACTTCTTGTCCCTCGTCGTCGTCGTCCTTTCAGCATCCGCCGCTGACGTCCTTATTGTGTTTATTTGTTTTTCCGTTTGTTTTCTTATATTACTTTTACGATTTCGTTTCGTTCGGTACGTTTGATTGTTAGATTTTTCAAAATGTTTTGTGTATTTTGGTGTGTCCTCAAACATACACACAGAGCACAAACTTCCTTCCTCATCCTTATCCTCTGTGCTGACTTCAGTTTCAGCTCCTGGAAAAGGTTTGTTGTTTTATTTATTCACTCAAACGCAGAAGTGCAATCCAACCATCCGCTACCCCCGACTTCATCCTAAAAATCAGCTTAAGTATTGACGCGGTGAAGTCTCTCGGTTGAATCCTTCCATTTGTTTTGTTGTGTTTGTTTTGGAGGATTTCTAAGATAATGACGAAGGAGCAAAGTTGGAAAACGGCTCTTGTCGAACAAACAACTACCAATGAATGTCAGTCCAAACACGACGATGATGGTGACGTTGGCGTTGGCAGTGGCTGTAGTAAGGATAGTGGTGATTGGGGGGCGGCCAACGTAGGGGATCCAGCAGGAGTTGTTTGAATTACTTCCATGTTTGAATAGGTTTATTTCGCTTTTGGGGTTAAAAAACTTTAGCTCAATGAAAGAAGATGGATTTCGGTTGAATTTCATTTGTATTTGTTGCTTTGGTGCGGGGCTGTAGCCAAAAGTTTGTTGATTACTGAAATGATTGCGTCGGGATTTATTTTTACAGCAAAATTTACTTATTTACTAGAAATGGCTTAAAGTACGAAGTACTAGTCGTGGGAAGTATATAAATTTTTTTTTGGGGGAATAAGTACAGATTTTGATGGAGACTAGTTAAACTGCAATTCAATGTGAGGATTGTGTAAAGTTTGCAGTTATTAAGATTAGATAAATGGAATTTAAAGTCAACTTAATGAACAAAAATTAAAGTAAGATTGAAATCGTATGCAAATAATTTCACACATTTCCTTTAAACAAACACATAACAACACATGATTTTGGGAGTGAAATCTGAGAACTGCACGTGAAAGTAGCACCAAAAAGAAGAAGTTCTGCATCATTCGTCTTGTCAAATTACATGCCATAATAATTTAATATCGATTTGAAGTAAGTAAGTATCAGAAAGGGGAATTGTTCACGTTTTAGGCTCTTTTACTATATTGTTATATGTTGGCGTATGATTATCATGACTAATAGTCCACGTAAATCATACGACACGGAGTACAGCAGTTTAATTGTAACTGCTACAAAATAAAGCCAGTTCAAAATCATTTGATGAATGGAAAAGTGAAACTGTTGCTTATGTAGGGAAACGTAATATGAACAGATTAAAGGAATTGTAATTCTTAATTTTTTTTTTTAAATTTGTTTCAGCTAAATCGGACTAATGGTTCGCGAGTTACGTCACACAAAAGAGAATAAAACGTGACAAATTCCCCTATACGATACCTACTTACTTCAAATCGATTTTAAATTATTATGGCATGTAACTTGACGTAACGAATGATGCAGAACTTCTTCTTTTTGGGGCTGCTTTCACGTGCAGTTCGCAGAATTGAGTCTCAAGTCAATGGGCTGAAAAATGTTGTACTGTGTTATTTATAGAATATTCGTAGACGTATTAAATGCGTTACGGTCTTCTTTTACTCCAGTTCCTCGCACCAAATTCTGCAGAGAGTTTTTTGTTGAACTCTTCTGCGCCGTCCTTTGAGTTTTTTTTTTAAAGACTTTTCGATCTGGAGCACTTTCATCTATACGCACAACTTGACCCATTCAACCCAACCGCTGTATTTTAATGCGCTTGACCTCGTCAATGTTGGTGTACAGCTCGTAAAGCTCATGATTAATACGAAGACGATACTACCCGCAAACAGTGTTTGGGTCCTTACATTTTTCAGATTATTTTCCTCTTGAAAACTTCCAAAACTGATACGTTCGTTGTATCTGTGTCCAGCATTGTGCGCAATACATCAAGGCAGGTAAAACCACCTTCTGATATAGTTTGATTTCTCTTCGTCTAAAGAAGGATTTGTCACTCAAAATCGCTGGGTTAGTACGTAGCTGTAACCTGAATTCCAGGCTGATATTGTTTGCTTAATTGATTGATAATTGCCAACGTACGCACAGCGTTACTAACGAGTAGATTTTTGAACAAAGTTTTAACGAACTGTTAAAACTAACAACGTCATGTTGTCCTCCTTAGTCGTAAGTCCTACTTTGGCTGAGTCGGAAAATCAGAGAAGGTTGCAGTTACATGTCGCAGTTTCCATCCAATGATGTCTATTTCACAATTGCATGGGGATATTGTTAAGTATCGTGACATTCTTGTTTACTGCAACTTTCCTTAGATCATACGATAGCCTGTTGCCTAGTCTGGTATAAATGGCTTGGTAAGTTCGTAGCAAATCTGCACTAAAGACTTCGTGTCGATCATTCCGCAAAGCTCTATCATCTTCGCAGAAAACTCGAGTCACCACACTTCAGTCAAGAAATGTCTGCCTTTTCAGGCTGCCAAAGACATATTAATGGTCAACAAAAATATGAAATATGTCCCTCTATTTCTCATGGATCTTTTACAGGTTTGTAGTTATATCAATATGTGGTCAGTTGATGGTTTACTAGGTCTGAAGCCACACTTCTTTTATACGATTAAAACTTAAACTTAATTTCTCATTACTCATCTAGTAATAATATCAAAAAATCCAACGCGATCGTGCCCAAATTCTGTATTTAATAGAACTATAATAGGATACAATTTTGGAGAAAAAAACTGGAAGTCTAGCCACGCCCCATCTGGTAACTCCCCTACTCGTGTGGTACAATCCACTTTAGAAATAGTTTAATATTTTTACTAATTCTGTTTTAAGTAAAGCTATAACAGGATAAAGGTTTGGAGAAAAAATTGAAAGGCTAGCCATGCCCCTTCTGGTACCTCAATTACAAATGTACCACTCCGCCCACTTTAGAAATCGAGCAATAATATCAATAAACTAGAAAATTGTATGTTTTATTCAGGGTGAGGGTATCTGTAAGCCGACTGAAGCTTTCTTACTGGTTCAGTACAGAAATTGGGATTTACCTTTATTCCTGAACCTTTCCATATCCCCGCTCCCTCGTTCTCTCTCTATTTTTGCTGCACACTCTACGCTTCATAGACCAAATTTCAATACATGTCCTTACATAAGGGGAACCTAGTACCATATCCTTTTTTCGTAATCGTCTGGTAAAATGTTCGCTCTCCGCTTCTATCCCTTTGGCTCTCCCGCTCCTTCCATTGACAGTTTTCCGCTCAAATAGGTGGTTCGTTTTCCTGCCATTATCCTTCTGCCGTTTCCTAACGGCTGTCGTCGACAATTGCCGTCATACATTCATGTGCGTTGCTTTCTGGAATCAGTAATTTGAACAAGTGTTCTTTCCCTTTTTATTTAATTTTACGATATAGTTTATGATCTTTGCTTCTATCCCTGTACATCTTCATATCCTGATCTCACTTTCTCTCCTATATTTGAAGCACACTCTGCGCTTCGTTAACCAAATTTCAATCCTTGTATATACAGAGGGAGAACCTAGTACCATATTCTATTTTCGTAATCGTCTGGTAGAATTATCGCGCTCCGCTTCTATCTCTTTAGATCTCTCTATATCCCCGCTCTCATGTTCTCTCTCAATATTTGAAGCAGACTCTGCACATCGATGACCAAATGTCAATCCTTGTCCTTACAGGAGGGAAGCCTAGTGCCATAACGTTTTTTCGTAAAATTCTGGTAGAGTTTTTTGGCTCAAACTCTTACCCGGTAGATCTCTATGTACTAGCTCTCCCGTTCCTTTTATTGACGGTTTCCCGCTCAAATAGGTGGCTCGTATTCCTTGTGCCGTTTCCTAACGGCTGTCGTTGACAATTATCGTCATACCTTCACGTGCGTTGCCTTCTGGAATCAGTAATTTGTACAAGTGCTCTTTTAATTTTTACTTAATCTTTCGGTAAAGTTTTTGCACTTCACTTCACTTCTATCCCTGTACCTCTCTATATTCCCGCTCTCCTGTTCTCTCTCTCTCTCTCTCTATTTATTTAAAGCACACTCTGCGCATCAACGACCAAATGTCAATCCTTGTGCTTACAGGAGGGAATCCTAGTGTCATAATGTCTTTTTCGTAATCTTCTGCTACAATTTCGGGATCCACCACTTTCCCGGTAGATCTGTATATTTTATTTCTCCAGTTACTTCTATTGACGGTTTTCCAATCACATAGGTGGTTCGTCTTCCTGTCATTCACTTGTGTCGTTTCCTATAGTTCGTCGCCGATAATTGGCGTGATGCTTTCACGTGCGTTCATGGAGTTTTTGGTATTTACCTCTATCCCTGTACCTCTCTATATCGCCGCTTTTCCATTGGCATTTTTCGCTCGAGTAGGCAGTTTGCCTGTCATACTTTCCCCTTATGCCATTCCCTAACAGCCGTTGTCCATAACACTGTGGAACATTTTCTGAGTCATTATCTGGCGGTGAGAAATTCCGAGTCAGGGTGAAGGTATTAGGCCAGAATAGTATAAGCCCAAAGGGTTTGACATTCTCAGGCCAAATGATTTTTTATTTTTTCCTCATTATGTTGATGTCTGTTCGTTTAGTTTTTCAGCTGAAACTTAAGAACCATTACTAATTTCTCATGTCATTATTCAACAGAATAACAAAATTAAAGAGACCCTGTAACCCTTTGTGGTTTTTACTATACTGACGTAGTCAGACTTGGAATTTATCACCCACCCCCCAAGATAGTTGTTGGACTATATAATAAAACCACAAATCCACAATATTGGAACGGTGTACGTATGATTAATATGAAACCGCATACAATTAATATTACTCATTCGTTTTACATACATATGTGGCGAGTACCATATGCAAATTTTTGGAGACTAGACAAGCTATAATGTAAGAAATTAGTTCGAAGCATTTCCAACAACGATGCTTCAAAGAATTCAACTTCTTATCGTTATTATATTGAAGTTAACCTCTCTCTCGCGTTGTTGTGAATTAACACGCTTTCTAATTTAAGATTCACAACTAACAGCACCTACTTGTTTATCGATGAATGCGAACTTCAATGTTTGAGAAGCTCTTACTAGACAATCCGATTAACTCGACACTTATACTGCGAAATTGCTGTCAACAACATTCGAGGGGAGCCGACAATGAAAGAAAATTTTTCTTTTTTTTAAGATGAACCTGTGATCTCCCGCATGGTAGTCGCTTGTTCTAACCACTATGCCACGGCCGGTCCTAAATGTTACATCTAGGCACTCGTACAATGTAAATAAAATCGCATCAGCGTCGTGAAGAAGTATTTCCCATTTATGCATTAGTGGCTATTAGGCAACATACAGAGTTGAACCGCGAGACAAGATGTTTTAAAAAAATATAGTTGTCTAATATTTTTTTAAAACATCTAAAACATTGTTTGACATCCTCCAAAACAACTTAACATAATTCAGTCTTCTAATGTATTTGATAGTTTGACAGAAAATTTCAGTTGGAACACAATAACAAAAAAATTGAATTCTAGTTTAGGCCGATTGCTTGTCAACTTTTCTTTATACATGTCTAGCTGACTGGAATTAACTTAAGACATTGCGGTCGTATGAATGATATATGCGGAAGAACATACACATATTAACGTACATATGAAAGCCATACAACGGTTTAACTGTTATAACATACAATCCTTTTAAATTCACTTATATCACTACAATGTATTAAATAGATAATATGCATTAAGAAATGCATTTTCATAAATAACTTTATACATTTTATAATGATTTTCATGTTATCGTCAAATAGCCAAACTAGTTTTTCGATTAGCTCGACATAAATCTTAATATGAATTGTGAAAACCTTGTATCTTGAATCTTAAATTAATCCACATTAATTAGAGGAGATTACATTGAGACAAATATTGATTTTTAATTACTATCTCTCTCTATATATACAATATGTAATAACAAATGTATGTATGTAACTATCGACTTTAACATACACTAAAAATATGTTAAACAACAAAGTAAACAAACACAAAAACAAGTTTCAACGCCAAAGAACACAAATAATCTGTATAAACACTCCGCACATGCACTAACTATCAATGACGACTAACAATTAGCAAATCTGATTAGTTCTAGACCTATATGTGTGGTTGTTTGGTGTTCTCTCTCTCTCTCTCTCTAGCTGTTAGTATTTAGCACAAGTTCAGTGATATTGCGATTATTTGTTTCATTATTCTACATGTAGAAAATAAACAAATTCAACAATAACACTGAAACTACACGAGCAAACATACGTACTCACACACACTCAAACGCACACATTTACCTGTAACACACTAAACTTGAGCAGTGAAAAACACTTCCGCTTCCTCAAGTGCGCTAAAATAGTGTGAGCAAACACAAACCTAAACAATTTTGTTATAAATTCCCACTAAGTGCTTGATAAACACACTAATGAACACAAACAGCCAAACACAAATATAAAAAAATAATAATGACAACAGAGATCGCTATGGAAGACTTGCACTCTTACTCTCTCGGTAAACATTCTGTAAAGATCAGAGATGGTACATAGCGGATATTGTGGTACTTTTTTGGGGGCATCAATAAATTGACTAAATGAGTTACAAAATAAAAAAAAATATACAAAAATATAAATTCAATTTAAAATAAAAAAAAATAATAATAAAAATAAAAACAAAAATAATTATAAATATAAATATAAATATAAATATAAATATAAATATAAATATAAATATAAATATAAATATAAATATAAATATAAATATAAATATAAATATAAATATAAATATAAATATAAATATAAATATAAATATAAATATAAATATAAATATAATATAAATATAAATATAAATATAAATATAAATATAAATATAAATATAAATATAAATATAAATATAAATATAAATATAAATATAAATATAAATATAAATATAAATATAAATATAAATATAAATATAAATATAAATATAAATATAAATATAAATATAAATATAAATATAAATATAAATATAAATATAAATATAAATATAAATATAAATATAAATATAAATATAAATATAAATATAAATATAAATATAAATATAAATATAAATATAAATATAAATATAAATATAAATATAAATATAAATATAAATATAAATATAAATATAAATATAAATATAAATATAAATATAAATATAAATATAAATATAAATATAAATATAAATATAAATATAAATATAAATATAAATATAAATATAAATATAAATATAAATATAAATATAAATATAAATATAAATATAAATATAAATATAAATATAAATATAAATATAAATATAAATATAAATATAAATATAAATATAAATATAAATATAAATATAAATATAAATATAAATATAAATATAAATATAAATATAAATATAAATATAAATATAAATATAAATATAAATATAAATATAAATATAAATATAAATATAAATATAAATATAAATATAAATATAAATATAAATATAAATATAAATATAAATATAAATATAAATATAAATATAAATATAAATATAAATATAAATATAAATATAAATATAAATATAAATATAAATATAAATATAAATATAAATATAAATATAAATATAAATATAAATATAAATATAAATATAAATATAAATATAAATATAAATATAAATATAAATATAAATATAAATATAAATATAAATATAAATATAAATATAAATATAAATATAAATATAAATATAAATATAAATATAAATATAAATATAAATATAAATATAAATATAAATATAAATATAAATATAAATATAAATATAAATATAAATATAAATATAAATATAAATATAAATATAAATATAAATATAAATATAAATATAAATATAAATATAAATATAAATATAAATATAAATATAAATATAAATATAAATATAAATATAAATATAAATATAAATATAAATATAAATATAAATATAAATATAAATATAAATATAAATATAAATATAAATATAAATATAAATATAAATATAAATATAAATATAAATATAAATATAAATATAAATATAAATATAAATATAAATATAAATATAAATATAAATATAAATATAAATATAAATATAAATATAAATATAAATATAAATATAAATATAAATATAAATATAAATATAAATATAAATATAAATATAAATATAAATATAAATATAAATATAAATATAAATATAAATATAAATATAAATATAAATATAAATATAAATATAAATATAAATATAAATATAAATATAAATATAAATATAAATATAAATATAAATATAAATATAAATATAAATATAAATATAAATATAAATATAAATATAAATATAAATATAAATATAAATATAAATATAAATATAAATATAAATATAAATATAAATATAAATATAAATATAAATATAAATATAAATATAAATATAAATATAAATATAAATATAAATATAAATATAAATATAAATATAAATATAAATATAAATATAAATATAAATATAAATATAAATATAAATATAAATATAAATATAAATATAAATATAAATATAAATATAAATATAAATATAAATATAAATATAAATATAAATATAAATATAAATATAAATATAAATATAAATATAAATATAAATATAAATATAAATATAAATATAAATATAAATATAAATATAAATATAAATATAAATATAAATATAAATATAAATATAAATATAAATATAAATATAAATATAAATATAAATATAAATATAAATATAAATATAAATATAAATATAAATATAAATATAAATATAAATATAAATATAAATATAAATATAAATATAAATATAAATATAAATATAAATATAAATATAAATATAAATATAAATATAAATATAAATATAAATATAAATATAAATATAAATATAAATATAAATATAAATATAAATATAAATATAAATATAAATATAAATATAAATATAAATATAAATATAAATATAAATATAAATATAAATATAAATATAAATATAAATATAAATATAAATATAAATATAAATATAAATATAAATATAAATATAAATATAAATATAAATATAAATATAAATATAAATATAAATATAAATATAAATATAAATATAAATATAAATATAAATATAAATATAAATATAAATATAAATATAAATATAAATATAAATATAAATATAAATATAAATATAAATATAAATATAAATATAAATATAAATATAAATATAAATATAAATATAAATATAAATATAAATATAAATATAAATATAAATATAAATATAAATATAAATATAAATATAAATATAAATATAAATATAAATATAAATATAAATATAAATATAAATATAAATATAAATATAAATATAAATATAAATATAAATATAAATATAAATATAAATATAAATATAAATATAAATATAAATATAAATATAAATATAAATATAAATATAAATATAAATATAAATATAAATATAAATATAAATATAAATATAAATATAAATATAAATATAAATATAAATATAAATATAAATATAAATATAAATATAAATATAAATATAAATATAAATATAAATATAAATATAAATATAAATATAAATATAAATATAAATATAAATATAAATATAAATATAAATATAAATATAAATATAAATATAAATATAAATATAAATATAAATATAAATATAAATATAAATATAAATATAAATATAAATATAAATATAAATATAAATATAAATATAAATATAAATATAAATATAAATATAAATATAAATATAAATATAAACAAAAATAATAACAAATTGGCTATAAAAATTGATAAAAAAAAAATAAAAATAAAAATAAAAATGGAACTGTAAAAATAAGAACAAAATTAATTGACTATAAAAAATATAAATAAATATAAAAATTAAAATAAAAAAATTATAAAAAAAATAAAACAAAAATAAAAATAAAAACAAAAACAAAAATAAAATTATATTGACTATAAAAATAAAAATACCAAAAGGGGCGTGGCTGGACTTAAATTCGGGCACGATCGTTTCGGGTGTATTTATATTACTTTTCGCTTTCTAAATCAGGCGGAATGGTACACTTGTATGGGAGTTACCAAAAGGGGTATGGCTAGATTTCCAATTTTTTTTTTTTATTACTTTATTTTCTTACTCGATTTCTAAAGTGGGCGGAGTGGTATATTTGTATATAAGGTACCAGAGAGGGCGTGGCCATGTCGCTCATTTGCAAAACCTTAAGTAGTTTTGGGGTAATATTAACTCGTGCAAAGTTTCAAAACACATCTTACAACTTTCGAAAGACGGACAAGCGACTCAAGCGACTTTTAAGGTCATGAATCGAATTTGGTTCAAACAAAATTAGGGTCTAAAATGATTGCTTCTTTGTGTTACACTATTGCGTTATACCAAATGATACCTCCTAAAATAAACAAATAAAAATGTAAAAAAAAATATAAAACCAAAAAAAAAAACCTAAACAAAATTAAAATTAAAAAAAACCTAAAAAAAAACAAAAAAAAAATTTTTTAAGGATCAAACGTTAAAACTTTTTTATGCCTTAACAAAAAGTAAGACCTAATGCTAATATTTATCCCTCAAACAATGATCTTCATTTAACTGCTCAGTGTTGGTTAGTTTGCAGTCAACCTTACCATAATGGAGAGAAACACTTGGGTCCTTATGGAACCATTGTGTTACCCATTGGGCGTTTGTGCCATATCTTCAAGCATATATGGTGCTTGGTCGTCGAGTAACTAGCTATTCTCGGGGTTGTGATAGATTCTGTATATAATTGATTAGGAATTTGAAGTTTTGTTGGGAAAACTTTTGTGCCTGAGTTTTGGGTAATTATTTCATTTTTTTTCGGCAAAGTATGTTTTTGAAGCATTTTTCGGTTTTTTTGTTTGTTTTGCATTTGGGCCATTTTTTTAGAGCCATATTGAGACCATGTCCTCTTTGCATTCCTATAGGTTTGTTTAATAATTCTTCAATCTTTAGTTTGCTGTTCTTACGTTAGATTTTCAATAGTGTGGTTTTTTGGGGCAAGGTGCTTCGTGTTTTTTCATAGAGCCGTAGTGAGACCATGTCCTCTTGGCTTTTCTACAGGTTTGATTGTAAATTCTTCCATCTTTCGTTTGCTGTTCTCAACGTTTGATTTACCATTACCGGCTCCCTCTTATATGGTAGTGTCGAGTCAATTTGCATGTCTAGTAAAAAGCTTCTCAAACAGTGAAGTTCTCATTCTAAGGGATCTCCATCTTCGAACGTGATAAAGAAAAGTCCATCGTCGGAACCATAACATACAGTCCATTCTTTAGTGCTGTACCATAATACCATCGATGCGTAACCGATTTTTGTCAAAGGACAGCTTTTCTTAGTCTTATCGCACTTTTAGCAGCTGGTCTGTAGACTGTAGAGCTCTCTCATTACGCAGAGCGATTTAATATTGTTGTAGGTTCAATGTATGTCTATTAGGGCTAATAGTGATACTTCATAGCTTTCTAATGATTTCACTATAGGATTCAGTAATGCATGGAGTGCGGCTTCGGTTGACTAGAAGGATAGAAGACTCACGTCGATTGAATTCTATATGATATTATCCACAATCCTCTCAAGAGTTGCAGCACAGTGTTGTAAATGACAATTTTGTATTCTGACTTTAAGTTCGAAGCAATTAGTTTGTTTTAAGAATCAAATTTCAAAAATTCTTATAAATTTTAAAACAACATAC
Organism: Muscina levida; assembly: GCA_964034835.1. Lineage (NCBI taxonomy): Eukaryota > Metazoa > Arthropoda > Insecta > Diptera > Muscidae > Muscina > Muscina levida. The sequence continues at coordinate 132,358,637 of OZ035881.1, forward strand.
GGACGTGTACCTTTATAAAAAAAAACATTTTGTACCAAATGCTACATATAGTTTTACTCATCCCTGATTAATTTCTCTCCGTAGTCGTATGAGAGCATTCAGGCATTTCCGCTCTAGTCTACAGTCAAAGGTGTTTAATCACCACTCAAACTTGATTAGTGCAAAAGAAAAAGAATTTGTGACGTTTTGTGGCAAAAAAAAACATTATGGCAATGAACCCAAAATGAAAATAATAACAAAGAGGTAAATCGAATGTATTTGTGCCAACTCAAAAAAAAACAAAATATTTTAAAATTTGGAATTTCATTAAAGAGGGCAATGTCACCAACACTCCCTGCAAGACGGTGGGTTGCAGATGTGCGGAACGTAGAGCTAGCGAGTATAATACAACACAAGATAAGAATTTATAAATACACTGAATCCAGAAATATTATATTTATCAACACTCACACAAAATTTGTACAAATAATGATATGTTAATAACCTATAGAATGAATTTAACTGCATTGATTTCTAAGAATTTGTTAATGGATTCTTGACATAGCGCACAGTGGAGCGCAAATGTGACAATTTTAAATTAATTACATGCAACAAATTTTTGAATAATTCATATTTGTTTTATGGCTATAAAAATATTACGCATCGCGAATTGTCTTTGTGTTGTTAGAAATTAAATATGCCAATTTAACGAATTATTTAAATAACACAGTACAACATTTTTCAGCTAATTGATTTGGGACTCAATTCAGAGAACTGCACGTGAAAGTAGCCCCAAAAAAAAAAAGATCTGCATCATTCGTTTTGTCAAGTTACATGCCATATTAATTTTATATCGATTTGAAGTTAGTAAGTATCACGTTTGTCACGTTTTATGCTCTTTCGCTTGACATAACTCAAGAATAAGTTACAATAAAATTGTTGTACTGTGTGGCCTATGCTTTACGTGGAATATTACTTATGATAATCATACGCCACCATATGATGTTAATATTATGTCAAACAAAAGAGCCTAAATCGTGACAAATTCGCCTATACGATACTTACTAACTTCAAATCGATAGTAAATTATTATGGTATGTAACTTGACAAAACGAATGATGCAGAATTTTTTCTTTTTGGGGCTACATTCACGTGCAGTCCTCAGAATTGGGTCCCAAAATCATGCGTTGTGCTGTGTAATAAAAGTAATCATATAAAGTGAATTTATGTTAACATATAATATATACTTTGCAGCCTTGTGATACTCTAGTGCAGAGTCAGATCAAATACTAATTGTTTGTGTATGTGAAGCAAGCGTGTGTGGTGTTGCTTTTATAACATTCAAGCAGAGGACTGACCATATACTGTTTGCATTGAATCTAACACAGCCTCGACATACGCGTGAATTGCCTATCGTGTCTGTGGGATAATACGATAATTGTCAGCCTAGCGAGGCTAAGGAATGCCTTACACTGCTCTAGGCTTGTCTTAGCCGCAACTATACTATGATCCGTATGTATAACAGCACCATGCATTATACGATCGTCCATAACGCTTGAGACATATCATCCACGGATTATATAGTATTCAAATTTGGTATCTAGTCTTTATATTAGGCGATATCAATTCCCCGCCTAGGTTTTACTTTTATTACATACCTATTTATTAATGACATTCATATTTTACTCAACTTAATTTTAATTATTCATTAGCAACAAAACTGAAGCAATGTCCTCATTAACTTTTGTTTTCACAGAATTCGCTACACTCACATCTCGACCCTCCTCCTTCCATATCCAAAGGTAAAAATAAACAAATACATTGTACCTACAAAAAACATTAAACAAATCAAAATTAATGTTTTGAAATTAAAATAATTAATGAATCCGTATAATAAACACAGCAACAACAACAACAAACACTTGATGTCAATTTAAAGCCTCTCCTGGCTGAAAAGCAAACGAAGAAAAACAATAACAAACTCAACTATGACGACGTGTACTAGTACGACGACGACAACAACAAAAACTGTGTGCCAGCTTCAGAAGGACAAATGCAAGGAAGGACAAAGTCCTTTTTTTCGCTATTCAATTGTGAGCAGACAAGAGAAATCACAAACAAGTATATTTCACAATAAAACCAAACAACAAAAACATCCTTTTTCTTAAGATCCAACGTCTTGAAGATGAACAACAACAACCACAACAACATCATGAATAGCAGCATCAAGAGCAACAACTACCCACTACATTAACAGTCTCACTCACACGCATCGCCGCCACCACTACCACTACAGTGATATGTCAACAACATCATTATGATTAACAGTTAGTAAAATGCGAACAACAATGCCAACGATGACGACGACGACAACAACAATACAAACAGCAACAGCCAGCCAGCAAGCAAGGAACCCACCAACCAACCAACTAACCATCCAACCAACCGACCAACCAACCAACCATCCAACCTTTAACTGTAAATAACAAACAACGCCAACAACAATAACTATGCAACGTCAATAGCACCATGGTAAAAAAAAACAAAAACTGAAACAAACAGCTCAGCCTTCATTAACATATTTTTTTTTGTTTTCGTCTTTTCCTATTTAGATTTGTACATTTTTTTTCTTTTAACAACAACAGAAGAAAAAAAACATCAGGAACTGAATGTTGGTTGCTGCGTTGGTTACCCAGCTCACACATACACATAAGGCTCAATTTTCTCCTTTCCCATTCGTCCTTATTCGCCCGCCCAGCTATCATTGTAATTTTGAAGACGCTGAGGATGATGGACCCTAAAGAAGCTTTGAAAAGTGAAACAACAAAATACACAACTCACCAAAAATATCTGTTTTGCATGAAATAAATACAATTGTCGGCGAATGGTTTTTTCGTGTGGTAGTCTACTGCGGTGTTGGCCCTAACAAACAATGACAGTGGGACGAGTGGGGAATACTTGAAGAAGGATATATGATCAGATGTTGTCTTTGGAAAGAATAACAGTCGCCTTACGTATTTAGAGCTGCAAAATTGGTATTCAGATATTGACAAAGGCAGATGAACGGTCGGATTACTAAGAGCAGCCAAAATCTGGCGAGTATGACCCTGGAAACTATTAATATGAGCCCATAGCCGGCTCATTTGTAGGCTATTTATATAGGTACGAAACGTTTCCCATCACCCAAGATTCATATACCCTCCTAGCCGTAGGGTGAGGGTATAAAAATAACAAAACAAAGTGGAAAAAAGCGATTTCCATCAGTCAAATTTCATAAACATTTCATCCGTTAAGAAAATTTTATAATAAAAAACTTTATTCTGCTCTAGGTAAGGACCTTCTTTTTCGACTAGAACGCTAGATATTCAATCCATCAATTGCCGCAGGCATAAAATAAAGAATTTACGCCACTAGTGGTATTTTCCTCCGTTCGTAGTTCGTCACCCCAAATTTGGTTAAAAAATCCTTAATCTGATCCACCCAACGAGGTTTTAGTCACCCCCCTCCTGCGTCACCCATCGAGTTAGGTTAGATTAATTTGGAAGCTGCCACTTGGAAGCTGCCACTAATATAAGTCCCGTTGTTCATTTGAATTCTCACACCAATTATTCTTACACAATTTGGTCAACGTCAAACTCAAACCATTTTGTTTCTCTAGTAAAGTTATCCATAACACAGTACAACACATGATTTTGGGACTTAACTCTTTTGTCTGACATAACTCGAGAACCACTAGTCCGATTTAGCTAAACCAAATTTACAAGAAACTAAGAATCACAATTTCTTTAATATGTTCATATAACGTTTCCCTACATAAGCAACAGTTTCACTTTTCCATTCATCAAATGATTTTGAACTGAGTTTATTTTGTAGCAGTTACAATAATAAAGCTGTTGTACTTCGTGGCGTATGATTTACGTGGAATATTACTTATGAAAATCATACGCCACCATATAACAATATAACAAAAGAGCCTTAAACGTGACTTATTCCCCTTTACGATACTTACTAATATCAAATCGATATTAAGCGCTTCGGTCTTTTGCGCTCCGTAAATAGTTACATAGTTGACCGTACATTATTGCCAAAGACTTTCCGAGCTAGAGCAAATTGTCAATGATCGGCTATAACAGCTAAACATCATAGCAGATGGGATCTATCCAGACAGGTTCAGCGCCAATCGTGTCCTCTGTATATCCATGGGAAGCCAAATCTGTTTGATCGCTGTGAAAGTCGGTTCTTTCTCCCATCATTCCTTAGCAATAAGCTTGAGTTTCTCAGCCCATCGAGTTTATTGCCGAGGAATTTTTGAGCCTGAGTATTTTCATCCATTTGGACAATTAGTCCCAGTCAGAGCATTTGCTCTGTTTAAACGCGCTTGACGGTGTCAAATCACATGATCTTGGCGACCAATTGACATCGCCACCACGTGAGATATCACGGTCATTGAAATTGTTGCGCAAAAGTGCTATTGTTTCGTTTGCTGTGTGGCAAGTGGCACCGTCCTGTTAAAACCACATATCATCCACATCCATATCTTTCAATTCTGGCCATAAAAAGTTCGTTATCATCTCAAGATAGCGAACACCATTCACAGTAACTGCCTGACCGGCCTCATTTTGGAAAAAAAATGCAGCCCGATGATGCCGCCATCCCATAAACCGCACCAAACAGTCACTCATTGTGGGTGCATTGGTTTTTCGACAATCACTCTTGGATTATCATTCGCCCAAATGAGGCAATTCTGCTTTTTGACGAATCCACTGAGGTAAAAATGTGCCTTATCACTGTTGCCATTTCTTGCCACCATTCTGACCATTAACGACGCTTGGAATGGTCAAGAGGCTTTAGTTCTTGAGTCAATTGCACCTTGTAAGCGTGTAAATACAAGTTTTTATGCGGAATGTTCATCAACGACGAGTGTGAGATGCGCAATTGTTGGGCACGAAGACGAAGAGTTAAGGTGGACGGCTCTTTAGCCACACTATTGCGAACAGCAGCAATATTTTCTGCAATACGAGCTGTACGCGCATGCACTGGTGTTTTCATATCTCCTACAGACCCGGTTTGCTCAAATTTTTGCACGATTTTTCCGATTGTATGCACATTTGGACGATTAAATTGACCGAGAAGATCACAAAGTGCACGATATGCATTTTGATTTGAATGCCCATTTTCATAATAAGGCTGAATAACTTTAACGCGTTGCTCGATCGTATATCTTTCCATAGTTCAAATTGAATTGGGAAATATCAAATGAGTTGCAGAACTTGACGTTTAGGTATGGTTCACAATGAACATCGGCCCTTACAATTTAACCACTGGGAAACGTACAGCAATAAATTAGTGTAGATATAGATAAGAACAGAAGTGAAGATCCTGCAAACCCCTTAACAAAAATGTACTTTAGCCAATCATCCATTGAAGGCACCGCAACCATAAAAGGCACAGCATTGCACGTATTGAGGAGAAAGACTCTGGGCAACGTCATCCTAAGTTTCTTACCACCATCTGCAAAGAAGATGTTACGTCGTCTTAGACTCCTCCTAGTTCGGTATGGATTTATCCAATGTGCCTGTTAGTTGTCTAATGTTGCAGTGGACAGTTAAAATTCCAGGCCAACCGTGTATTTGCTGATGTTTGCGTGATGTGGTATATTCAGACTTCAGCGATGCATCGCGATGTAGCAGTTATACAGTCGGTTCTTAGGATCCAACGTCTGCTAGTTATTTTCTACATCCAGTTCTCCCAAAAGGAAACAAATGGGCGGATGAATATCCACCAGAGTGGCACGATCAGGCAGAGTACAGCTTCCTCTAGCCAATAAGTCTGCTTATTCTTTCCCAGAAATATCGGAAAGTACCGGAACACTACAAAGTCTAGTCCATCCAATTTAAGTTTACAGTTCCTCACTAACTTTGTTTGCACCATATGGAATAGATCGCCTTCATTTTGTCTTGGCTATATACACAGAGGGTTATCCGACGCCTAGTATGGATTCAGCATCTCATAATAGCCTTCGCAGTCTAGTAAATGGCCAGTACCTATACCTGAAAAACTCTGCATTCATAATGTAGTCCAAAATAAAGGCTTATCCGCAGGTTCTCACTGTATACACCAGCTCCTGTGCCGTTTTTCATCTTCGATCCGTTAGGTTTATTTAATTTCACAGCCGTATTTAGCAAAGTTCACGTGGGTCCTAGTGAAGGTCCCGCAGTGAAGATAGAAGTGGAGTCACCATAGGGAACTGGAGTCACGGCTGTCATTTCATTCCGATCTTTCCCAATTTTGTATAAATTTTAGATAACTTTGTGCGGAAATTTGGCTACACTCACTACTATGTTTTTTATTCATTTAGCGAGGATAAGCTAAAAGTGTCATTTATGTAAAGAGTTCAAACATTTTAGGCGCATATCCTTTTATTTATCTTATTTTCTTAAGTTTTCGTAATATTTGGATTTTAAAGACCATATTGTCTTTAAATTATGACCTTTTTGATATTGATCTAATATTTGAAAATATAGACAAATAGAGAAACGAAAAGGGAAAAAATTTTAAATTTCAGGATAGAATACCGTTAAAAACGTGCAAAGTAATACAATCGTAATTATGCAAGAGAATATTTTATTATTTTAAATTTACTGTTTTTATTAAAAACAGAATAAGTAAAAGAACTACGTCTCTTGGCATTAAGATTGTGAAAAATAGGCCCTCCTCAGTTTAATGAGACGACTTTTCCGCTAATTCAACCGGTCTTTTGACCTTAACAATTACTTTATTACTGATTTTAAAATTATTTCTTAGTTTCGTTGTCAAGGGACGTACATATGAAAACTACACTTATATATTAGAAATTAACAAAAACGAATGTAAGATTACAAATTATAATGTATATATATAGAATATATATAGAGAATAGAAAATTGAGTAAAATTAAACTGTTAAATTAATAAGAGTATTCATGGTATGTCATGATTTTTCCAAAGATAAAGCATTCACTTAACCTATGACATGGATCCTGGTAATCTATAGGATATTGCACTGATTTGCCAACAATTTGCACCCAATTGTTTTTCTTGATCTGAAAGGTATAATAAACACTACCCCTACAAAAAGGGGAAAATTTCACCTCATAAAATTGCGGTAGGGTTACGATACGCCTTAAGCAAAATGCCCTAGGTACCGATTTACGTGAACATGAGATTTCTATAGTGCACAGGGTTATGTAAACTTATAAAGGATAAAATCTCCTTACACATTAATGAGATTATGTCAATTGCGGGGGTTAAACTAAGAGCATTGCACACATCTGTAAAAAAAAATCTACAACAAACGAATTTTGCTTTGATGGGTAAGTTTTACATTGATTTAAGTGCTCATGGCCATGGTTGGCTTGTCTGTGTTCCCCTTTAAAGGTACAATATTTTTCTACGTTTTAGTTCTACATGCAATTCTCACCCCATTTTAATTTGAACACCTTACTACTGCATTATCTTATGCTTACCTACTACATTCTTTATAATATCCAACATAGAAAGGGGAAAGAAAATCAGTGGACTAATATTCCGACAGATTGTATTCCAGACAATAGCCTTGAAGATGTTAGGAGATTAACGATGTTTTAGTTAAGACTATGAACTCTACAGATGGAAATACTGCTGATTGATTTATTAGTGCAGACGTGAACAGTACAATGGACATAAAACATCACTTCAAATGGCGTCCCAACCACAAGTCAATTGTTGAATAGTGATTGATTTATACATTTTTATTTAACCATATCCTGAATTTTTAGTATTTCCAGGATTCGTGTAAGAATTCGATAACGGTTTCTTTCCCAAATTCGGGGGAAAAAAATACAGTTGACAAACTATGCAAGATAATTTAGCTAGACAGATAAGTACCCGGAACATGCAATTTTGAAGTCCTTTTTTAATGGAGACATTCCACGTCTTAATGACTCTGGAGACCCATGTATCTAGAGCATTAAACAGGCGCTGCGTAACCACAGATGTCAGTACAGATTTTTAATTTATCATACTTTTTTCAGCAGAATTAAAGCTAAGACTTATTAAATAAATAAGTTATATTAATAACACAGTGCAACACACTTTTTCGGGGGTGAACCAAACGTATATCAAACAATAGCATTTGCCTCAGTATCAATCAAAACCCTTAACTCCATTTTGCTCCACTACGTCACAATTTTTTTTTTTACAGTATTTTGAAGTTTGATTTTTTTGGTCAAAAGTCGAATCAAAGAGTATGAAAAATCATCTATTAATTATCTATTGGGGTATTTCATGTCTTCGGAGACCTATATTAAAACAATCAGGGGAATATTTTCTCGGAACATTTTAAGCCTCTAGCACCCACCCATATGGGACATAATTGGCCGAATTTTTACAAACTGTGTAATAGTCAACTTTGGACGGAGGTCAAGGCTTAGAAGCTTCGTAGCAATATTCTCCGGAAAATTTCACTAAGAGTCACCGAAGACAAAAAGCCTCTATGAGTCAATGGATCCAAAATAAAATCAAAATAAAACAAAATCAAAATAAATTACAGAGGTCAAATGCTACCGTTTGATATTGGTGTGGTTCATTCCCAAAAACGTTTGTTGCACTCTTTGTTCAAAAATAGCCCTGTTAACATTTAATTTTGATTTTTTTTATAACCGTTTAACTCGTAGAGGTTATTTGTCTTCGGAGACTCTTAGTGAAATTTTCCGAAGAATATTTCTATCGAAGATTCTAAGGCTTAACCTTCATCCAAAGTTGACATTTCAACAGTTTGTCAAAATTTGGCTAAAAATTTCAGTTAAAATGTTCCGAGAAAATATTCCCTTGAATGTTTTAATATAAGTCTCCGAAGACATGAAATACCCCAAATTAATTTTTATAGATGATTTTTCATATTCTTTAAATCGACTTTTGACCACAAAAATCAATTTTCAAACCACTATAAAAAAAATGATGAAATAGTACAGCAAAATGGATTTTAGGGTTTTGTTACTGAGGTCAAATGCTGTCGTTTGGTATTGGTTTGGTTCACCACCGAGACAATGACCCTCATATTATGTCACAGTGTAATGTAAAAAAATCAAATTTGGACTTATGCTATCGAATGAAATCTTTCAAAAATTGTCATTTATCGCCTTTTTCATACATTTTCCCCAATAACTCCAAATTTTTTAGCGGTGGGGGCACTCCCCCGCCTCTTACGCCGCAGTTAGTCTCGTTGCATATTTAGTGTCGCTATTATCTCTCTCTCTCTCTCTCTCTCTCTCTCTCTCTCTCTCTCTCTCTCTCTCTCTCTCTCTCTCTCTCTCTCTATCTCTATCTCTATCTCTATCTCTATCTCTATCTCTGCAGCACGTGACGAATCCGGTGGGGGGAACTATGTTATTAAACCATAAATCCACAATAATGAAATGATCAGCGTATAATTAATATTAAATCTGCATTAAATTAATATTGCTCATACGTTATCGAAACTAATTACATCGTTACCAGACAATAACCTCGAAAATGTTCCGAAGTGTTATGAGTGAACGAACATTCATACCGTAGGTTGGGGAAGTTTTCTCAAGCTCACAGTGGGGACTTGTTGCATCTGTACGCTGATGACATTCTTGTCTCAGCTTCATTTCGCCAAGGTGAAAGCTATCTCAGAGTAATGAAATATGGACAGGAATTCCTAACCAATTGCAACTGCAGTTCTGCATACCAACTGATTTTATCCAAACTTGGTAAAACTTAGCGTCCCAATCGAAATTTTGTGAAATACTTTCCAAACAATGAATAATGTTATCAATCTAAATAATAACACCTTTTTGTGCTACATTGGCCCACTGTTCCACCCCAGATAGCCTAGGCGAACGAGATCAGTTCGTGGCATGCCGAAGTAGCGCAAAGCTACCAGAGTGAGTGCGCGCCGCACTTTCTTTCATCACTTCGCATTTAACGTTTTCTTAGCTACGCTCGCACTGTGCGTTGCTGCTTCGCAATGGCAATGACGTTGACGACGACGACGACTACGGCGACGACGTCGTGCAGTGTCGCATCGTTGTATTTTTAATTTTGTGCATGCTATTTTGTTGCATTTTTCCATCAGCTTTTAGCCGCTGTTGTTGATGGTTTCGCTGCCGTTGCTTTTTTTTGCGGTTGATTCGCTTAAATATTGCTCTGCTGCTTCTTGTTCTGTTGTGTTCTACTGCGTTGCGTATGACAAAACAACAACAGCAGTGTACAATAGAAACGCGACAACGGTTGGCGGTTGTTTGTTTCGGATGCGAATTGTTTCTTTCGTTGATTTACGCTTTGTGACTCTGCTGTTGCTGCAGTTGGCAAAGAGGAAAAGAAAATACATAAAAAAACAATCAGGCAACAAAAAAAAAACAACACTGAACTCAATTAAGGAAAAACAAAGTACCCAAAAGAAAATACACATAAGTGCAGTGAGAGAGCACAGTGTAACTGACTGTTGATGATGATGCCGTTTGATTGCGTGTTTTTAACTTGATGTCAAAACAACATCACAACACGGATAACAGCAACAACAACGTAGCGTGTACACGGGCACAAGAACAAAGCGAATTCTCTTCTTCATACCGCCACAACAAACAACTTATTATTCCTTGTTTTTCATTTTGGGGTAAGTACAGGCTAAAAACAACGGGGAAAATAAACAAAACAACAACTTATTTTGTGAGTAATAATATTGCACACATGCCCCGTTACACTGTCGCCTTTTGCACATCCCACACACATACACGTACGCATTTCTTCATTCACACACACACATGCGTTCGAAGTTTTTACTAATAAACAACAAAAAGCTTTACGAAATAAAAAAAAAAACAACAGAATGCGACGACCGACAACGACGACTTGTTTACTTTTGTTTACTTCGACAAATCCAGCAGCAACAACAACCACAACAAAATGCGAATTGAAAGCAATAACATCAAAAAAATGTGTAAGAACCGACGAACCTTTAATGTAATCATCCTCATCATCATCGTCGTAGCCACTGACTGCGTTATCGCACAGTGGTTTTCACAGAATTTTCACGGACTTGCAGTATTTTTATGTTATTTTCAGGTTAACGGAAAGAACTCAATGCGAGATCAGTCTCTTGGTTGAATTTTTAGTTACATATTGATATAAACCATGGATATTGACGTGTGGCGAATAGAATGGGATCGAACAGATCGTAAGGACATCACACCAACGATCACAGAGTTTTTCAGCTGAATTGTAGCTAATGCTTAAATAAATAATTTTCAATAATTATGTAAAAAATCAAATTGGGACTAATACAGTACAACACATGATTTTGAGACTAAAATCTATGAATTGCACGTGAAAGTAGCCCCAAAATTAAGAACTTCCGCATCAAACGTCATTAGCACTCTTTCTATATTTTTAAAATTAACTTAATCTTTTTTATTGTAAGTAAGCATAAAATTACCTAGTAATTGTTGGGTAAATGTTATTTTGTCGCGACAAGCTTTTTATTAAGGTCATAGCATATTATATGACGATATGAAGTTTAACCATGCCAGAGCGTATGAGTTATATGGAATTTTATTTAATACTAGCGGACCCGGCGAACTTCGTCCCGCTCTAATTTAATGCCTTCAGATAAACTCAGTAGAGAGTGATGTGATAAACAATGTTTTTCGAAAGGCGGTTCTCTAAAACGGAAAAGGCAACGTACATCTGACCGCACGAAAAACAGGGAAATTCGATATTAATCCCACATACTTCCAACCACTAGCCTTGCGATTTATTGATTATCATTGCCAAAGAGAATTGGAATAGATGATCAGTTGGAATAATTGGAATTCGTGAGATAAGGACTTCCTTTTCTTTGAATTTGCTCTTGATGATCGTCGGCACAATTTCGGTTGTTTCAGATTCCGCTATATGAATATGATCGATCCCACCCTCATATGTAAATTATTCGGCACATCAAGCGAGTTGAAAAATTTGGTCGGATTGTTGGTCGCTTCATCCCTTGTTGGTCACGCTGTAATCAGATTTGTACGAATGCAGTTCTCCTGCGATTTGACTTTCTGAAATTAAATTCAAGCTATCGAAATCCTTATCGAGATTTTTATAATTTTGTGCCATGGCGGGGAACACATCAGTCGAAACATCAACACAAATTTGGCCATTGCCAAGTGCCAGCAGTTGTCTCGAGAATTCAGCAGACGATGGGAGGTTCTGCAAGGCAACTCTCATGTTCGTGGTCAATTTCAACTTCCTGACATTGACGACGATTTCAAGCGTGGTATAAGTAAATCGGGAACAGTAGATTTCGTGAGCAATATCATAGCACCCCCAAATCATTTTAAATCACCTCGTAAATCCTTCATGACTACTACTACTTCCAAAGCTCGTTTATTCGTCGTCTTGCATTCTCGCATCAATTTCGCTGTTGCCGAATTCTTAGACATTGTGTACTTTGGCTTTTCAACCGTGAGAAAATTCTTCGACAGTTTCGAAGCGGAATTTGCAGTTGGACTGCTTTCCAACAATGTGGCAGCCATGCCAGAGGATGCAGCGGCCAACGTTATTTGAGGTCTTGACCGAATTGTCGCCAGAATCAACAAAAAGATGTCTTGCCTGTCCCACCGGCAGCATCGAGAAAGTAAATGCCTCCCGTTTCATCGTCAACAACCTTCATCAGCGAATCGTACACGTTCTTGTACTCGGAATTCAACAGCGGCACATTTGTTCGATCTCTTTCGGTCATCTCATCTTGATTATGAATGCATCTTGCATCGAACGATTTGGTGCTGGCAGCGGATTGCCGCACATGAGCTGGCAAAATGTAAGGATTTAACTCACTGACGAAGAAGAGGTCACATCGGCGAACATTGAGTCCGTTTTCAAGCAAATTTAAATTTTGGCAAGCCTCTCGAAATGCGGCGCACAGACAGCATCCACAGTATGCAGGGAATAGGAGGATAGTAAATTAGCAAATGGATGAACTGTGTATTTTTCGGCTAATTATTGCACGAAGTTTACGTCATCTAAGGTTTTGTCGTCTAATAGGAGGCATTAGTCAAGCAAATAACTCTCCCTAAAAACAGTCGTTACGGAATGAATGCCTACAATACAATTGGATAACCTTATTTTTTACACGTAAACTCATTTTCTGAAAAAATTATCAAATTCATAAATATTGCTTAGGATATCAATATATATTTTGTATCTAAATATTATTTATCTCGTTAAATACTCCAATCAAAATTTATCTGAAATTTTCCTCCTTAACATCGTTCAAAATCATTAAATCATGCGAAAACTGCAAGAATTTCGTCATTAAAAAAAATCAAATTATTTGTGTTTTTTTCCTAAATTTTCCATGTTTTTGGTAAGAATTTTCTATTTTTTCATTCGAAAAGCCATTCCGTTACACTTGCACACATAATTCGATCGATTTTTCCGTAAGATTCTCTTAGATAAATTTTCTACTGCCAATTACGAATAATTGAAAAAAGAATTGAGCAAAAAATCCGAAAGTTTCTAAGCGTCACAACGAATTTTTCACATTTAAGTCGTCTGAAATTATCAAATCACGTGACTCAATGGAAAATTTCGTCGAAAAATACCAACTCTGTCGAGTTTTTTTTCCTGAATTTTTCGAGTTTCCCACCAACAGTTTTTCCATTTTTCCATTCGAAAAGTCATTTCAGAATAATTATCCGAAATTTTTTACATTACATCGTCCAAAATTAACAAAACATACGATAAAATACAAAATTTCGCCGACAAAAAAAATAAAAAATTTTGGAATGTTTTCATGATTTTCCAACCAAAATTTTCTGTTTTTCCATTCGAAAAGACGCTAGGAACTATTGCACAAAAATTAAATTTGCGATTTTCATAAAATCAAGCAATACAATGCAAAATTTTGCCGAAAAATCCAAATTTTTTCGTGTTTTTCCGGAATTTTCCAAGTTTTCTACCGAGAATTTTTCTATTTTTCCATTCGAAAAGTAATTTTTTTTGTCGACAAAAAAATTGACCCACCGTAACGTACATACTTGTATCACTGATCACAAAACATAACAGCCTGACTCTAATTAGGATAGAACTCATTCTAAAAGGTTTGGATAACAAATTTGAATAGGATTATAGGTATCTTCCTTCGAAATGGTATCTTCAGTGTCGGTGTTGGGTACGTTTCCTCGAGCCCAAGAAATATTAAAGCGAGCGAACACCAGAGCTCTCTATTAGGTCCGCCGCTCTAAGTTAGTGGCATTTCACTACTTTTCTAGAGGGATATCCTTAGAATCTGATATCCTTAGAATCTGTAAGACTGTAAATCCAAAAAAAAACGACTCCCGTGCTCCATAGAGGTCAAAGGTCAAACTATATATATGAAAATGAGTGATACTAAGGTTCGCCAAATGCGTTCAGAAATGCATTTAATTACTATGTATTCCACTAAATATTCTTAAAGGAACCAACAGATCAATGGATGATGTGTTAGCAGTATATGCTGGAATAACCTAAACTTCCTAGACGATAACTCCCAGGTATTATAATAGATTGGATTATTGGAACCGACAGTGGCTGATGGTTGTAATAAGTCACTATCATGCGGAAGATCCAGTGCTCGATTCCTGTCATTAACGAAGTTGTTATAGAATATCGGACGTAAGAAAGAGCCCTGACGTACACCCACTCTAATGACTTTTGTTTGATGCAAAATTCTCAAGTTAAGTAACAAATATATCTGACCTTCGCACTTAACAACGTTCAGCTTGAACTTCCAACACAAGAAGTACCCCATTAATACTTCTGGGAAGGAGTTAAGTGCAGAGTGAAACTGCGGCAAGGATGCCATCAGCATTCTTCCTCCAGAAAGTCACTAACAAAAATGTTACAGAGTATCGCACCAAAGAAAAAGATAGACGTGAGGTGCGCCAGCTCTAATGGCTATCGTTTGATCATAAATTCTTATGGGTAAAATTAAGCACCTCAAGTTTTGGAACAATTATGTTCTCTTAATATAAATATGTGGTCTTCGCACTCAACTACGTTCAGGTTCAACCTCCTAAGCAAGAGGTATCCTGATAACACTTCTACTAAAAGGAAAAAGAACGAAAAGGACGTCATGAGCATACAGGAGAAGCAAGTCCCCACTGAAAGGCAGCGGAATGTCACTAACGAAGAGCATCGATGCTCCAATATTTCTTGCGCTTGTAACGTGGTTTCTCGTCGACTAAGGTAAGTCCAGTCGTCACCAGGGTCGGACCCACAAAACCTTATGGAAGAAGAACTCAGAAGATTTTCCTTGACTAGGGATGGTGTAATTCAAACTTATAATTTACTGGATAAAGTAATTAGATACGAAAATAATTCAGATTCGGATTCAGTGATAGCGTTTTGTTTTGTCCGATAATTTGTACCCACGCCGATTTTAGATGATCGTGAACTTTTAGTTTATGCTCGGCGAGTATTGATGTGGCCTTTGACTGCAATGACAGGTTTCGGGACTCGAGTCAAATTAGGAAAGACGGAAACTTTACGAATCGTTCGATTTGAGGCCATTGGGAACTCTATACTATACTCCTAATACTGTAAGGGTCAGGTAGGTCAGAATCGTTTCGGTATTCAGGATAAGTCCGATTCAACAGACCGAAGTCCGATTCAACAGACCGAAGTCCGATTTAATAGACCGAAGTCCGATTCAAGAGACCGAAGTCCGATTTTAGAGACCGAAATCCGATTCAACAGACCGAAGTCCGATTCAACAGATCGAAGTCTGATTTAACAGACCGAAATCCGATTCAATAGACCGAAGTCTGATTCAACAGACCGAATTCCGATTCAACAGACCGAAGTCCGATTCAACAGACCGAAATCCGATTCAACAGACCGAAGTGCGATTTAACAGACCGAAGTCTGATTTAACAGACCGAAATTCGATTCAATAGACCGAAGTCTGATTCAACAGACCGAATTACGATTCAACAGACCGAAGTCCGATTCAACAGACCGAAATCCGATTCAACAGACCGAAGTGCGATTTAACAGACCAAAGTCCGATTCAACAGACCGAAGTCCGATTTAACAGACCGAAATCCGATTCAACAGACCGAAGTCCGATTCAACAGACCAAAGTCCAATTTAACAGACCGAAGTCCGATTCAACAGACCGAAGTCCGATTTAACAGACCGAAGTCCGATTCAACAGACCGAAGTCCGATTTAACAGACCGAAGACCGATTCAACAGACCGAAGTCCGATTTAACAGACCGAAATCCGATCCAACGGACCAAAATCCAATTAAACAGGCTGATGTCCCATTCAACAGACCGAAGTCCGATTCAACAGACCAAAATCCGATTCAGCAGACCGAATTCCGATTTAACAGGCAGAAGTCCAATTTAACAGACCAAAGTCCGGTCCAACAGACCGAAGTCCGATTTAACAGACCGAAGTCCGTTTCAACAGACCGAAGTCCGAATCAACAGACCGAAGTCCGGTCCAACAGACCGAAGTCTGATTTAACAGACCAAAATCCGATCCAACGGACCAAAATCCAATTAAACAGGCTGATGTCCGATTCAACAGACCGAAGTCCGATTCAACAGACCAAAATCCGATTCAGCAGACCGAATTCCGATTTAACAGGCAGAAGTCCAATTTAACAGACCAAAGTCCGGTCCAACAGACCGAAGTCCAATTTAACAGACCGAAGTCCGATTCAACAGACCGAAGTCCGATTCAACAGACCGAAGTCCGGTCCAACAGACCGAAGTCCGATTCAACAGACCGAAGTCCGATTCAACAGACCGAAGACCGATTCAACAGACCGAAGTCCGATTTAACAGACCGAAATCCGATCCAACGGACCAAAATCCAATTAAACAGGCTGATGTCCGATTCAACAGACCGAAGTCCGATTCAACAGACCAAAATCCGATTCAGCAGACCGAATTCCGATTTAACAGGCAGAAGTCCAATTTAACAGACCAAAGTCCGGTCCAACAGACCGAAGTCCGATTTAACAGACCGAAATCCGATTCAACAGACCGAAGTCCGATTCAACAGACCGAAGTCCGATTCAACAGACCGAAGTCCGGTCCAACAGACCGAAGTCCGATTCAACAGACCGAAGTCCGATTCAACAGACCGAAGTGCGATTTAACAGACCGAAGTCCGATTCAACAGACCGAAGTCCGATTCAACAGACCGAAGTCCGATTCAACAGATCGAAGTCTGATTTAACAGACCGAAATCCGATTCAATAGACCGAAGTCTGATTCAACAGACCGAAGTCCGATTCAACAGACCGAAGTGCGATTTAACAGACCGAAGTCCGATTCAACAGACCGAAGTCCGATTCAACAGACCGAAGTCCGGTCCAACAGACCGAAGTCCGATTCAACAGACCGAAGTCCGGTCCAACAGACCGAAGTCCGATTCAACAGACCGAAGTCCGATTCAACAGACCGAAGTGCGATTTAACAGACCGAAGTCTGATTCAACAGACCGAATTCCGGTCCAACAGACCGAAGTCCGATTCAACAGACCGAAGTCTGATTCAACAGACCGAATACCGGTCCAACAGACCGAAGTCCGATTCAACAGACCGAAGTCCGATTCAACAGACCGAAGTGCGATTTAACAGACCGAAGTCCGATTCAACAGACCGAAGTCCGATTTAACAGACCGAAGTCCGATTCAACAGACCGAAGTCCGGTCCAACAGACCGAAGTCCGATTCAACAGACCGAAGTCCGATTCAACAGACCGAAGTGCGATTTAACAGACCGAAGTCCGATTCAACAGACCGAAGTCCGATTTAACAAACCGAAATCCGATCCAACGGACCAAAATCCAATTAAACAGGCTGACGTCCGATTCAACAGACCGAAGTCCGATTCAACAGACCAAAATCCGATTCAGCAGACCGAATTCCGATTAAACAGGCAGAAGTCCAATTTAACAGACCAAAGTCCGGTCCAACAGACCGAAGTCCGATTTAACAGACCGAAGTCCGATTCAACAGACCGAAGTCCGATTCAACAGACCGAAGACCGATTCAACAGACCGAAGTCCGATTTAACAGACCGAAATCCGATCCAACGGACCAAAATCCAATTAAACAGGCTGATGTCCGATTCAACAGACCGAAGTCCGATTCAACAGACCAAAATCCGATTCAGCAGACCGAATTCCGATTTAACAGGCAGAAGTCCAATTTAACAGACCAAAGTCCGGTCCAACAGACCGAAGTCCGATTTAACAGACCGAAATCCGATTCAACAGACCGAAGTCCGATTCAACAGACCGAAGTCCGATTCAACAGACCGAAGTCCGGTCCAACAGACCGAAGTCCGATTCAACAGACCGAAGTCCGATTCAACAGACCGAAGTCCGGTCCAACAGACCGAAGTCCGATTCAACAGACCGAAGTCCGATTCAACAGACCGAAGACCGATTCAACAGACCGAAGTCCGATTTAACAGACCGAAATCCGATCCAACGGACCAAAATCCAATTAAACAGGCTGATGTCCGATTCAACAGACCGAAGTCCGATTCAACAGACCAAAATCCGATTCAGCAGACCGAATTCCGATTTAACAGGCAGAAGTCCAATTTAACAGACCAAAGTCCGGTCCAACAGACCGAAGTCCGATTTAACAGACCGAAATCCGATTCAACAGACCGAAGTCCGATTCAACAGACCGAAGTCCGATTCAACAGACCGAAGTCCGGTCCAACAGACCGAAGTCCGATTCAACAGACCGAAGTCCGATTCAACAGACCGAAGTGCGATTTAACAGACCGAAGTCCGATTCAACAGACCGAAGTCCGATTCAACAGACCGAAGTCCGATTCAACAGATCGAAGTCTGATTTAACAGACCGAAATCCGATTCAATAGACCGAAGTCTGATTCAACAGACCGAAGTCCGATTCAACAGACCGAAGTGCGATTTAACAGACCGAAGTCCGATTCAACAGACCGAAGTCCGATTCAACAGACCGAAGTCCGGTCCAACAGACCGAAGTCCGATTCAACAGACCGAAGTCCGGTCCAACAGACCGAAGTCCGATTCAACAGACCGAAGTCCGATTCAACAGACCGAAGTGCGATTTAACAGACCGAAGTCTGATTCAACAGACCGAATTCCGGTCCAACAGACCGAAGTCCGATTCAACAGACCGAAGTCTGATTCAACAGACCGAATACCGGTCCAACAGACCGAAGTCCGATTCAACAGACCGAAGTCCGATTCAACAGACCGAAGTGCGATTTAACAGACCGAAGTCCGATTCAACAGACCGAAGTCCGATTTAACAGACCGAAGTCCGATTCAACAGACCGAAGTCCGGTCCAACAGACCGAAGTCCGATTCAACAGACCGAAGTCCGATTCAACAGACCGAAGTGCGATTTAACAGACCGAAGTCCGATTCAACAGACCGAAGTCCGATTTAACAAACCGAAATCCGATCCAACGGACCAAAATCCAATTAAACAGGCTGACGTCCGATTCAACAGACCGAAGTCCGATTCAACAGACCAAAATCCGATTCAGCAGACCGAATTCCGATTAAACAGGCAGAAGTCCAATTTAACAGACCAAAGTCCGGTCCAACAGACCGAAGTCCGATTTAACAGACCGAAGTCCGATTCAACAGACCGAAGTCCGATTCAACAGACCGAAGTCCGGTCCAACAGACCGAAGTCCGATTCAACAGACCGAAGTCCGATTCAACAGACCGAAGACCGATTCAACAGACCGAAGTGCGATTTAACAGACCGAAATCCGATCCAACAGACCGAAGTCCGATTTAACAGACCGAATTCCGATTTAACAGGCAGAAGTCCAATTTAACAGACCAAAGTCCGGTCCAACAGACCGAAGTCCGATTTAACAGACCGAAGTCCGATTCAACAGACCGAAGTCCGATTCAACAGACCGAAGTCCGGTCCAACAGACCGAAGTCCGATTCAACAGACCGAAGTCCGATTCAACAGACCGAAGACCGATTCAACAGACCGAAGTCCGATTTAACAGACCGAAATCCGATCCAACGGACCAAAATCCAATTAAACAGGCTGATGTCCGATTCAACAGACCGAAGTCCGATTCAACAGACCAAAATCCGATTCAGCAGACCGAATTCCGATTTAACAGGCAGAAGTCCAATTTAACAGACCAAAGTCCGGTCCAACAGACCGAAGTCCGATTTAACAGACCGAAATCCGATTCAACAGACCGAAGTCCGATTCAACAGACCGAAGTCCGATTCAACAGACCGAAGTCCGGTCCAACAGACCGAAGTCCGATTCAACAGACCGAAGTCCGATTCAACAGACCGAAGTGCGATTTAACAGACCGAAGTCCGATTCAACAGACCGAAGTCCGATTCAACAGACCGAAGTCCGATTTAATAGACCGAAGTCCGATTCAAGAGACCGAAATCCGATTCAACAGACCGAAGTCCGATTCAACAGACCGAAGTCTGATTTAACAGACCGAAATCCGATTCAATAGACCGAAGTCTGATTCAACAGACCGAATTCCGATTCAACAGACCGAAGTCCGATTCAACAGACCGAAATCCGATTCAGCAGACCGAATTCCGATTTGACAGGCAGAAGTCCAATTTACAGACCAAAGTCCGGTTCAACAGACCGAAGTCAGATTTAACAGACCGAAGTCCGATTCAACAGACCGAAGTCCTATTTAACAGACCGAAGTCCGATTCAGCAGATCGAATTCCGATTTAACAGGCCGAATTCCGATTCAACAGACCGAAGTCCGATTCAACAGACCGAAATCCGATTCAGCAGACCGAATTCCGATTTGACAGGCAGAAGTCCAATTTACAGACCAAAGTCCGGTTCAACAGACCGAAGTCAGATTTAACAGACCGAAGTCCGATTCAACAGACCGAAGTCCTATTTAACAGACCGAAGTCCGATTCAGCAGATCGAATTCCGATTTAACAGGCAGAAGTCTGATTCAACAGACCGAAGTCCGATTCAACATGCCAAAATCCGTTTCAACAGACCGAAGACCGATTTAACAGACTGAAGTCCGATTTAACAGGCCGAAGTCCGATTCAACAGACCAAAAACCGAATCAACAAACCGAAATCCAACAGACCGAAGTCCTATTTAACAGACCGCAGTCCGATTAAACAAAAGAAATCTATATGTATTCTTGGCGATGACGTTCGGTAGTATTTTAAAGAATCCGATCGTCTGAGAAGATGTTAGTAACATCGATGAGCCAACCATGGAATGATGATTAGAACAAGCACCTATCATGCATCAAATCGAATTCTGGTCTCCCTTTCACAATGATGTACATTTCATTCATCGACGTCCCCTTTTTTTGTTGTCAACGAGAAAAGAGCCGTTAAAATAAATGCACAAAGTGGTTTCTACGCTAAATATCAATGTATCTCCTGATAATCCAACTAGTGCCAACACTGACCTACACTACAACGCTTCTACATTTTCCTAAGCCACCTCTTTGGCCAAACCACTGTACACAACGTCTACATCATCATCACCTCGTTGTGCTACCGACGATGGTCGTTGTCATTCTGTTGCCGCCGTTGTTTTTGTTTTGCTCGCCCAATTCTTTTTATTCTTTTTGTTTTCATTTTAATTCATTCTAAGACGACGTCAACAACATGCACGACGACGACGGTGTGTTTGTGTGTGTGTGTATGTCACTCGTACTACGGCCGACTACTTACTACTCGCGTGTTGTTGTTGTTGTTATTGCTGCTGCTATTTTCAGTTCAATTCAATAACAAAACAATGCGCAAGAATACAAAAACAAAACAAAGCTCAACTCACACACAAATTAAAATGACGAATGCAAAATAACAAAATGAAAATAAAAAAAGAGCAAAAAAAAATTCAAAACAACATCGCTGTATAATGACCTTCAGTCAGCGACGTTGACTGCGCTGTTAAATGTCATCTCTATCACATGGCAGAGAAGGTAACGGCTCTGTTAATGCGATGTTGGTGCGTTCGGCTGTTGTTGTTGGTCGGTAGGTCGTTCGGTCGGTCGAAACGACCGTTGGTTTGTTTGTTGGCTTGATTCTATCAATGGTCGTGACGAGAGGAGCACACTCACAAACTATTGAAAGAGATTGAATTGAAGTGTTGAGTGAGATGAAGACGACGACGACGACGAAAACAACAACGACGACCGCAAAAGATTCTGATTGAATTAAAAGCATGGCGGAACTATAACGGTAATTTTGTATCCCTTAATGGGTGATTGTGTGTAAGCGTTTGTTGTTGTGTTGTGTTGTGTCTTGCTGCTGCTGTTGTTATCGCCAGCGATCAAACGCCACGACACTCCATTTAAGCAAAGTGAGAAACAAAGATTTAAATGCAAATTAATGCATTTGAAATCAATTTATTTCATTCCATGCTTCCTCTTCTCCATTTCACCGCGTTAGCTTCTGAGGTAGGTGATATCTAGACCCACAGAAATAGCAACAGAGAATGTACGGAAACCAAGGACTATGACCTTTTTCAGATGACGGCGACAAAAATGCGGCAACAGTTGGATTTTACCTCTAACGTGGAGTATAAGATACCTATATCTTGAAAATATGATAGTACCACAAGAGGGACAGTGTCAATTCAAATGTATCTGATTAGAAACAGAATGAAGAACAATTTTTGCCAATAGAATCATCTAAGTGAGAAGTGCTGTCTAAAAACCTTAATGTATTCTTCACAAGAAATATATCTAGACTATTAAAATCATAGATAATGTTACGAGTAAGCCTTCGAAATGTCCCATTCTCGTGGTTATTATCGGTCTCAACATTAGACAATTTGGCACAAAAGAGCATCACAGTATATTTTGTGGTACTAGATCCCTAACCAAACAGGAAACTCGGCAACGAAAGAAAAATATAGATAACTGGAAACAGGAATCGAACTATGGACGCATGGTAGTCGCGTGTTCTAGCCATTATGCCACGACCGGCCCCTTCTCATCAGTTAAATACTGAGGAAGAAAATAAATAAAAACCACTAAATGTCGATCACTGCAAATATCAATTGAAGTTTCATTGTAGTTTATATGCTGCAAGACACAAATTTGGAATAAGATTGCTATTTGGCAAGTGCACTTACAGCACTTTGTTCCACGATGTGATGGTTATTGCATGCCGATGATCGAGAGTTTGAGGTCGGACATAACCATTTAATCGGCGATCACCTTATACTTAAATACGACAGCAACAGCCATTTTGCTGCAGAGTTCCAAAAAATTTTTTTCTATAGATTTCGGCCTCCTAAACACGAATATGAGATTTAAAAAATTTTCCTCTTATTAGTTTTCAAGATATGATATTTTTTATGAGATGCATCAGCATATTGGAGAATAATTCGAAAACGCATCGACCGATTTAAACAAGAGTGGTATCCAATTAAAGGTAATGAGCTCCCCTAAAACATTTCTGTACTAGCTTTTAATATCGGTTGGATAGTTTTGATGATAGGAGCATTTAAAGTTTAAAAAAAAAAACAATTTTTTGTGCAAAAATCACGATTTTAAATTGATAAAAAAATTTATAAAAAATATTAATCGCAAAAATAAATCCAATTTCATAAATTGAGTAAAAAGATTGGACTTCTCCGAGCAAAACAAGCCATCGCTTACACGTTTTTAAAGAGGACACTACAAATCGTAAATTTTTTGATTTTAATCATATTACGGTAGACTTAGAACTAAACTTTACGTTGCATGAAAATTACGATAAAAGTGAAAATGCCACTGCATTCTGGGTTGATCATGCATAACGAAAATGCTTAAATTGTAATCCTAGCTGAAACTTTTTAGAAAATATCGATATTTTTAATTTCTGTTGACTGGACCAAAAGTGTTTTTACTTTATGCATGATCATTGATTATTTTGACATTGCTGCAACCTGGAGATTTAATGTGCATTTTAAGCCTACATTTTTGAAAAATATCGATATTTTCAATTTTTAACCAGATATATACATATATATGCTTTTATTGTAATTAATAAATATTCCACTTTTCTAATACTGAACAAATTCTTCTTATGCGGTTACGCGGTTTAAAAATTAAAAATATAGAGATTTTTTAAAAATATAGGCTAAAAATGCACTTCAAGTCTCCAAATTGAAGCAATGTCAAAATAATCAATGTTCATACAAGAATCCCTATTTGTGTACTTTTATAATAATCAAACAGTTTTATCTCATTGGTTCGGTTTTTTACTGTCATCGTTTAAAAAGTAAAAAGACTTTTGGTCCAGTCGGCAGAAATGAAAAATATCGATATTTTCTAAAAATGATCAGCTAGGATTTCAAATTAAACATTTTCGTGATGCATGATCAACCCATAATACAGTGGCATTTCCACTTTTTATCGTCATATTCATGCAACGTAAAGTTTAGCTCTGAGCCTACCGTGATATGATAAAAATCAAAAAATTTACGATTTGTAGTGTCCTATTTAAAAACGTGTAACTCACCCTCTTATCACCCAATTTTTATATATGATGGCTTGTTTTCCTCGGGAAAGTCCAATCTTTATACTCAATTTGTCAAAGTGGATTTATTTTTGCGATTAATATTTTTTATAAATTTTTTTATCAATTTAAATAAGTGATTTTTGCACAAAAAAATTAGTTTTTTATACTTTAATTGCTCCTACAATCAGAACTACCCAACCGATGTTAAAAACTTGTATAGAAATGTTTAAGGGGAGCACATTACCTTTAATTGGAGACCACTCTTGTCCAAATCGTAGGATGAGTTTACGAATTATTCTCCAATAAGCTGATGCATCTCATAAAAATTTTGCAAAATATTTCAAAAATTCATATCTTAAAAACTAATCAGAGGAAAAATTTTTAAATCTCATATTCGTGTTTAGGAGGCCGACATCTATAGAAAAAAATTATTAAGAACTCTGCAGCTGACAAAAAAAAAAAGATTTGTAAACTGGTGCTATTTTTGAAAATTTCAATTTCTACATAGAAAGGAAAACATCCTTAATATCAGTAGTCCAAGGGTCGGATACTTTACTTCGAATACACCAAAGTCGAACGTGGTTTTACAAAGCAACGTGACAGTATTCCTAACCCAACATCGATGTAACATCAAGAAGTCTCGTTTTTAGTATAATAGACGTATGACAGTATCAAACTTGGATCACTCTTTCAGCTTATTACAAAACTTGCAATATATACATTTGTGCCTGGATCGCCGGATTCCTCGATGTTGTCAAACGCTTGTAAAAATGATGATTGCAGTTAAACTGTAGGTTTCGTTTATAAGAGTCTTTAATATAAACGGTTCTAATGCAAGAAACTTTCCATAGCTCTTTCATGGAATGTAATAGGGAAATAAGTTAGGAAAACCAGGATCAACAGCATGTTGTGATACACAGTGTCAACAATAATGTGGGATCTTCTCGCATTGCAATGAGTTAACAAGCTTTAGGTTAGGTTAGGTTAGGTTAGGTTAGGTTAGGTTAGGTTAGGTTAGGTTAGGTTAGGTTAGGTTAGGTTAGGTTAGGTTAGGTTAGGTTAGGTTAGGTTAGGTTAGGTTAGGTTAGGTTAGGTTAGGTTAGGTTAGGTTAGGTTAGGTTAGGTTAGGTTAGGTTAGGTTAGGTTAGGTTAGGTTAGGTTAGGTTAGGTTAGGTTAGGTTAGGTTAGGTTAGGTTAGGTTAGGTTAGGTTAGGTTAGGTTAGGTTAGGTTAGGTTAGGTTAGGTTAGGTTAGGTTAGGTTAGGTTAGGTTAGGTTAGGTTAGGTTAGGTTAGGTTAGGTTAGGTTAGGTTAGGTTAGGTTAGGTTAGGTTAGGTTAGGTTAGGTTAGGTTAGGTTAGGTTAGGTTAGGTTAGGTTAGGTTAGGTTAGGTTAGGTTAGGTTAGGTTAGGTTAGGTTAGGTTAGGTTAGGTTAGGTTAGGTTAGGTTAGGTTAGGTTAGGTTAGGTTAGGTTAGGTTAGGTTAGGTTAGGTTAGGTTAGGTTAGGTTAGGTTAGGTTAGGTTAGGTTAGGTTAGGTTAGGTTAGGTTAGGTTAGGTTAGGTAAGGTTAGGTTGTAGACACGTGTCTAATGACACCTACATCTGATAATCCATTGTGATTGTCAGTTATTAAGGAAGGGGAGTAGAGAGAAGGGAAGAGAAAATTGTGGGAATACCAATTTTTATCTTGGCCCAGTACGCCTTGAAAGGCACCGCAAGAAACGTATAAAATCTCATATTGGGACTGAGGAGAGAGACTCAAGGTCTTCTATGTAACTATCGCCTAAGTGTCTTAGCCTCCTTCGGACTGGAGTGGGGCCGCTACAAAGAAGATCTTCTATCGACTCGGACTCCTCCTCTTCATCACACACACGACTGTAGTACGCTATGGATCTATACCATTTGCCTGTAAGGTGTCTGATATTGCAATAACCCGTTAGAATTGCACATGCCGGAGTCAGGTCACGCTTGCACAGGCCAACCATGTACGTTTATCAGGAACTACTGCATTCGGGCACCAGCGATCTAGAAGTTATGCAGTCGGTTTTGGAGATCCAACGTCTGCTGACTGTTTTCCACATCCAAACCTCCAATAAGCTTAAAAGGTAACCAATGGGCGGGTAAACATCTTCCAGAGAGTCATGAACAGCCATAGTACAGCCACCTCTGTCCAGTAGGTAAGCTGATTCGTTTCTAGGAATATTGCAACGTTTTGGAACCCAACAGAGGCTGACATCAGAGGCTTTAGTCCATCCAACTTCTCCTTACAGTTCCTTACCAAATTTGATTTACACAATGTAAAATTAATGTAGCCTGACTATCCACACATTTGGTTATCCGTCTGATAGCATCAATTCCACGTCCCATTATAGCCTCCGCAGCTTTTTGAATGATCAGTATATCATCCTGAAAAACTTTGCATTCATTATGTAGCCTGAAACAGAGGCTTAGCTGCAGGTCTTCGCAGTAGACACCAGCTCCTGTGCCCTGTTTCATTTTTGAACCGTCAGTATCTTCCATTCACCATAAGGAGTCCTGCCGTTCCTTTCATACCGTTCTATCCGAAATTTTTATGTTTACTTTGAGGAAATCCCAACATTTTTTAAGAAATCAGTACGAGGTGGCAGCTGAAAAGAAACGCCATTGCCCAAAAGCTGGAAAATCTTCGCATGACCATGTATGGATTGATGCCAATCGCCAGCTTCCCACAGTCTAATAGCCCCTCGGACTGCAATAGCATTGACGTGCAAGTCCAGGGGCCAAAAGCCCAGAAACACATCCAAAGCCGTTTGCGGCGTGCTCCTTTGGATCTTGCCCATCATTTTTAACAAATTACTTTTTGCTAGGTCCTACCAGACACCCATAGGTGATAATTGGACTACCGGACTACTGTGGTATACAGCCACATTATGACCTTCGGGCAGAGTTCCACCTCTTTGAAATCTTTCCTCGATATTCCTTGACCAATTTGTTAAAACGGCAATATACTTACTCAAATTGGTCGCGAACATTTTAATTTCCGGGATAATTTCTCCTGAAACCGGGAACCCGTTCTGAATTTTTCCAAATTTGGATGAAATTTGTCCCCTTACCGAAACTGAAGGACATCCAAATACCACTGTGGGCTTCTTATAGTGTTTATAGGACGGAACGAAACATTGTTCAGTTCCAATTGAAGTATATTCTTGTTAAACTTAACTTATTTTCCTTTTACATCCCATGAATGAGATCTAGGAGAGCTTATCACGGTTAAGTTTTTTAACGATTAAGTTTTTTAACGGTTAAGTTTTTTTTCTATAATTAGAATCCCCCACCATCGAAGTTGGCCGCTAATCGAACAAATGAAGATGACTTTGACAGGACTCAAAACCAGGTCATCCGGTTGCTAGTCGCGTGCTCTAACCGCTAAGCATCGGTTAGTATATACTTGCCTTCTGTCCCCTACTTATTATACTTTAAGAATATAAGTTCTTTTTCAACATTGCATGTAGATACTTAAAATAACTCGAAACCCCCACCAGAGTGGTATAACCCAGTAAACCAAAAGCTCCGACATTGGCTGATATCCGACACGTCTGCACATTATATGAACTCTTTTTACCGATATCGTACAGAATTTGGTACGACTCGTTGAAGGAAAATTTTGTGTTTTTTGCTCCGATATATCTGATCTAGTTCGCAGTGATTTTATAACTCTGTGTCGGAGGAAACAACAAAATGTTATTAAAGAAACAACAACAATTTCCCTTCAGATTTTCCTACGATTAACATTCAGATATCTCTCAGACATCGGTACGACATGTCGTGCATCAGATTTCCCTCAACTGAGTAGGTTAGACATCGTGTCAACTACTTCATACGTTTTTAGTATCGATTTCGGTCAGATTTCGGATCCGACATCGAAAGATATTTTTCTAAAGACTTCGGGCAGAAATCGGTACGACACGTCGGCAAGTATATCCGAATTACTTCAGATATTTGGTAAGATATCGATCCGAAGTCATAGTGGCGTGTCGAATTTCCCTCGATTTAAATTCAGAAGTCGTTCAGACGTCGGAACGACATGTCGTACATACATCAGATTTCCCTTAGCTGCGCCGGTCAGACTTTGTGTCAACCACTCAATACGTTTTTAGTAACGACATACGATTTCGGATCCGATATCGGAAGATTTTGCAGACTGTCGTACTGATTTCTATAGGTCCATACGTAGGTCCTTAGACGTCTGGTTGTCAACTGTTTCATTAATAGATATCCTCCTTCTATTGCCCAGATATTAACCTCAATCTGCATACCGATGGACCCACATTAATTCCTACCTAAGAAGATTTTCTGCATTAGCTGCCTACGCTGCAGACTTAATCTCAGAGATTATTAAAGAAACCCCAAAAGAGAACTGCTTCAAAAACAATTTCAACTAAGACGATAATTTCAAGCAGAAACAGTTTCTGCAATTGTCGGGACAAGTTTGTTTTGTTTACTCTAACCACTTCATCGTCTTCTGGGGTTTGTTTGATTTCTTTGAAAGTTGGTGTGCCTCGGTGGTTCGGTATTTATTTTTTGTTTGGTTTCAAAACCCCCTGTATGCCGCCTTCTGCCGCCCTCATGTTACTAGTAGTACTATACAACAATATGAATCTACTTCATCACCATGATTACAATCATCATCATCATCATCATCGTCGTTGTCGTCGTCTGTCGTCCTCCGTCTTATCATCGTCCATGAGTTGTAGCAGTCCGTCTGTCGTCAACACTACACTACTTACTGTTGTAGTGGTAAAATGTTGTTTGCAACTTTGTTTTGTATTTGTAAGAGGTGAAGAAGAAGAAGAAGCAGCAGCGACAGCAGCAGCTCCAGCTTAACATTGTTGTATTTGTCAAGCGCGCGCATTTTGTTTGTTTAGCCATTACAATTGTTACTCTGTTGCTATAGTTGTTGTTGTCGTTGTTATTGTTTGGTTTGCATTGTCATCGGGTGACGCTAGTGTTGCTGCTGCTGCTGCTTATTCTTCTCTTTCATTGTTTTCTTTTTATTTATTTGCCCTCAAACATTTTCAATTGCACCACCATACCCCGGCCCGGTACACGGGTGGTAAACATCTCAAACCCCACTAACCTTTACGCACGCAACAACTATGTACTCTATGTACTGCTAGGCAAGCAACAACCTTTACAATGTACGACAATCGGCACGAGAACATCAACAACTCAAACAACAACATTACCTTCCGCCTGACGCCACTTGCCAACGCTTTGCTTCGTCGCACCCACATTATGTCTTATGACGACCGCATCTTTCCTTTCGCCAGCCAGCCACCCACTTGTACCCCTTACAATCAGCCCAGTCACCATCAAACCGAGCACAGCTGATGGGGTTTTGGTTTGCGTGGATGTGCTACTATATACGTGTATGTGTGTGTGAGCGAGTTTGCATGTTTCTATTGCTGTTACTGTTGTTGCTGCTGTTGTTGTGTTTGTGGCAAACAAACATACCTTTGCATATTATTTTTCATTTCCGCTTTTTATTTGTACAATGTTTGTGTTCTCGCTCGCGGAGAGAAATGTATGAAAATGAAATGCAATAGCAACAATGACAACGACAACGGCAACAACAGCGCAACTTTTTGAAGGAGAATAATAAGAACAATTAGTTTATTTCCTGATATAGTGTTGTGCAAAAGATACGTTAAGAGTAATCGATTACATTGTGGGGAGAATCGTAGTTAACTCTATGTTTGGGTTGAATAAAGGAAGAAAAAGGATTTGGAAAGTGATGAGATATTTTTGATTAAGTAAGCGATTCCCAAAGCGATCATAAAGTAAGTATTTGCTGCTTATAGTAAAGAAATCCGAATGCCGTTGGGATAGTAAAGTGAATCTTGCATCTCAAGCCGACTCACAACCTCCTTCGTGGTGGCAACGTTGTTCGTGATATTTTTTTATCATGAATAGCGGCTGACAGTGAGCTAGCCACCCGCCTTCAGGTCTACTCTACTGGCTATGAATGGAACCCCCCAAATATTGACGACCCCCGCAAAAGAAATAAGAACCATGATTTAAGGATATGCACCTGGAACGTCTGAACTCTCTATAGAAAAGGTGCCGCTATCCGACTGGCGGGCATCCTCAAAAAATATAAGGCTGACAACACCGCCATCTAGGAGATGAGATGAACAGGACAAGGATGCTCGCTACGTAAAAAATGGGACATCTATTACAGCTACCATGCCGAAAAGCACGAATTTGGATGTGGATTTATAGTTGGCAAGAGACTCAGACTTCTTGTCTCGCGATTTAATACTGTTAGGGATCGAATAGCCGCAATCCGCATTAAGGCGAAATATTTCTACATCACGCTGATTTCTGTTCATACCCCAAAGGAAGATAAAGGCGATGAGAATTAAGATGCATTTTACGAGCGCCTAGAGGAAACATACGATCGCTGCCCTGGCCACAACATTAAAATTGTTATGAGAGACTTTAATGCTAAAATCGGAAGGGAAGATGTTCTTGGTCCATCGATTGGTAAATTCAGCCTCACTTCACCTCTGATAGGAACCAGAGGCCTTATATTATTATAATCGTTTCTTCTATTTAGACCAAGTGAGATTTTGAGGCGACTCTAGAGGGATGGTAACCCGCTAGAGCCTCCATATAGCCAATATCGCCAGCCGCTATACAGGATTTCTCCCATATACCGTTGCCCGAAAGATACCACGAGGAGGTGATATTTGACACGTTAAAGAAGTGGGAACGCCTGCCTTTCGGCTTCCTCCGGCCACTTAAATCTTTATTTTCCGACACGTCAGACAAAGGGTTTAGGCTGGTTAGGCTTTGCAGCGGGAAGGAACATGGTAGTGAGTGGAACCAGATTCTAGCACTAAGATATCCACAAGGCTATCCCCAGATCAAAACACCAAAAATCAAATTGATCATGTGGTAATTGCTGAAAGGCAAGCATCTAGTGCCATGGAGAATGCCATGGTTGCAGAAAAAAGCTGGACATCGCGACGCTGCAAACGCCAGAGATAGCCACTGCCTACTCCAACCAGCTCTCCCAACTACTACGACACAACGACTCTACTCCTGACGTTCCCGATACACAGCCGCAGCATATTTCGCATTCCATGGCAACCGCCGCAACAACCGTGCTAGAATATAAAAAATATAGAGCAACGCTACAGCCTATTGTAATCTAGGCTGTTAGGGAACGGCGCAAAGAGACAGTAAAACAGGGAGACAGCTATTTAAGCGGAAAAAACGTCAGATGAAGGAACGGAAGAACGAGGATATAGAGCGATACAGGGTTAGAGGTGAGGCCCGAATGTAAAAGCAAAACGGCTACGGCAATGGGATCCCCTCCTGTAAGGACAAGGTATGAATCTGGTTACAGATATGCAGAGTGTGCTGCATATATGAAGAGAACACTTCCAGCAACTGCTGGTTCCAAAAGGCAGCGCACATGAAGTTATCACGCTAATTGTTGACGATGGTTTAGATTGCCCACCACCAAG
This sequence comes from Muscina levida, assembly GCA_964034835.1. Classification (NCBI taxonomy): domain Eukaryota; kingdom Metazoa; phylum Arthropoda; class Insecta; order Diptera; family Muscidae; genus Muscina; species Muscina levida. The sequence continues at coordinate 132,390,665 of OZ035881.1, forward strand.
TCAAGCCGAGGTAAGAAGAGCAATATTGCAATATGCAGCCGGTGCCGACGGACTTCCGGCAGAGCTCTTCAAGTCCGGTGGCGAGGAGCTGATAACGAGCATGCACCAGCTCCTACGCACGGTTTGTCTTAAAGAGTGCATGCAAAAAAAGCTGAAAAAAGGTAATCCAAGTGTGTGCGCCAACTATCGCGTGGTCAGCCTTTTACCCATCGCATATAAGGTCCTGTCGGTCCTGTGGTATGTGAATGACTAAGCCCAGTGTTATCCAATCTGATCGGGCCTTATCATTGTGACTTTGGACCTGACCGGCAAGTCTTGAAAAAGACCCAAGAGAAACAGATCGACAAGTACCATCTTTTCGTCGACTATAAAGCTGCTTTCGACAGCCCGATATAAAATCACTCGAAGCCATGGCTGAGTTTGACTTTCCAGCGATTCTGATACGCCTTTGCGGAATGACGCTGACTGACACTAAGTCTTCAGTGAAGCTTGGCAAGGACCTTACGGAGCCATTCTATACCAGACGGGGCCTAAAACAAGGCGACGGCCTATCGTGTGACCACTTCAACATAGTGATGAAGATGATAATAAGGATAGCTGCAGTAAACACAAGTGGCACGATATTCTAGAAAAGCCACATGCTACTCGCGTACGCTGACTTTGGACAATTAAAAGTAACTATTCTTCGGTTGGATCTACACTTTTTTACATGTCTCAACTGGTACCGGGCTGGTAAAACTTTGAGTGTTTGCTCATCTTCAGTAGTTTCGAAGTTCCGCCAGACTCTTACCTTTCCATAAACAACAAGATAGTACCCGTTTCGAAGAAAACTTTCCCCAAGTAACCGATTCAAGTGCCATTGACGCGCTCACTGCTTACAAATCGCATTCTACACACACTTATAAGTAATTCGCAATATTTTTTTTTTTTGTTATTATAATATTCTAATACGCACTTGCATTTGTGCTTCTTCTTCTTCTGATTCATCGTCATCACTACACCTAATCTAAACGTAACAAACAAAGCAACCGAAAGACAGACGGACAGAGGGACGGACAGACAGACAATGCAATTTAATATAAACAGAACCGAAAGAAAGAAAAAGAACAACAACAAAATACTCGTACAAGGAAGCAAATTTTTGTTATGAACAAGTACGAACGAACGAACCGACAAACAAACAAACGCACACACGTTTAAGTATTCGCGGAATAGTTGGGGCAAGTGCAATTGTTGTCGTTGTTGTTATTGTGATGGTGGTCTGTTGTTGTCGCTGGCATAGCTTACAACTCAATAACAAACGAACGAGGAGAGAAAAACAAAAAGTGAAATAAATCAACAAACGCGTGAAATTACGACAAATTGCACTTTGGCCTGAGCGCGCTCAAACAAAACATGATGAGGAGGCACGAAACCAAACGTGCTGACATCCACACACACACACACACACAACATATACTCGCTAGTACAACTTTTGCTTGCACGCAAATAGCCAAAACAAAACAAACAAAAATAACAACTCATCATTACCACAAATAATCCGACAAAGACGATGGCAACGACGTCAATGTAAATGGCAACGCTACGTCGTCGATTACCTCACGTTGCCGTCAACGTCCACTTCTGTGTGTTCTGTGACGACAACGTCGACGTCTACAACTGGGGGACGACGATGATGATTTGCAAAAAAAAAAAAAATAATAAGCAAAACAACACACGAGGTTATGGAGCAAAACAAACCCCCATTAGATGTGGAAAAAAGACGCCAGCCGCACTTTCACCACTCTCACATACAACTCCCGATTGATGAATTTCGAAATCCACCAACTCACCTCCTGCAACAACAGTACCAACAACCACCACTGCCACTACTCACCTCCCTCTACGATTTCAGCGGGTTACCTTTAAAAATAAATAACTCCCACACACACACACACAACTAATAGAAAATTGTTAACAAAACAAAAATACGAAACGACGAGCGAGTAACACAAATAATAGCAACACTCCCCCCACCCACATTATTGTATTGCATGCCACACATTGTTGTGCCACAACATAAACAACAAAAGCAGCAAGCAGCCCAACTGGAGAAAAAAAGCGCCGAGAAAAATAACAACAGCTAACAAACAACTTCAAGCGTTGTAATCCACCTCACCAAACCACCGGCTTTTGTTCATAGATGTGGAGGCGATGAGAATAATTATTTTGTTGCAGCAGTGAGGGACACAAGAGATGGATGGCGGGTGGGGGCAGTATGTTGAATATTAGCGCACGGACATATTAGATAAAAAATATCACCCGTACCAGTCGCAAACGGGTTAGGGGCGAAGGAAGAGAGAGAGATAGAGAGCACATTAGCAAATAGTACCGTATTTGTTGGTGAAATTGTAAATGAGCGTAGTACAGTGGTGGCAATCAAACAGATTTGTGAAAAATTGTAATGAAATGCAATATCCTGTTGATTGTGCCTTACCACCTATACCAAATTTCGTTGCTGGATAGCGTGTTCTTATCACCATGAAATGTTCGGTACCTACTTACTTAGCTGTCACATCGTTGCAATCCTTTTTCGTCCATGCGTACAACATGACCTAGCCAACGCAACCGCTGCACCTTACTGCGTCTGACCACGTCAATGTCAGTGTACAGCTCTTAATTTATAAGACGCCGATACTCTCCGTTAACGATGATGGGAACATATATTTTACAGAGTATTTTTCTCTTCAATACTGCCAGAACCGATTCAGCCGCATGTGTCATAACCTAGGATTCTGAACCATACATCAAGACAGGTAGACCTTACTTACTTAAGTGGCCAATTACAATTTACGAAAAGTAGTTCATAAATTTGAGGTCTGAAGTAATAAAGAGTTCCACACACTTCGGTCTTCTGCGTGTGTTCTCCAGTTAGTCCTACCAGATGATGGCACATCGCCTACCACTTGGTCCTTCCAACGGAGTTTGGGTCTCCCTACTCTGCGCCGTCCTTCAGGTTCGCCTTCACACACCTTTCTCGCTTGAGCATTTACATCCATCCTGGCAACATGTTCCAGCCATCGAAGTCGTTGGATTCTGACTCTTTTAGTTACGTCGATGTCGTGGTAAAGCTCATACAGCTCATGGTTTATTCGATGGCGAAACTCGCCTTCGACACAGATAGGTCCATATATTTTACGGAGTACTTTTCTCTCGAATACTTCCAGGTTTTGTATGTCCGTTGTGGTAAGCACCCATGATTCGGCAGCATACAACAGAACAGGTAAGATAAGCACCTGGTATAGCTGTTTCTTAGTATTCCGCGTTGCCATTGGCTGCAGTTTCGCCCTGTATGCAGCAACCGTCTCTCTCGTGGCATTGCGACATTCATCATCGTACCAGGCATCTTCTTGAGGCGGCTTTGAGTACCCAAGTACGCTTCTCGCAGCCCGTTCTAGCATTCCGCAGCAGTTGAGTTAGGTGGTTGGAGTAGGCGTCCGCTACCTCTGTGGTCCGCTGTTTACCGATGTCCAGCTTTTGATGTGCCTGGTTACGTATGTTTTTCGCTATGCTTAGCCTTGTGCGTACCTTAACTGCGGTAAGGATGTGATCGGAGTCAATGTTCGCACCCCTAATCACTCGTACGTCCAGAACACTCTATGCTTGCCTTCCGTCGACTACCACATGATCTATCTGATTCCTCGTCAATTGATCTGCAGATAACCATGTTGCCTTATGAATATTTTTATGGTCAAATCTAGTGCTGCTAACTACCATATTTCTTACCGCAGAGAAATCTATCGGTCTGATGCCATTGTTCGACGTTTCGGTGTGCAGACTGAATTTTCCTATGGTAGGCTCAAATGCGGTTTCCCTGCCTATTTTAGCATTAAAATCGCCTCAATTTTAATGTCATGGCTCGGGCTACGGTCATATACTTTTTCTAGGCTCTCATAGAACTCATCTTTGTCCTCATCGCTTTTCTCTTCTGTCGGAGCATGGGCACATATAAGTGTTTTGTGGAAGAACTTTGTTTTGACTCTTATGGTGGATATTCGTTCTCACACCGGGTTGAACTTTGAGACTAGGCGTCGCAGTCTCTTGCCAACCACAAATCCACATCCAAACTCGTGCTTGTCGGCTTGGCCACTATAGTAGATGTCGCACGTCTTCATGCGCGAGCACCCGTGTCCCGTCCACCGGATTTCCTGTAAAGCGGTTATGTCAGCCTTGTATTCTTCGAGGACTTCCGCCAGTTGAATGGAGGCACCTGGTCTATACAGTGTTCTAACATTCCAGGTGCATATCCTAAAATTATGGTCCTTAATTCGTTTGCGGTGGTCGTCAACATTTTGGGGGGTCCATTTTATTCTTTTCTTACTTCTTTTCATTGCAATAGTTTAAACGTCGGTGGCGGGTTGCAAGCCCAGCGCACCACGTCGCAGTTTTCTCCTCCTGCCAGGATTTTATAACAGCCGCCCATTCTGGGTCAGACGCTGACCAGGGTACCGCTCACTCTGAGCAGAGGTGCCTGGGTTTTAGGTTTCGCCCCTCACAGTTAGTCGTGCTCTGACGGGTGCCAAAGGCATGCTTCCAGGCGTCACCACGTGGAGGTACTCCGTCCGCAGTAGTACTACGCAGTAGTACTACGAATCCCTTGCTTTGTCCGTAGTGGCATTTATTAGCCAGCAGGATTCTTCTCTGGATTTCGAGGCTAACATTATTTGTTTTGTTTAAAGCGGAGCATAGGTAGATAAAATTATCTACCACTTCGACACTATAGTTATCAACGTTCACTCAGTTTCCCAAACAAGTAGATTCTTTGTTCGTTGAAACTAAAAACTACGTTTTGTCCTCGTTCACCGTTAGACCCATTTTCGATGATTCCTTCCGTATTTTTTTTTAATATCGTGCCACTCTTGTTTACTGCAGCTTTCCTTATTATCATCTCCATCACTATGTTGAAGTGGTTACACTATAGGCCGTCGTCTTGTTTTAGGCCTCGTTTGGTATAGAATGGTCCTTGCCAATCTTCACTGAAGACTTCGTGTCAGCCAGCGTCTGATGGATGATTTTAATATTCGCTGGAAAATTGGCGTGATACCTTCACGTGCGCTGCCTTCTGGAATAAGCAGTTACTGGAAGTGTTCTCCCCATATATGCAGCACACTCTGCGTATCCGTAACCATATTTCCATCTATGTCCTTACAGGAGGGGAGCTCTTTTGCTTTTACCTTTTGGTAAAATTTCGGGTCTCACCTCTATCCCTGTATCGCTCTATATACTCGTTCTCCTGTTCTATGCGACAGTCTTCATCTTACCAGGATTCGTCTAAGAGCCGTTTTTCATATCGTAGCACGGTTGTTGCGGCGTCTGCCATGGAATGCGCAATATGCTGCCACTGTGTTACGGGAACGTCAGAAGTAAAGGGGCGCACCTTTGCTGCAGCCTGCTAATGATCCGAGCCAATATTAGCACCACGGATCACACTCACGTTCATGACACTAAATACATGCGTCTCAACAATTACCACATGATCAATTTGATTTTTGTTGTTTTGATCGGGGGATAGCCAAGTTGCCTTGGCGATATCTTTGTGCTGGAATCTGTTTCCACTTACTACCATGTTCCTTCCCGCTGCAAAGCCTAACCAGCCTAAGCCCGTTGTCAGTATGCAGGCTGAATTTATCGATCGATGGACCACGAACATCTTCCCTTCCAACGTGCATTAAAGTCTACCATAACAATTTTAATGTCGTGGCCAGGGCAGCGGTCATAAGTTTCCTTTAGGCGCTCGTAAAATGCATTTTTAATCTCATCGTCTTTATTTTATGTTAGGGCATGAGCATAAATCAACGTGATATAAAAATATTTCGCCTTGATGCGGACAAAATGTCTGAGTCTCTCGCCAACTACAAATCCACATCCAAATTCGTGCTTTTCGGCATGGCAGCTGTAATAGATAGAATAGAATAGAATGGGACCGGCCGTGGCATAGTGGTTAGAACACGCGACTACCATGCGGGAGATCGCAGGTTCAAACCTGGCTCCAGTCATCTTAAAAGAAAAAAATAAATAAAATTTTCTTTCATTGTCGGCTCCCCTCGAATGCTGTTTGACAGCAACTTCGCAGTATTAAGCGTCGATTCAATCGTCGTGTCTAGTAAGAGCTTCTCAAAACAGTGACGTTCGCATTCGTCGATAAATAAGTAGGTGCCGTTAGTTGTGAATCTAAAAATAGAAAGCGTGTTAATTCACAACAACGCGAGAAGCTATCCCATACCTCATTCATGGGGTGCAAAGGGAAATTAAGTTTTTTTAAGTAAGCTGTAATAGATGTCGGAGTTTTAACGTCGGGAGCATCCTTGTACTGTCCATCTCATTTCCTGGATGGCGGTGATGTTAGCCTTATATTTTTTGAGGACATCCGCTAGTCGCATAGTGGCACCTTCTCTATAGAGTCCGGACATTCCAGGTGCATATCATTAAATCATGGTCCTTATTTCGTTTGCGGGGGTCGTCAACATTTTGGGGGTTACGTTTGTTACTTTTACTTTCTCTTGTTTTCATAGCCAGTAAAGGACCTGAAGGCGGGAACAACGTTGCCCAGGTGACATCACGAAGGACGTTGTGAGACGGCTTGAGATGCAAGATTCACTTTACATTCCCAACGGAACCCAAAGCAAAAATTTTTGTTATACAAAAAATTTATGATTTTCTTTTTTTTCTCTCTACTGTACTTTTTTTTTTTAAAAAAACAATTTTTGTCTTGACCAGATACTTCACTGCCGGAAAGTAAAACTTTTGAAGAAAAAAGTGTAGAAGGCAAGGAAGTACAATTTGGACATAATTCCATCAATTAGTGTAAGCAAGAGAATTTATTAGAAGAGCCCCCCACGCATAGCAATATATCTCATATTTAATCAATCTCCATAATATCACACCACTGTGCCTACAGCGCTCCCAGTTCCAGGAAGGGAGTACTGCGTTTGTTTGAGTGTTGCCTGAGTAAAAAGGTAAACAAAAATTTTTAACAAACAACTATTCATCATTACCATCATCGTCATCATCATCATTATTGTTGAACGCTTGAGGAAGACGCTACAGCACGAGAACTAAGAGCCAGGAAAAATCCCCCTCAAAATTGTTTGACGATAATTATGTTTAAACGATGACGACGGCGCTGTCACCTGACGACGGTGAATGCGAATATGACGCGATGCAGGTGATGGTGCGCTGATGGTGATAATGATAGAAATTAAATGATTGTTTTTGTTGTTTCTTAGTTTGTGCACTGGTCCTCATTTTACAATTGTTTGATTTCATTACGATGGGGTTCCGTGCTGTCGTTGCTGCTGTTGAATGGTTATTTGTTTTTTTTTTACATGTACGTACTTACTACTACTTCGTTCGTAGTACTCGCATGTATAAGAGCGCAGACGAGAGGTGTGCCAACTAGTGGGAGTAAGAGAGTGAGAGTATTCGTACTATTTAACTGAGTACAAAAAGCAGCAGCGAACAAAGGTTTGTTGCACCAGCGATGACGATGATGATGATGATAATTAATAATTATGCAAGTTACTGTGACAGAGAGAGAGAGAGGGAGAGAAAAATAGTGTGAGTGAGCTTGAGTTGGGTGGCATTTTTGGCGGGCTCTTGTTTACTGCGGGTGATAATTGAAAATGATGGTGTTTTTATGGGATTTGTGTTTTCGTTTGCACTTCGTCATGTTTGAACGATTTGTGATAAACAAATTGTGCCAAGATAAGAAAAGACTTGCTGATGAGACCTAGTGTAGAAATGAATGTATTGCAGCAGTGTGATTCATCGCTAGAATGCTAGTACGGAGAATAGATTTAAATCATTGAGTAAATAACTCAATGGAAATAAAAAGTTCAACATATAGTTTAATGAACAATTTTGTTCTGGTTTTTTATATTGTTGACAGGCTAATTTGTCGGTAGGTTAAGGGGTTGTGAAATATTATTCCCCAATATTCATAAATAGTTCTAAATGTTCTTTGTTATGGTTTCCGAAATTCCACCGTTGTTCTATGAAATGGTTATTATTTGAGAAAAATTTATAACCAGCTGCCGTAACTTATATCATATCTATTTACTCGTATATAAAATCGTTGCATTACTGATTGACTTATTCATCAATTCTCATATCAAACAGCTTTGCCTAGAATTACGAAAATTGGGATGTATATTCTTCTTAGGTTGTTGCTCGATAAGAAGGGATTTCTCGAATTTCATACTTTTAGGGATAAAGAAGGCCGAAAAAGGGATGAAACTGGTGCCATAACACAAACCAAACGGCTTAAGCAATAATTGCAACAACAAAATTAAAATGGACATGGTCCATATAGTTTTAGAAAGCTGCACGTAGAGGTTTTTAAAAGTTCGTATTATTAAGGGTAACATATGGTTCAGAAATACCGAACACATTTTTTTTAATATATTTTTTTATAAATCCCAAAATAAGAATTTCCTCTGCGTTGGATAACTTAATCAAAATTTCGTACAGCCAAAAACTTGCTCACCGGTTAAAAAGTCATATTTTTAAGTAGCAACGGCAAATAACTGACAATAGCTACAGTAACAATATGACCACATTGTGGACTAATGTTGCCACCTCTGTAGAAGTTTGCAAATTTGGTAACACTTAATACACATCGTCGTTCAATATATGAACGAAGGATCATTCACTGAAAAAATTCCCTGTTATCAGTAGTTTTGCGAGTTGGCCGAAGAAGTAAAGTTGTTGACAACAAAATTCCCTATAAGAGGATTTAATACCGCCGGAATATTTGTTAACTTTAAACTGAATCTTAAACGAAATCTCAAAATGAGTCCTATAAGAGAAAAGGTGTGATCACAAGTTTTTGAAGTTATTCAAATCAGTTATTCAAGTAATTTTGGAAAGAGCGGAGTCAATTATCAAATTATAGTGTTTTTTTTTAGTTTAAGTGGTTACAATTTAATATGTGGAAGAAAATAAAAACGAGGTTTGAAAGCTATAACTATGATGATGATAATGATGTTCAATGTGATATGATGATATGTTGTTTTGAATATTTTAAATGGAAATTTTAATGAATATAATGAGTGGTTTTAACGATTTTATTTTATATTGGGGTGATGTAAAGGTGAAGTGTTAGTTGGACTCTTGTTGGAAGTCCAACTATGTATGTATGCATGAGGTAAGTGGTAAACATTTGGTAAACTTAATTACATTTCAATAAAAGATAATTAAAAACAAAAACGTTATTTGGGCAAAAATTTGATTTGATGAAGTAAATTAAAAAAAATTTAATGAGGTTAAAAATCAATGAGTTTTAGCTGTAATTAATTGAATTTAATTTTAATGAATTTCAACCTATTACAGTTAGTTAAATTTACAATTAATTAAATAAATCAATTGGATTAATTAATTAAATTTAATCAATTAATTAATTAAAATTAAATGAAATTAAATAAACTTATTTAATTATTTAAATCAAGTAAATAAATGAAATTAAGTAACTAAATTAAATTATACTTTGTACAGATAATATTACTTGCAATTACTAAATAAATCAATTGGATTAATAATATTAATCAAATAAATTAATTAATTAAATTAAGTAAACTAATTAAAGTAATTAAATCAATTAAATTAAGTAAATTAATAAAAATTAAGTAAATTAATTAATTTAATTAAATTAAATTAATAAAATAAATTAAATTGAATTTAATTAAGTTAATAAAATTAAATTAATTTAATTTGCTTAATTTAATTAATTAATTTTTTTAACTAATTTAATTAATCCATTTGATTTATTTAATTAATTGTAAATTTTATTATCTGTAAAAATGTTAATTTATTTAATTAACTTAATTTCATTTGTTTACTTAATTAATTAACTTGATAAGTTAATTTAATTAAATTAATTTTAAATTTAATTTGTTATTTATTATTTTTAATATTTATTATCCAATAAATAAATTAATTTACATTATTCAATTAATGTCATTATTTTAATTGATTTAATGAAATTAATTATTTTATTTAATTTAATTTATGTAAATAATTTAGTTACTGTGTGATTTAAGAATTTATTAAATTAAATGCATTAAATTAATTTCATAAATTTCATTAATTAATTAATTAAATTAATTTCATAAATTTCATTAATTAATTAATTAAATTAATTTCATAAATTTCATTAATTAATTAATTAAATTAATTTCATAAATTTCATTAATTAATTAATTAATTAAATTAATTTTATTTATAAAATAAATAATTAATAAACTTAATTTAATTATTAAATTAATTGAATGTATTAAAATAATGCATTTGATTTAATAAATTCTTAAATCACACAGTAACTAAATTATTTACATAAATTAAATTAAATAAAATAATTAATTTCATTAAATCAATTAAAATAATGACATTAATTGAATAATGTAAATTAATTTATTTATTGTATAATAAATATTGAAAATAATAAATATCAAATAAAATTTCGAGTTAGCTTAATTAAATTAACCTATCAAGTTAATTAATTAAGTGAACAAATGAAATTAAGGTTATTAAATAAATTAACATTTTTACATTTAATAAAATTTACAATTAATTAAATAAATCAAACAGATTAATTAAATTAGTTAAATAACTTAATAAATTAAATTAAGTAAATTAATTAAACCAATTAATCTAAGTAAATTAGTAAAAACTTAGTATATTAATTAATTTAATCAAATTAATAAAATTGATCAAATATATTAAAATAATTAAATTAATTATGTAATTAAATTAACTAAATAATTAAATTCATTGAATTCATTAAAATAATGCATTTAATTAATTAAACTAATTATTATTAATTAAATTAATTAAACCAATTAATCTAAGTAAATTAGTAAAAACTTAGTAAATTTATTAATTTAATCAATTTAATAAAATTGATCAAAATCATTAAAATAAATTAATTAATTATATAATTAAATAAATTAAATTAATTGAATTCATTAAAATAATGCATTAATTTATTAAATTCTGTAATCACACAATAACTAATAATTAATTAAATTAAATCAATTAAAATAATGAAATTTATTAAATTAATTGAATTAATTAAATTAATTTATTATTAAAATAAATGTATTATTTAAATTATTGTTTTACTTAAAAGAATTTAAATTATTAAATAAACTAATTATTTTAATTAATTTAACTTCCTTGACACAATTAAATTAATTAAATTAACACAATTAAATTAATTTTAAATCAAATTAATTTAATTTATTAAGTTAAGTTATTTAATTGAATAAATTAAATTAATTATGAATTAAATAAGTTATTAATTAAATTAGTTAATGAATTTAATTAATTATAAATTGAACTAATTTAATAAATTTAATTAATTTAATAAATTCAATAGTTTTATAAATTTAATAATAAATTTAAATTAATAAATTAATTAATTAAATCTAGTTTCTTTAATAAATTTAATTGTGTTAATTTAATTAAAATAATTCTATTAAATTAAATAAAGTAATAAAATGTAATTTGTTTTATTTTTTAATTAGACAATAACTAAATAAGACATAAATTAAATTAATTAAAATCATCATTATTTTCATAACTCCAATTCATTTTATTTATTTAATTTACTTAAATAATAAAGTAATTTTAATAATAAATTAATTTAATTAATATAATTAATTTATAATAAATTATAAAATTTTAAATAAAAATATAAATTTATAATATTTAATAATTTTCTCAACAATTCAAGTATTTTATGTTAAACATTTTTTAATTAATTACATTGTTAATTATAATATGAAATGGAAAACATAATAGCGAGCAAAATTTTTTAAAAAAATATAAGTGCGATATTTTTTTTAAATCATTAAATATTTTTCATTTTAAATTGTGGAAAGTCGAGCGGAAAATTATTTTTCACGACAATTTTTTTTATTATTTTGTGATTGTTCAAATACTATTTTTACGTTAATTATGTAAAAATATGTAATAAATACAGTCGATTAAAAAATCGGGGGGATTTTCGTCAATATTTGTTTATTAAACATTGAGGTACTCCTAAGGGCCATAAGACATGGGTGACTGGCCGGTTACGGATTTTAGATCGTATACTCAATCTATATGAAAATGTGAGGGAAGCAGAAAAATAAAACTGCCCACTACTGGCCACTTTAATACACATACATATGTACATAGTATGAAAAGCTCCCTTGAAAACCTTACATTACCATAACGCACCGCCAAATTTAACCAACCTGCAAACAATTCACTCTAACTCCCCTGGGATTATTTTTCTTAGCATTAAAACCCCTCATTCTTCAAACCGCTAGACATTATCGAAGTCAACAAGTAACAGGTAATAGGCATCACAATAGTCAGCTAAATTCCCCACTCCACTCCATACTAAATACCAATCATCAAATCAACACCTCCCCCCCCACAATACACATATGACCCAGTTACTTAGCAGCAAAAGGCCTGCCCCTCTCTTCACAGTTAATCAAACGATGCGCCACTGCAAGTTGTTTGTATATTTTTTCTGCAATTCCTTTACACATTTCATTTGTTTGTTTCCAAAATACACAAAACTCTGTTGTGTGCGAGTGAATTTAATAGTGGTTGACTGGCTGACTGACTGACGACGGTGGATGGTTGGTTGGATGGATGGATGGCTCTGAAGCGAACAAACACTTCTTGTGCTGCTACGTCGTTTTCTCTATCTCATGCTCAGTAACCAAACTGGCACCAGCGACAAAGTGCCCCAAACGAACGACCGTCTGACATACAAGACAACTGTTGTTTGTGGTGGCTCGCATTCGACGACGACGTTGAGTTCGTCTGACGAACGACTATGGTTTGGTTGTTTGACTGAATGGCATGGATAGCTATGATGATGACGATGTCTTGTTGTTGTTCGCACATTTCGTCGTTTGGCGCTGTGACCAAGTGCTCAAATGGCGCAATGACGTTCTGTTGTTATTGTGACGTTAATGCTGTTGCTGCTGTGTGACTGACTGCCTGTATTGCTAATATTAACTTATTGTAGCGTTGTGTTGTCGAGGATGCGACCGACGACAACGACGTGGATGATGATGACGTCGAAGGAGGAGCAGCAGCAGCAGCACTACCATTGTATCGTGTAGTTGTTGTTGTTGTTGGAGTCATTGGATTTTGTTTTTCGCATAAAAAAAAATAAACAAAACAAAATTCGAACAGAAAACGTAAACAACTTTACCGAAGCAACGAAGCAAGTAGTGGAGAAGGAAGAAAAAAAAACCAACACCAACATAATGAGCTGCTCCATAAGACCCCCCGCCCTCTATGGTTATGGCACTCACACACATTTTTAGCAAACTACTTGCCGTCATCCCGTCCGTCACCCCCCCCTGTTATTGTCAACGTAGTATGTACACCTGCCCCACAAACAACGCGCATTAGTGATGTTTGCATTGATGAAGGAGATCCACTTGTGTTTATCATCAAATGATAATAAAAAGTTTTTTGTTTTGTTGAACGGCGAGAGTAGTCTCTAGTAAATAAATGTGGTTGGTGTGTGCGAAAAATAGTTTCTCAATTTGCGCTCACTGCCCTACTCGTAAATAGTTGGGCCAGTGTTACCGTTTTTCTGGGGAAATCGATCAGCTTGAAATTAGATAGTGCCTGCGACCAAAATGTTTATTCATAAAATAAATTACGAAGCAGCTTTGTATTAGGGACCGACAAAAATTTTGAAATAACAATTATTTTGCTCAAATGTTGGCTGTCTCAAAATTTTAGCTCCGTATAACTTGCGACCACCCTAATGAACCATTTCCGTTTGTTTGACTGGTGAGCAGGATAACTCGACTAAACATTTACTGATACTTTAAAATTTGCCAAAAAAAATTCAAAATTAAACAAAATAAATTTGACGTTTTTAGGCATTTTTTATTTGTTTTTCATAAATTTATTTATTACTGCAAACCGTTGAGAAATGCAGAGAAAAGATATATGATAATGAATTTTAATTCCTAAATTTCGGATTTTCATTTTGTAAAAGTAAAAGGTATTTGAGCAATAACTTCTAAAAGCACAGCTGCCAGGCACTTACATTTGATCATTTTAATTATTTTGTAATAGTAGAAAAACCCTCAGAAAATCGAAACGTTTGCCGTACTCCTTCTGGTACCTCCCATAGAAAATGACCTATTTTACTGAGATTGAATTGATTACATAAACTGAGGATATTTTTATGAATTTTTTAAACACCCAAAAAGGGCAGTTTGTAAGGGAGATGGGAGTAATTTTTGTCCGATCTTGGTCTTGTTCTAAACCTCTGCTCAGAGGATAAAAACCAAATTACAGCTCGATAGCTCTTAAACTACGGTTCCAATAGCTAAGACAGATACCCAAAGAGGGGCTGATAGCAGTAGTTTTTGTCCGATCTTTGGAGAGAGGTCAAGGGTTAGAATTCTCGACAGAAATATTATCCGGAAATTTATCTAAGAGTCACCAAAGACACAACGCCTCTACGAGTCAAAGGTTACAAAGGTTTGAGCAAACAGTGCAACACACTTTTTAGGGAATGAGCCAAACCAATGTCAAACTATAGCACTTGACCTCAGTAACAAAACCATAAACTCCATTTTGCTCCACTACTTCACAATGTCTTAAATGACCTTTGTTCTGGGTATTCGTAAATAAAATATTATGGCAAAATATGGTGAGTTTTAACTAAGGTTAGATTTTAGCTTAAACAACAAAAATACAATTTTTTTGGTGAATTGAAATGGTCAAACTTTGTACTTTAATTGTGTGTAGTTCAATATGAAGTTTTTTGTTTTTGTTTCAATAAAATAGAGGGTTTTAAAGAAGTTCAAAACTTCACATGATTTAAAAATTTCTATTGTTTCTCGGACTTAGACTTATGTTAAATCATCTAACATCAGCAAATCCTTATCACTACGTTACAATTTGATGTTTTCTCTATCGAAATGACCCAGGATAATCAGCCTGTTTTGGCATGTTTCCTTATTTTGCCCTTTAAATTTACCCTTCTTTCGATTAAAAGTATGACAAATTTAGTCCGAAAATTAAGGAGACTTCTGATATGCATGAAACATAGCACTAAGGGGTTTTGGTGGAAACATAATAGTGGACATTATTTTCAAATAAAGCTGCAATTCACCTGATCAAAATGTCCGACATTTCGTATCCTCCATTTTTTTTTTTAATTTGAGGTTCTAAACCACCGACCGTAAAAACCCCCATAGGCACAATATCGGTTTTGTTTTTTCAAAATTTGACCCCAGATTCAAAATCAGCGACCCCAAAAACCCCCTAGTTAAATGCAAGCATGTTTTGAAAAAAATGTTTGCCGTTTTGTAACCGCTATTTTGTTTTCTTCAAAATTTTACTCCGGATTCGGAATAAGACACCGCCGAAACCCATTTAGTACCATGTTTTATGCCCGTTGGAAGTCTCCTTCATATTATGGCCACATTTTTCACAGATCCGACCTATGTGCATTGTAGGCAGGCTCTCAGAAAACCTAAACATTTGCCACACCTGTTCTGGTACTTCTCATACAGTTTTCTTTATTTGTTGCATACAAGTTGCATTTTGTATGAGATCCTCCTTAGGGTGTTAAGATATGGAGAAGGTATATAAGAGAAAAATGTCTGGAGGGAAATACTAGGGGGGGTCAGTCAAACATTGGACCCCTCTAAGAGACGCTACAACGGTGCTGCTGGAGATAACTTAAAAAAAATTATAAAAATAAAAACAAAAATTAAGAGACCACCTTAGGAGGGGGTCAATGATACATTTGACTCCTCTAGGAAATGTTTTAGGGCAGTAAGATCGGTGGGAGCAAATTTTGATTTTTGTATTTAAGATGGGGTTAGGTATGTTATTTAAACTGCGGTGCTTGCTGTGGATTTTCTCCCAAGTTTCTCGTTAATAACCGGGGACTCGATTTTGATTTAGACCCATGGTTTCTTGGGCAAATTTTCTTAGAACTCATCGTAGATTACGATTTTCAAATATATGTCTTATTATTTTCCTATATTTTATCTTTATGTTTGTTTTATAATTGAATTCTAATTAATTTCTAGGACACACCCGTCGTTAAATGGTGTGACACCTTCCCTCCCACACCCTCCTTTTTTTAACCAAAAAGTTTTTTTAGCAAGAAAATGTGTTTTTTTTTAATCAGTTTGTACTTAACACAATCTAAAACAATGCCTACAATACACAATAATTGTGGACTTTCTACGGAAAATCTTACAGAATTTAATCTAAAAGTCATAATTTTGTTAAAGCTCAAATTCCTAAGGTCACACCCGACGTTGTCTTCTAATGGGCATTCTGCGCAGAAATTAAGTTCTTTCAGTGTCTACCTGTTACTAAATGTTTTAAAACTTAACATTCTTGGTGATCACAGCTTTTTTTTAATAATACCCGTCCAAATGGAGTTGCCCAAAAAAAAACATATTTCATCATAGGCTGTCACATATTGGACAATGAAATTGCCGATATGGCCTATATCGACCTACCCTTATTCGTATCTCCCTTACAAAATTCAAAATTTTCCGAACATTTATTTTTTTTCTATAACTTCCAAAAGGAAAGCTGCAGGAATTTAAAATTATGTCAGTTTCATTATCAGCACTAATAACTAAAACCGCAGAGAACCCAAACACTTCTCCTTTCCCTTCGATCATATAAATGACCAAATCAATTTAAATTTAGTAGATCAATAAGAAATATTCAATTAATCATACCAAGATTATCCTATTTTTTAGAAAGATCTTTTCTTGTCAGCAAGAGTTACCTTGTACTTTAAGATGATTTGAGCACTCCTTTTTTACATTTAAAAATAAACATTTTCAATATATTAGTTCAAATCCAATTTAGCTTTGTATTTAATTTTATAGTTATGTTCAGTAGTTCCTTTTACATTCTTGCATTTTTCCCTTTTCATCTGTATGAAATCTCAAGTCTTATGACTTTTTTTCCGCAATTATACTAATCTGTTATCATTTATGTTTATTACTTAATCTTGAATGCATTGCATTAATTCTGTTTGTAGGTAAATTAAGATTTTTATATTTCTATTTCTAAGTATAAGGTATTTCTTAATAGGTTTAATAATATAATTAATGTATTAAATTAAATTGAGTAGAAGTTTGTAACCATATAAAGCCATAATGGCACGGTTAATGAATCAATGTAATAACATAAATAAATTTATCCAATATAGATTTAAATGTTTTTTTTCTGCAAGTACACTGAATCCAATCAAATTTCACTTATTAAAATGATAATAGACGGTTAACTTATGTATAAAAATTGACCTTTCCATGCCGTACAACTCTCATACAACTAGAGTTATACATTTTCCGAAAATTATAGGTATTTTTTAAGACGAAATAACACACAGGGCAAAAAATCTGGATGGGCCGCATGTAGGGTGCTCGGTGCGAAAATATGTGTGATGTTCTGAAACATATATTGTAAGATATACTTATGCGTTGTTTGCAAAATACACAAATTTATGTAATCTATATATATAAAAGGCTTGGGTGACTGACTGATCACTCCCCAGCCCAAACGGTAAAAGCTAGAACCGTGAAATTTGGAATGTAGGTTCCTTTTATGACGTAGGCGCGCATTAAGACGGGATTTTCAGAAATTCGAACTGCAAGGGGGAAAAATGGGCGTGGTACCGCGCCATATAATTCGAAATTTTAAATGGCTGTACTTTTAAACCATTGTAGATACAAAGTCGAGATTTGGTACGTATATCGGTCGTATAAGAACAAATACTTTGTTTGTGAAAAGTGGGCGGTGCCACACCCCTTTTTAAAAAAATAGTTATATTGGCCAAATCCGATACAGTCCATAAGGCCTTTATAATAGGCTACATGGAAACATTATTAGACAAAGGGGCATGGTAACGCCCACACAAACCGAAATTGTAATCGGTCATATCTCAGGAGCCATTAGAGGTATGAGGATGAGATTTGCTACATATGTAAATGATACATGTGGGATTATGTCTCGCTGGGAAATGGGCGTCGCCACGCCCCTTTCGATTAAATCGTTATCTTGGCTAAATAAATGGACCGATTGCAATGAAATTTTCACTGTGTAGTACTATCCGTGGGGCATCCGTCTTATGCTACAAGAAAACATATTTAGATAAAGGGCGTGGTACCGCCCACACAAACCGAAATTTCAATCGTTTATATTTAACGATCCATGTAAGGTATGATGATAAGGTTACCTACATATGTAAATGGTACATGGGGGATTACATTTCGCCAGGAAATGGGCGGTGCCACGCCCCTTTTGGAAATATTGTTATGACTTTCATATTAACAGAACGTTTGTAATAAAATTTTCATAATCTACATATTTAATATTGAGTACTGGCTGTAGATAATATGATGAAATTTGGGATGGTGATTCCCCTTTTTCCGTAAACGTCAGCTAAGAATGGATTTTTGGAAATTCGTACTTTTAGGGTTTAAAAATTACGTTTAAGGGATTAAAGTTATACCATCACCCAGACCAATCGGTTAATGCTATATTTGCGAAAATTAATCTAGAAATGCATGCTATTAAATTGGATTTGTTTTTTTAAATTTGATATTTCTGGAAAAAAAATCTAAAAGGGATAAAATATTACAATCGCCCAGACCAAGCGGCTAATGATGTAATCATGATTATTTATATAGGCCTGCTCCATATGGAATAAGAACGAAGCAAGGAGGGTCTTCGAAATTCTTATCATTTAGGGGTAAAAAGGGCCGAATATGGATAGAACTGGTACTAAACGACTAAAGTTATAGTCTCAAAAATTTAAGTGAATTTTAGTTGTGCGATGTGAAGTAATTTTTCGAGATTCGCTCTTTAGTTGTAAAAATACCGAAAAAGGGATAAAACTGATGATATCACCCAGATCAAATAGCCTACCTACGAAATTGTATATAGAATTGCTCCCTTCAGAATTAGAGACCCGCCAGATGGAGTTTTTAGAATTTCGAACATTTAGTGGTCAAATTGCCGAATAGGTAAAATATTGATACCATCACTCCGACCAAACGGTTAAAGCTATAATCATATAAGGGCATGTCTGCTATAGAAGTAGAGGGGGTACCAGTCCATATTAGTTGTATGTTTCTTTTGAAATTCGTACTTTTAGGGATAAAAAGGGACTAAAACGGTACAACTACAATCAAATAAATGGAGTGTTTGTAAATGAACGTTTGCATTTTACCTGTATTGAAGAAGATTCATTGTAAGTACGGGTGAAGCAACGCGAGCCGAGAAAGCTAGTACTTTAAATAAAACCAAAAAAAAATATTCTATTTTTTGTAAGTATATTGTGATAATTGCATTTTTATTACATTATTTTTACCGGGGCTTAGTAATACATACCTGCAATTTTTACATATACACACCATCTTCTCCATACAATTTTCTATTTATTCTGTTTATTATATAATTTTGGAAACTGCACTTAACTTATCAACAGTTCGTACGCACACTTTCTCTTTGGCAATAGTTCGGAATCTTAAGCACGTTTTTTTACAATTTCGCTGAATATTCTGAGGGTGAGGGTATATGTACGTCAATTCAAGTCTTTGACAATTCTCTACAAGATTTATTCTAAAATACACTATTTTTTATGTGTTCTTCCATCTTTTACAACTAAAAGCACTAGATCCTATCCCAATAAGCGCTAACATGGCATCTCTAACCATTATTTTGTGATAATATTTCTCACTCTCTGTCACCCTATCTCTCTCTCTGTTGCGAAAGCACATCACTGTTGTTGTTACGACCGTACTGTTTGAGGGCGTTGTTGTTTTTGTTATTGCCGTTGTTTTGTTTTGCTGTTCAAGGAAATGTAAACAAAAACCAAACAAAACAAATATGAAAATAAAACAACAACAACAACTATCATAGCCATAGTATGGCTAGTACACACACACGCACACACATACACGGGTTATTATTATTATTGTGATGAGTATTTTGTTGTTAAATAAATTTCACAATTTTAACTTAATCATGACGTTTTTACCCATTGGTTGGCTGACTGGCTGGATTGTTTGTTTGTTATGCGTTTCAGACGGTCGAACTGTCGTTGTGTTAGTCGTGTGGTCGGTCGGTCGCTCGGCCGTGTGTTGTTTTGCTGGTTTGCGTTGTGTTGTGCTGTGCTTTTTTTTTTGTTTTTTTTTTTTTTGGTTTGAGTTCGGTGGGGATTTTTCTGTAGTAAAGTTAACAGTTCGGCAGTGTAACGAAGTGGACCATGATGTCGACAGAGCTGTCGACGTCGATGGTTGTTTACCTTTGAGACAAATTTTGTGTTGCTGCACAAAAGTAATGAGGCAAAAAAAAGTGTTGTTGCAAATGTTGATGATGACGATGGCGATGAGTTTAATTATGTTGTTGGTGAAGTAGGTACAATTTGTATTTATTTCTTGCCGTAGTTGATGTTGTTGTCGTTGGCGGGTGATAAACAATTTTGTTTGTAAGAAGAAATTGTTGGTTGCCGATGACACAGGGTGAGAAAGAGAGAGAGAGAGAGGGAGAGTAGCTTCTTCTCCACCATTTGATTACACTCACTACAAGCCCAATCATCAAGATTGTTTGGGTCGAGTAATGGAAAGGGAAAATGCGAAGCAATTGGTAACGTGGGGGGTTGAGTTGTTTACGTTTATTTTTTTCATTGGAAAGCTTTTAATTTAAATACGCATAGGTTAATTACTTGTCGAAAGTGATAAATGTGAAAATGTTTTTGGAAAAGTAAATTTGTTAGAAGACTGGTACCTGAAGTCAAATGGATAATGTTAGGCTAGTCTACAACTACTAGTCGATGAAGAAGGTGTAGCTTGACGGGTAAAAATATATCGAATTACACTGTGCAAAGGAATAAAAAGAAAAATTTGACAACAGTATTAATCAGTATATACATTAGACCGACTCACCAAATAAAGTATCTTGGGTCCACCCCCCAAAATGTACCTTGGCTTGTTTTATGATGAACCCTTAAAAATTTAGTGTCTAGGATTATGATCCAGTGAGCTGGACCGTTTTTAAAAATGGTCTTTTTTGAGTTTTTTTTTTAAACGGTCCAGCTCACTGTATCTTAATCCTAGGCCTGAAATTTTTTGGGATTCACCATCAAACAAACCAAGGTACATTTTGGGGGTGGACCGAAGATCTTTTTTTTTGGCCCCATACAAAATGAGTCGCTCTAATATACATACATACATTAGAGTGGGTCTATTTTTTTCTCGGCCAAGCGGTTATCATAATCGTAACACAGTACAACATTTTTTAGCTCATTGATTTGGGACTCAATTCTGAGAACTGCACGTGAAAGAAGCCCCAAAAAGAAGAAGTTCTGCATCATTCGTTTTGTCAAGTTACATGCCATAATAATTAAAATTTTTCCAAGAAACCATTCGTCTAAAAATAAAATCGAGCCCCCGGTTTTTAACGTGAAACTTTTTGTATTGGGGAAAAAATCCACAACAAGCCCCGCAACTGCCCCGGAATCACCCCTAAAGGGTTCAAATGTATGACCGACCCCCAGTTATTTTTCTCTCCTAAAATTTGTCCCAATCATACCCACCCCCATCTTCACCCCCTAAGGAGACTCCCATACAGAACATTTTTTTTTATAAAATACCTATGCTCCTACCACTCTAACTGCCCCAAAGTCGCTCCTAGAGGGGTTAAATGTATGACCGACCCCTAGTCATTTTTCCCATCTAACAGGCTCTCAGACAAAACTAAGTTTTTTTTATTAAATTTGCTCCCACCGCTCCAAATTCTTCAAAGGAGGCAATTATTTTTGCAACCCAGTATCTCAAATCATATCTAACTTCTATCTTCAAGGTGGTCCCCAAAGATTTTTTTTAAAACCCTCACCCTACGGGTAGGAAGGTATATATCATTTGATACGACCCAAAAGTTTAACACATAGAAGGAGTCACTTTAGACCCAAGGTTTCTTTGAACCAAATTCTATTCATGACTTTTTAAGTCGTTTGAGCCATATCCGTCTGTCTGCTGTCCGGCTGGTACGCACGATAACTTTAGAAAAACAATACCAAATATTTTAAAACTTTGCACGAGATAAGATTTCCCCAAAACTACTTACGATATTGCAAATGGGCTACATAGCCCCGCCCCTTCTGGTACCTGCCATATAAATATACCATTCCGCCCAGTTTAGAAATCGAGAGTATCCAAATTCCGTATTTAAAAAAGCTAAAGCAGGAAAAGTTTTCGAGAAAAAATCTGGAAGTCTAGCCACGCCCTTTCTTTAAACTCTTATACCCATCTGGTACCGCCCACTTTAGAAATCGATTAATATTAGTATTACACCCAACGCGATCGTGCCCCAATTCTGTATTAACTAAAGCTATAACAGGATTAAGTTTTAGAGAAAAAATTGGAAGGCTAGACACACCCCTTCTGGTACCTCCCATACAAATGTACCAAAATTTTATGTTTTATTTGAAACTTTCCTACTGGTTGGGTTGCCCGTATGTCTATCTCCGCTAGTACAGCGGAAGTTTAAGAGATATCGAGCTTAAATTTCCCTCTATTCCTCAACTGAGTTTAAGTGCTTATATGAGGAAGATCGGACAAAGCTACTTCCACCTCCCATACAAACTCCTGCCTTTTGGGGGTGTCCGTCTGTCTGTCCTTGCGGTTACAGCAGCAGTTTAAGAGCTTCCGAGCTGAAATTTCGAATGCATGCTTCTATCATCAAAGCTAAGGTTTAGTTCTAAGACCAGCAAGATCGGGCCAAAACTACTCCCACCTTTTATACAAACTGCCCCTTTTTAGGTGACTTTCCCGCGATTGCTGTCGTAGTTAAGAAGCTATCGAGCAGAGAACGAAGCCGACCCGAATTTGTCGGCGGCGGCGGCTCTAGACATTTTTATCGGTCGGCGGCGGCGAAATGGAATATTTATCGGCGGCGGCTCACTTTCGGCTCATTATTTTGTAACAAACCAAACCAAAAAAAAAAAATCAGTGGCAAAAGTGCAGAATATGGGGCGGGAGCCCAAAACAAAACAAAAAAATACCACTCCCCCCAAATACGCTCTAAAACACGAAAATCAAGGTCAAAGTTGGCGCTAAGGCCCACGGGGCCAAAAAAAGGGGCCCCTTGGGTTCTATGATAAACCCACATGTGTGGGTCTCAAATGAAAGATACTTTCGAGACGAATCTATACCAAAAAAAAATTTTTAAAAAATGTGAAAAAATCATGGAAAAAGTTAAAAAAAATTTTAGGAAATAAATTGAAAAATTCTAAAAAAAAGAAACTAAAAACTTCGCGATTTTTTAAAAAAAAATTTTTTTTCTGAAATATCCCGTAAAAAAATTAAAAAATGGGAAAAAATTATGGAAAGTTAGAAAAAATTTAAGTAATGAATTGAAAAATATAATGTCATTAAAAATGTGTGAAAATTTTAAATTTTTTTGAATTTTTTAGGTTTTTTTTTAATTAAAAAGAGAATATTTAGAAAAAAAATTAAAAAAATGAAGGAAACAAATGGACAATTTCAAGAAATATTTAAAAAAATTCAAGAAAAAGTGCAAAAAGAAATATGTGAAAAAAGAAAATTGATAAAAAATTGATAAAAGTGGGAAAGTTGAAGTTTAATGTGAAAAATATTAAAAAAGCTGTTTTGTAAATTTTTACTTTTTTTTGCTGATATATTCCTTTAAATTATTATTGGTTTTTAAATTAGAGTGGTAAGGGTTGAGATGGTTGCAGAAGCACCGAAGGCAAAAATATATTTGAAAGAATCGCGCGATTTTTTTTTAAATAAATTTTTCTTTTGGTATATCTCGGGAATTTTTTTTTGTAAATTAAAGTGAAATTGGATATGTTAGGATTAATAGCGCCGCAGGCAAAAATTATTTTTAAAAAAATCGGGCGAAAAATGAGCGCCTACTTTGCCCTACCATTCCGATATTTGGGGACCAAAACGAAGACAATGGCATATTTTTTTTAATCGGGCTCCCGCCCCATATTCTGCACTTCAGCCCTCAGAGTTTCAAAAAATTTTGGCGACAGAAAAAAAAATGGTTCCAACACAACGCGATTTTTCAGACTTCAGCCGCTACAGATCCAATACATCGGCGGCTAAAAATAAGCCGACACTAGCCGTACATATCGTCGGCGGCGCAGCTACAGATAAACAGTCGGCGGCGGCTGCTCGTCGGCTCATTCTCGATCGGCTTCTTTCTCTGCTGTCGAGCTGGTATGCGAGGCATCTATCCTCCAAGCGGAGGTTAAGATTCACCTCCTATACAAACAGCCCCTTTTTTGAGGTGTCAGTTGGTCTATCCCCGCTAGTACAGTCGTAGTTTTAGAGCTATCGACCTTAAATGTCCCTCTATCCCTCAAGCGAAGTCTAAGTACTTGTATGAGCAAGATCGGTCAAAACTACTCCCACCTCCCATACAAACTTCCGCCATTTGGGGGGTCCGTCTGTCTGTCCTTTCGGTCACAGCATTAGTTTAAGAGCAGCTTTAAGTGCTTATATGAGCAAGATCGGACAAAACTACTCCCACCTCCCATACAAACTTCCGCCATTTGGGGGTGTCCGTCTGTCTGTCCTTTCGGTCACAGCAATAGTTTAAGAGGTGTCGATCTGGAATTTGGAATGCAAGCTTTTGTCATCAAGCTAAGGTTTAATTCTAAGATGAACAAGATCGGTCCAAAAATACTTCCGCCTTTCAGACAAACTGTTCCCTTCATGTAGAGTTATTCAACAATGACAAAAACAGGGACGTTCCAAAAAAACGATGGGCGATGGAAATTTATATTTGGATTCAGGAGTTCATTTTGCATACGAATGAACCGTTTTCTCCGGACTTCACCTCCCTTCAGTTTTAGTTACTTACTTTACTTTTGGTTATCATTCAAATAAATCAAAGAAAAAGGGAGGAGGGGTGCCAAGTAAACGATAAGTGATGTGGCAAAATGGATATGATATTCGGATTCGGGAGGTCATTTTATATATGAATCAGCAGGAATAGTGTAGGGGCTATACCATTTTTCATTTTGCAGATCAGTGCTATACAAACAGCCCCTTTTTGGGGTGGGTGATGGGGAAATATTGATATTCGGATTCAGGAGTTAATTTTACATACTAATCAGCCGTTTTCTCGGGACGTCACCTCCCTTCAGTTTGAGCTACTGAGAAGTAAGTAAGTAAGTAATCATTAAAGTAAATCAACGAAAACTGGGAGACGGGGTGTGCCGAGAAAACGGTACGTGATGGGGCAAAAAGGGGGTGATAATCGCATTCAGAAGGTCATTTTACTTGAGAATCAGAAAGATTCCATTTATCAGTTTGCAGAACAGTGCTAACTAAAGACCTATTTCAATTGCCGAAAATGTCGATCACTGCCACACTAATCAATATTGGCCCCGTGTTGTTTTTTGTAACATTCCCGTCGCGTCCTACAAATGCTACCAATGTGTTTGTCTGAACACACCTTAAAGCTTTCCTACCCGTTAAAGAATTAATGCTAACTCAGCTTATGTTTTTTTTTTTTGTTTAGGGAAACCACTCTACCTGCACAAAGAATTACAACAAACATCTAACGCAGTGGCAAATCGAGGACCACTTCAACTTTACTTTCATACTGATAAGAAAGGGGAAGTTATTTTCTTTGTCCACATAAAAATCACTTGTTGTACCGTGCCACCCCTGCTCCACCCCCCTAGGTTAGCATATTTTTGTTTGTGCTCTTTGTTGTTGACACCGTCAGTCTGACTCACTTGGTGGCTGTACGCCTGTACGTTGTCGTCTTGTGTAAACGTCGACTCGTCTGACTCATGTTTGTTTATTTTTTGTGGCTTTCGTTGTTGCTGTTGTGTTTGTCTGACTGTTTATCGTAATGCCAATTTTGTAGTGTTTTTTTTCTTTTTTGTTTTTTTTTTCTCTTTCTCTCTCTTCTTATTTGTTTGTCATTCATTCACTTGTATTTGTTTATGGCAATTTTGTTTGCCAACATTTTTGTGGTTTATTTGTTTGGAGTTTTTCATTTCCAATCGCAACTCACAAAAATTTCACTTCTATGAGTTTAATTATTACTTGGACACTTTTTTTTCGCTTTGTTGTTGGTGATTTTGTGGCGAGGGGGGTAAGGGATCACTAATTGGAGATTCTAATAGTTGGCAGGGGGGTATACAAAATAAAACTGCGAGGGTAAATTTCTTCATTTGTATGGGGGCGGTATCCGAAGAGGTGCGGCAAATGTTCCAGTTTTCTGAGATTTTGTTCGATTGCAAGTTAATTCAACTAACCAAATTGAAATATTTTCCAATTTTCAGTCTTGAAGTTATAGGAAAAATATTAACATTCCAAAAATAGGTAATTTTGTATGGGAGGTACCCCAGAAGGGGTTGACCTCTATGGTCCTCATTCATTCATGATTTAGGTTTTTATAACCGCTTACCTCACACAAAATATGACTGAGTTCGAAATTAGGTTCAACCAATCAAATATACATTTAACATACCGAAGACCTTAACTTAAGTGAAATTGGACTCAACCAATCGAAGTTGGATTTAACAGAACGTAGTCCGAATATACCAACCGAAGTCGGTTTAAACTTACAGAAATTGGCTTCAACCAACCTAAAATGCAGTCCGATTAAACCAATCGAAGTCGTATAATTTGGGTTCAATCAACCGAAGTAGGATTTTACAGACCGAAGTCCGATTTAACCGACCTAAGTCCGCTTAAACCAATAGTAATTGAGTTCAACCAATAAAAGTTAGATTCAACAATTTTAAGTTCGATTAAATGGATTGAAATCGGATAAAACCAATGTAGTTTGGGTTAAACCAACAAAGTTGGTAAGTGATATCAGGTACAAAGCAACTTGGCAGTAAACTTCGCTGCAGTAGCAACCGACTTAAACTTAAAAAAAACTTTATTTCCCTTTACACCCCATGAATGAGTTATGGGATGCATCTCGCGTTGTGTTGTCACGCATTCTATTTTAGATTCACAACAAACGGCACCTATATGTTTATGTAAAATGACCTCCCGAATCCGAATATCATCACCATTTTGCCCCATCACGTATCATTTTCTCGACACCCCTTCCCTTTTTATACCATCATACTGCGAAGTTGGTGTCGACAAAATCGAGGGAGCCGGCAATGAAAGAAAAATG
Source organism: Muscina levida (assembly GCA_964034835.1). Classification (NCBI taxonomy): domain Eukaryota; kingdom Metazoa; phylum Arthropoda; class Insecta; order Diptera; family Muscidae; genus Muscina; species Muscina levida. The sequence continues at coordinate 132,417,905 of OZ035881.1, forward strand.
TAGATGACTGGAGCCATGAATCGACCAACGCATCTCCCGCATGGTAGTCGCGTGTTCTAACAACTATGCCACGGCCCGTCCCGACCCATATGTGTACTGAAATGAAAAATATTTTAGAGACGAAGTTACACTATTGGAGTGAACTTGCAGGGCCTAACGGGTACTTCTACCTTCACGTTAGGGGTAGAAGGGTATATATCATTCGATACGGTCCAAAAGTGTAACACATACAAGGAGTCCCTAGAGGCCTTAGGTTTCTTTTAACCATAATCGATTCATGATTTTTTAAGTCGTTTGAGCCATGTCCGTCTGTCTATCCGGCTGGTTCGCACAATAACTTTCGAAAGACGCAACCAATTGTTTTTAAACTTTGCATGGGTTAATATTTCCCCAAACCAACTTACGGTATTACAAATGGGCTACATGGCCACGCCCTTCCTGGTACCTCACATACAAATGTACCAATCCGCCCACTTTAGAAATCGAATAGTAATATCAATATACTCAATGCGATCGTGCTCAAATTCTGTATTTAGTAAAGCTGTAACAGGATATAGTTATGGAGAAAAAACTGAAAGTCTAGCCATGGCCCTTCTGGTACCCATATAAATCTACGATTCCGCCCAGAAATCGAGTAATAATATCAATGCACCCAACGTGATCCTGTCCAAATTCAATATTAAGTAAAGCTATAACGGGATAAAGTTTTGAAGAACAAACTGATCCTCCCATACAAATGTACCATTCTTTCCCAATGGGTGAGGGTATTTATCAGTCAGTTCCTCTGACCGAAATTTCTGCACTGGTTTTGAAGTCGTAAGTCGAAAAAAGTCGTAATGAATAATTGTCAGCAAGTTTTAATAAAACCTATTACCTATTATTTACTCCGACTGAGGAGAGCCTAGGCCTCTATACAACATTTCTCTCAGTATCTTAGCATTCTACGGGCTACAAAGATGTTCCATAGCGAACGAGCAGTTATACAGTCCGTTCTGCAGATCTAACGTCTGCTGACTTTTTCCACATCTAAGCCTCCACTAAGCCAAAAAAGTAACAAATGGACGGGTGTTTCTCTATCAGAGAGTCGTGATCAGGCATAGTACAATAACTTCGCTGATTCAATACGAGAGATCTCTGACATCTAGAGGCTTTAATCCATCCTACTTCACCTTACAGTTCCTCACCAACTTTGATTTTCACCATGAAGAATTGATGGCTTTTATTGCAGCTTTGCTGTCTGTCCGTCTGCTAAATGCTAAATTAAAGGAAAGGCGGAACCTGCAGCAGCTCTTATGCTATGTTCAACCTTCAATATGTCAGTAAAGACAGAAATGGAGTAACCATAAGGAGTTCTGCCGGAAATCCACATGGAAATGCACACATTTAGTTAAAGAATCATTAGTCATTGTGTTTTACATCTAGTATCACCGAGAAGGTCTGACCAGATGGTGGGCTCCACCCCACAAGATTATACTACAATGCCGCTGTTATTCTTTGTTGTTATTCTTGTCCTCGCTTTGGAATAATAAGAGGGCTATTTTAATTTATGCATTACCATCGAAAAATTACCCTTAACTACAGATACAAACAAAATGTGTATCCCTTTTCGATAATAGCTCCCTCTCTTCTACCGAGAGAGTGCTTATTCACAATTTTGCCATTATCCAGCTAGGAACAAAGTTCCCCATCCGACTGCCTTCATTCATCCGTGTTTCAACATATTTCGATCAATTGACGATTATGAAACGTCTTTGGACACTACTCCTCCGAACATTACTAATTCCAGTATCATCTGCAATAATCTGACTTTTAAACGCCAGATGGCAGTACCCCTCTGATCATATATCAATCTTAATTACTGTGCTAGGTACGTAGACCATAGACCAAGGACATGCACCATCAATACGATCAAAAAAAACTATAATGCTCAAATCAAACTTTCCGGATTGCAAAAAATACCTTGTCTTGGCTACCTAATTATAATTACCACCATCGGTCAGGTACCGAAGTTCCCCGTCAGGCTGGGAGTAGTCATCTTAAAACCTCAGTATTGCCTTTCATTGTACTACTAGGACTAGCACTCTCTATACGTCCAGCTCTGTTTATACCAGTTGTTCAGGCTACCTTGGGTTCCTTACCGCCCGTAGCACCATCTTTTGACTCCTTGATCGGAGCCATAAAAATAATATTACCCTTACTTCCTCTTTTCGCCACCGCAGAGCCAGAAAGAGGTCTACTGGTGGTTATCTCAGGTCCGTGGGGTCAATACCCCCAAAGGCCTCCCGGAGGAGACTGTCTGCGGGTATAACCATTATCGTCAGTATTGCTCCCATATACCGTTGCCCGGAAGATACCACGCGGATGTGTTAATTGTCACTTGAAAGTAGTGGGAAGGCCTGTCATTATGGCTTCCTCCGGCCACTACAATCTTTATATTTTAAAGAAGCAGTAAGAAATTGCAAACGAAAAGAATTCTCATTACTCAAAAGCTGGAGAATATTCGCATGACCTTGTGTGGATTGATGCCAATCGCCAACTTCCCTCAAGTATTTCCCTTCCCGCAGTATTCTTGACATACAAGTCAAAAGGCGCAAGGTGCAGTAACACATTCAAACCTGCTTGCGGTGTGTTTCTTCCATCCCCAGTTAATCCCATTGCAGCCATCCTCTTGACCTTTCTGAACATTTGCAGTAAATAACTCCTATTTAGGTCCTTCCACCAAATCAAACAACCATATGTAATTATTGGTTGAACAACCGCAGTTGGACAGCCGTTATCAACCGTTACTTAAATACAATACATAGTTGGAAATCTGGTGTTAATACATTTAAATTAAGAATCCCAACATAGAGCTTAAAAATAGGATCCAAATATCTCTATTTTGGGCTGACTGGGTCCCCATGGGTCCCAGATATGATCTTGGTTTTAATTTATATGGGACTAAAGTGTAGACGATTTGACCTCAGAAATATTCATAAGGAAACATGGTTATCTCCAGTTTAATTGCCAAGGAATCAGATAGATCACGTGGTAGTCGATGGAAGGCAGGCATCGAGTGCTCTGGACGTACAAGTGATTAGGGATGCGAACATTGACTCCCATCACTACCTTACCGCAGTTAAGGTACGCACAAGGCTAAGCTTGGCGAAAAACGTACGTAACCAGACACAACGAAAACTGGACATCGGTAAACTGCGGATCACAGAGGTAGCGGACGCCTACTCTAACCACCTAACTCCACTGCAAAGGAATGCTCCAATCCCTGATAATATTACCTCGCAGTGGCAATATATAGCCGACTCCATAGAACGGTCTGCAAGAAGCGTACTTGGGTACTTAAAGCCGTCTCAAGAAGATGCCAGGTGCGATGATGAATGTCGCAATGCCACGAAAGGGACGGATGCTGCAGCCAATGGCAACGCGAGCTGTTCGTGAATGGCACAGGGAAATGAGACAAAAGGCAACTCGTCTTTTCAGACGGAAAAAGAAGGAGCTGAAGAAGAGACAGGATGTTACTCCGATGTAAAGGGGAAGCCCGAAAATTCTTCCAGAGAGTTAGAGCGATAAAGCGTGGAAAAGTAACAGCGATGGCCAGCTAATGACGGACCCGGATAACGTTCAGAAGACATGGAGATAACATTTCAGAAATCTGCTAGATACGAACACCACTCCAGAAGACCCCGCTCCAATCCATGACAATGGTATTAACTGTCCACCTATGAGCCAGAGTGAGATACGTATGGCAATATCCCGCCTTAAAAATGACAAAGCACTTGCAGGTGGAGAGGAGCTGATTAGGAGCATGCATGAGCTCATGCAGAACATCTAGCTGGAGGAGAGCAAGACCGGAGATTGGAGTCTCAGTCTGTTATGTCCCATATATATAAGAAATAGATCGTAGTGGGTGTAAGAACTATCGTGGAATAAGCCTATTACCAATTTCGTACAAGGTCCTTTCGAGCATATTGTTTGAACGTCTAAAGCCAATTGTAGAAAAACTGATTGGACCATATCAGTGCGGCTTTAGACCTGGTAAATCTATGACGGATAAAATATTCACTTTACTACAAATCCTGAAAAAAAACTCATGAAAATCAGATTGACACATATCACCTCTTTGTAGACTACAAAGCTGCCTTCGACTCTCCGATTAGGAATAGGCTATCTGAGGCCCTGTCTAAGTTTGGTGTTCCTGCAAAACTAATTCGACTTTGCAGATATACTTTGGAGACCAGAAACTCCTCTATTAAGATTGGTGAGGACCACTCTGAACCATTCAAAACAGAAAGGGTCTCAGGCAGGGCGAGAGCATGTCCTGTACACTATTTAATTTAATTATGGAGCAGGTGATGAAAAAGGCTGGTGTCAACATGTCTGGCACAGTATTCTACAAGAGTCTTATGTCACTGGATTTAGCGGTCAACGAGAACAAAACAAAAATAATAATTTCGACGAACAACGAGACAAATAATGTCAGCCAATAAATCAAGCGGGGAACAGTGCTCGCCAGTGGATATTTTTACGGACTTCGGCAGTACTTTAGTAATATGTACCACCTTATCTTGGGATACAAAGAAGCAGCTATACCAGGTGCTAATTTTACACGTACTGTTGTATGCTGCCGAATCTTGGGTGCTTACGACCAAGGACATACAAAACATGGTAGTATTCGATAGAAAAGTACATACTCTGAAAAATGTATGGACCTATCTGTGTCGACGAGCTGTATGAGCTTTAGCTAAAAGAGTCAGAATCCAACGACTTCAATGACTGGGACATGTCGCCAGGTTGGATGTAAATGATCCAGCGAGAAACATGTTTGAAGGCGAACCTGAAGAACGGAGTAGAGCAGGGACACCCAAACATCGTTGGAAGGACCAAGTGGTAGGCGACATGCCACCATCTGGTAGGACTAACAGGAGAACACACGCAGAAGACCGAAGCGTGTGGAATTCTTCAATACTTCAGGCCTTTTATTTATGAATTACGTTAGTAAGTTTGGACCGGCCGTGGGGGAGGTCACAGGTTCAACTCCTGTCTCCAGTCATCTTAAAAGAAAAATTTTCTTTCATTGTTGGTATTAAGTGTCGAGTCAATCGGCATGTCTAGAGTAAGAGCTTCTCAAACAGTGACGTTCGCATTCGTTGGTAAACAAGTAGGTGCCGTTAGTTGAGAATCTAAAAATAGAAAGCGTGTTATTTCACAACAACGCCAGAAGCTATCCCATACCTCATTCATGGGGTGTAAAGGAAAATTAAGGTTTATGTTCTTAAGTTGTAATGGGCCACTTAAGTAAGTAAAGACGACGATATCTTTACTTTTTCAGCAGGACTACGCCCAGCGAAGTGCAATGATCCAGGACGATCTTATTGAGATGTAAATTTAATGGGCGTGGCATTTTATCACATTCACCCAACAAAAATGACTTTATATAAATTATTGTTTATCATCGTTCGAATCAAACCATCACAAATTTGTACCATAAGTGAATCATTGGCAACTAACCATCAGATGACAAGCAAAATCTTAATTTTAGCCAATCAAATATTTTTTAACTAAGTCATCCATCCAGCCACTCACGCACACACACTTTGTCATTAGTTTAGGCGCGTTGTTTACGTGTTGACAATTATTCTGCTCCACTGAGAACTTCGACGACGACAACGACGACCAACGTCAACATTTTCTCCCAAACAAACATCACAACATCATTAAAATGAGCGGCAACTTCGTTAACATTCTTAACAACTTCATAATCATTGTTATGCACATCTTTCACTATCACAACATCATCATCATCAACATCATCATCATCGTGTGGACACACAAAAATAGCAGCAACAACAGCAACGAACAGCCACAACAATAAACAACATCATTGCCTGTGTTGCTGATGGAGAAGGAGCTAGTGGGGGGGGGGGGGGGGGGGGCTCCACCAAGTAGCGCGCATCAACAACTGTTGTGTGCAGCAGAGACAATAACAAAGAGACAGCGTCAGCGACGACGCAATAACAGAGACAGTGGAGCAGCAGCAGCACACTCACACACGAAGGCAACGAACGACAACGAAGACGATGACAACGCCAACGACAACAGCAGCAGCACTGGCGCTGCTCTGCGGGGCTCAGCTCAACAGACGTTGAGAAATTTTATTTCAATTGTGAGCATTTCAGTTACAAATCGAATTCATAAGGTTTGGTAGTGTTTTACGGTGTTTGTCGTCGGTCGGTCGGTTGGTCGCTCGGTCGGTGTTGCTACTCGCATCATACAAAAATATAGAAAACAACAAACAGCAAAACGACGAACTGAATGAAACTATTCGCGAGTGCCACAGCCACAGCGAGTGAAGCAAAAGCAAAAAAAACAGCATCATCATCGCGCAGAGCACCACGATGAAAACAACATTTCAAATGCTACTGAACTGCTGCCGACGATGATGATGATGTTGATGAGAATCTATCACACATTGAATAACGCGGCGGGCACGCACAGGCAGCAGCAAATTTGAGCACGCACGCGAGACAGTCACGTGAAGAAAGTGTATTATAAAACTTTTTAAAAGAAATAATATTTTGAAAAATGCGAATACAAAAAAAAATATTAATAAAAAATACAAAAAATAATTAAAAATTACTGCAAAAAAATAATAAAATTAAACAACAGAAGATATCTACATTTCACATGAAGTAACAAAAACCAATAGTGAATAGTTAAACCAAAAAAAAATTAAAAGTTTATAAAAAATTTGTGAATTGTTTAGCAGACATCAACAATAAAAACAAAGTGTTCCGGACATTGAAACTACAAAGCAAAACAAAACAAATACATTGTACGTCATTAGCCAAATAACCAATAGAACCAAAAAAAAAAGTGGGTAAAATTCTTTGTAATTTCGTATTTTTAAATTTAAAAATTTCCGTTTTATTTTTGTGTGTGTTTGTTTTTCCCCAAACGAACAAATTTTTGGCGCTAAAATTTTTGAGTGGTCTCTAGAGCTGTCGATGTTGTTGTTGTTGGAGCTGTTATGAATTTCCAAGAAATGTGTGGTGTGCGCCTGCAATGAATGTATACTTGTGTGAGTGAGTTGGCGAGCAAATGCAAGTGAGCCTATGTGTGTGTGTGTGTTTGGTTGTTTGTTTGTTCATGAACAAGCGTGTTCGTGTGTGTGTGTGACAGTGATATTTGTAATGTGCATGTGGTTGAGTGTGTGCCATTCGCCGCACACTTCATTCTGTTCGATTTCATTTCCTTCTTCCGCTGCTAATTCAAAAATAACAAAAACAACAACATACAAATTTTATTTGAAATGGCCTTTGCGCTTTGTTTTTCCTCCCCATTAGAAAAGTGTTAATGATATTTGCATTTTCTTTCAATATGTTTTCGATTTGAACAATGTGGGATTTTCTTTAGGCCATCGCTTATGGCGGCCACCTTGGTTACAGTTCATTTGTGAAAAAAAAAGTGAAAAGTTCTATTCTTTTCCGGTTCGTAAAACAAATTGCAAAGAAGAAAAAAAAACGAAAACAAGGAATCGGAATATTATTGTGTTTCCTATGATACAAATATAAATGATAATAAAATGACCAATAATGTATTTGAAAACATAAAATGGTGAAGTTACAAAAAAATCAATGAAGAAAACAAATAGTTAAAAATTTAAAAAAAAAAAAATTCAAAATTTTCTTCAAATATCCTATAAATGACTTAAAAACAATGTATATATAAAATTTATAACATAACAAAATAAAAATATAGTTGTGTCCAAAATGCTTTAAAAATTAAGTGCTAATATTCGTAGTAGTAACATTTAAATATTATAAAAATTTTTGTAAATATGAAAAATGTTTTTCCATGTACAATTACTCAAATACCTAAATTGGTGTATTCTATGAAAATTAATTAAATTCTTTGATATTGCTAGACATACATGTTTAAAATAAAATAGATGTTCCAATATCATGACAAAATTATGGTACTAGACTTCTGAGGGTCAGACAAAACTTAACCATTTTAAACCAATGGTGGTCCAACAGACCACTTTTCTTGTCCAAAACTCAATTTTTTTAGGATCTTTAAATGAGTTATTATAACCATAATCTTATAGAAAACACTCAGATGCAACAAAAAACATATTTTGTTTTAGGGAACGGCGGTTTACCGTTATGTTATAAACCATTAAAGTTGACACTCTCAGAGATTTTGTAAACAGAATTCCGTGGGCCCTTTTTTGTGTTTACTTTTAGTAGTGCCAAAGAACAATAATCAGGTGTCTAGTGAAACCAACTTCATGGATAACGAAGCTGACAGTAAGTATTTTGTTTATATAATAAAAAAGTTTAAAAAAGAAAATACGTTGTTGCAAAAAATTGCACATGTTTATTGGGATAAATGTTTGTTTTTTTTTTTAACTTTTTAAAATTCAAGAAAGCTTTTCAAAAATTGTTTAAAATTGTTAAACATGAAAAAAAAATCCGAAATTACAGAAGATAGTTTTGAACATTTTTTTTTGGACTTTTTGAGAAAAAAATTTTTCTTTAAGGTAACCTATGTTTCAAAATCTAGATCTTTTTAATATTTGGTTAATAAAAGAGAAAAGAGAAGGTGAAAAGTACTCTCTGTTAAAATATGTTGCACAAAAAGGTAAATATGTAGACATTAAAGTAGATCTCTACCACCAGTTATCTGAAAAATGCGGCCTTTTTGTATTAATTCAGCAGCAAAGAGGACAAAGTGTCATAGGAATTTGTAATTGTTTCAATCACAGTTTGTGTGTTTTGGCAGCAGCAATTTCGTTTAGGAAAGCATTATCATTACACACTGAATTAGAATAATATTTTTAAAATACCGATAGTGTTGCGTAAGAAGGGTAAATCTGTTTTTTTTTCCAATAAAATGGATAATACCTATTTTAAATAATAAATTAAACCAACATAGTACATTTTGGCCTTTTTTACATAACAATATTTCTCTTAATTAAAAACTAAAAAAGGCCAATCTGTGAGTTTGGCCTATTGTAGTTCCATATTTATACCCAAATGTAAGAAAAGTTGTGCCACCTTCGTACCCAGCTATTTTTGAAGTATATACCGAAACTAAAAAAATCCCCAAAGGATTTGACCCCATTACATCGAAACATTTTTTTGTGGATACTCCAATATTTTCACCCCAATACAATTTTTTGACCATTTTTACGGAGTCCATATTTCATAAACTGTTCGGAATTTTTTCTTTTCGTCTTCGGCAAAATTGTGGATTTAAACCAGAGCAAAAAAGTCTCAAATAGACCGACCCGTAAAAACTGCATCTAGTGCATGAAAATTGTAAAAATATGGGAAAAAGGCTATTTTTTCATAATATTTTCACCATAAAGTTAATAAGTATTATAATATTCCACATAAATCATACGCCACGGAATACAACGAAATAATGGTGAAAACATCATGAAAAAAATATCCTCTTTTCCCATATTTTTGCAATTTTCATGCACTGGATGCAATTTTTTTGGGTCGGTCTATTTGACACTTTTTTTGCTATGGTTGAGGTGTACAACTTTGCCGAAGACAAAAAGAAAAATTTTCGAACGGTTAATGAAATATGGAAACTGTAAAAATGGTAAAAAAAATCGTGTTGGGGTAAAAATATTGGAGTATCCATAAAAAAATGTTTCGATGTAATGGGGCCAAATGCTTCGGGGATTTATTTAGTTTTGGGATATACTTCAAAAATAGCTGGGTACGAAGGTGGCACCAGACGATGACCTTAGAAATGTTGCACTGTGTAATAGGCCGGGATGATTTGTAAGGACTAAAAATTTTCGATATTGTGTCGATATTGCCATCGATTTTGGCATGAGGAAAAAAGTTCCACTACGAAATATCAAAAAACTAATTTTTGAGGCGCCTAAGGAGACAACCATACAAAAATCTAATTTTTATAAAATTTGTTCCCACCGCTCCAACCGCCCTAAGAGGAGTCAAATCTGTGACCATCCCCCAATATTTTTGCAACCCGAAAAGTTTTTCAGAACATCCTGCTGCTATGGTATCTCGTAAGATATTTCTTGAACATACCACCCCCTTTCTTCACCGCCTAAGGGTTCTCCGATACAAAATGCACTTCAAATGACCAAAACAATAAAATTCCCCACAAAATAATAATTACATTCAAATTTTTTTAATGACGATTATTAATTTTGATTTTCTGTATGGGCGCCAAGTATTTTTAAATAATTAACAAAATTTGTGTATATGGTGTGAAGACAGAGGGTAGGTTTGTTCGGGAAAAATGTTAGGAGCGAAATACTAGTGGGGATCGATCATACATTTTACCCCTCTAGCAGGCACCATGGAAGCAGCAGGAGCTGATTTCATAAAAAAATTATAAAAATAAAATGTATGGGGATCACCTTATGGGTAGAATATAGAGGGTAGATATGTTCTGAGAAAGTGTTGAGGTTTCAAAAATATTGAAAGACGGTCATACATTACACCCATCTACTGGCGACTTCGGGTAGTTAGGAGGGAAAACTGACTGGAGGTCGTTCATACAGTTGAGCGCTCTAGAGGCGATTTCGGGGCAGTTGCGGGCTTGTTGTGAATTTTTTCCCCAATACGAAAAATTTATCGTTAAAAAGTGGGGGCTCGATTTTGATTTAAGACCCATGGTTTCTTGGGCAAATTTTTTTACAATTCATCATAGATTAGGATTTTGATAACTGCTTGGAACATTTTCTTACTCCATGACTAATTCTTATGTATATACATAGTTTTTATGCCTGCGTACAACAAAACTTGGATCCAGTCATCTTAAAAAAAAAAATATATCATTGTCGGCTCCCCTCGAATGTTGTTGACAGCAACTTCGCAGTATAAGTGTCGAGTCAATCGGCATGACTAGTAAGAGCTTCTCAAACAGTGACGTTCGCATTCGTCGATAAACAAGTAGGTGCCGTTAGTTGTGAATCTAAAAATAGAAAGCGTGTTAATTCACAACAACGCGAGAAGCTATCCCATACCTCATTCATGGGGTGTAAAGGGAAATTAAGTTTTTTTTAATTATCTTCAAATAGTTTCAAAAATTTAGGAGATGTGGTAGGACAATGTTCGGCAGATTAGAGTTTATCAAAACTATTGACCGTGCTGTTAAGAAAATTCAAAGTGTTTTCATTTTCACTGTATTGACACTTTTTGACCAGTACACATCCAGGAAGCTTACCTGATCTGTGCTTACACTGGGACTGGGCCATACTCAGAGTCAACTTTTACTTGAGTGTTGAACAGTTTAATGCACTAATTTTCCCCTCGGGATCATCCCTGTTCATTACAACCACTTGAAGAGAGAGCTTGTTTGTTTCCTTGGTCACTTCGCGCTTTGATGGATTCGTTCCCAGAGCAAGCCCGCTTAATCTTCTTGCCATTAGCTGATAACCTTTGTTCATCTCCCGGCTTCTTTGCTTTCGCCACCTCTGAAGTTGATGGTCTCACGTCCATACAAGCAGTCGATGATTGAGAAGCCGTCCACAGCTGTTCCTTTACCGCGGTGTTGCTGCGCGGTTTCACAGGGCTTGATAGCCACTACAGAGTTTGATAGAAGAAGCTCCTTAGCAGAATCATTACAGAACCTGGTGTCTCGATATTTCTTTTGAGCTTCATGACGTGTTCCTTGTATTTCTGAATTAGACTTTACTTTAGAGTTGCCCACGGCCTATGCACTTGAATCACAACTTTGTGTATACCAAAGGGAAAAGCAACAATATGAGTGCACAGAAAATAATAGAATGAGCAGAAGATTACTTTCTTATGTTTTGTTGGAACACATTGGGGACGATCGTGGAATTTTTTGTAGTTTGTTGAATCATTTCGTGTAAGTATTAGTGTGTTTTTGTTTAAAAAGTATATTGGAATTTGCACTGCCATAAGAACATTTTGGTCATCCCTGCTGTACTCCTTCTAAAATGCAAAGCGCCTTTCAGCCCCTGACTGCAAACCATAGGAGGTTCAGTTACCTTTGGTTATGCTGCTTTTAAGATTGTTAAAGTTACATTAAGTGTCTACATCTCGGCAAGATTGTTACTTCCTGTGAAAAAACATCATTAGTTAAAAGGAAGAAATTTACTGAATGGGTCGCTTTACACTTAAAGAAAATATGGAAATATTAAAATCTTTATCAATTTGTTTAGTGTATTGTAACACTGCACGACACAATTTTTCACCCATGATCAAACTGACCAGAATCTGAAAATATAGCTCAAAAGAACATATACGTATCTCCCAGTTTTTCTAGATTAGCTCATTTAAGTTTTTTACGAGCAATTATATTTTTGGAGGGAAGCTCTCATACAGCGGCAACTTCCTGTTCGCAGAACTCTGCGTGTTGTTAACAGATTTTGATTAACTTTTTTTTAATGATTTTCTAAGGGCCAGGAGCGGGTTCTGACGAAGCCCGAATTTTGAATTTGTCACAAATTTAATTTGTAAACAGGCTTTGATGAACTTTTTTAATATTTTTCAAATGGCATGAAGCAAGTTCTTACGAAGCCAAAATTTAAAATTTGTCAACAAATTGTCAAATATTAAAATTGTCACAAATTTTTTGGAATGTTTTTCAAATGGCTAGGAGCGGGTTCTGACCAGCAGTATTCAACCAGCATATATATTTGTTTTATGACTTAGCAACTCTACACATGAACAAATTGCTATTATCATTTTTGTGACAATTGTTTTGTGACAAATTTTAAATTTGGGCTTTATCAGAACCCGCTCCAGGCCATTTGAAAAATATTAAAAAATTCATCAAAATCTGTTGATAAATGAAATTTGTGACAAATTTAAAATTTTGGCTTCGTCAGAACTCGCTCCTGGCCATTTCAAAATCATTAAAAAAAGTTCATCAAAATCTGTTAACAACTCGCAGAGTTCTGCGAACAGGAAGTAGTCGCTGTATAGGAGCTTCCCTCCGAAAATTAAATTGCTCGTAAAAATCTTAAATTAGCTGATCTAGAAAAACTGGAAGATACGTATATTTTATTTTGAGCTATATTTTCAGAATCTGGCCAGTTCGATCATGGGTGAGGCCTAAAGTTTAAATTTGTCTTACAGTGTAATAATACACCAAGTTGGCTATCGAGATCAGTGTTTTTTTATCGTTTTTCAGTTAACGGCCAATTCAGAATCACATACAAAGAGGACGCGTTTCGAACTTTCATTTTAAAGTTCTGTGACATCAACTTGGAACCGTTGGCGGCAATTAAACGTTTCCCTCTCTACTTTTGGCAAAATTTTGCATACAAATTTCGTTGTGAAAGCCAATTAGCCAAAATTGTAAGCCTCGCTGTCATTCATATAATAGATGAGTAAATTTTTTGATGTACTGACAAACTGCATATATGGACGAATGAGGTACTGTAAAGCAAGTCGTGTAAGCTATTTGAACGATGTTGAGTTCATTCATTCATAAATGGCGCAGATCGGTTTACACATGTAATCAATTATATTAACACTAGGAGATATTAGATCTGATTAAGTAGGAACTACATTCAGTTGATAACAACTGCTAAAAGTAATATTTCAAAATGTGTTTCAAATTGTATTTGTGTTTGTGTTCTTTAAATTTAATATTAATTCAATTTTGCAATTTTTGTTTTTTATCGACAACAACTTGGCAATAAAAGTCTAGTATAAGTTTTTCAAACAGCTGACGTTCGGCATCGTCTATAAATGTAGATCCCGTTGTGTAAGCCTAAATATAAAAGCGTGTTAATTCACAAAAACGCGAGAAGCTACCCACCATACTTCATTTCTGGGGTTTAAAAAAAATGTAGTAATCCTTAATGTGTAGATAATATGAAAACTTTTTCCTTAAAGAATCGTTCTCATTCAAAAAAATTTATATTTGTTTCTGTTAGATGTATATTTCTGTCTAAATATTGTTAAAAATCGTATTATAAACGTATTCGTCACAACCGAAGAGAACTTCCTGAAAACTACAATATAGGCCAAAAATATACATACTTACTTACACTTAAAAAAAAATACAAACCCGTGTTAAATATTTACAAAATTATTTTTAGTAAATTATTAAATATGCAAAATTATATGTAAATTTAATGTATCATAACAATGCTAAAAATATACACAAATATTATTTTTGTAAACAAGAAATCGTAAAGTAATGCAAACACTAAACACATGGAAAGTGAGAAAAAAAACACAAGTGTTCAAAAAAAAAAAACAAAAACATTTTGCAAGGGTCATGTGATGGTTGTTAGTTTCGAATGATAAATTTAAGCGAAGTACTGTTTATTATCGGCAACATCCAAAAACCCAAGTTTATATCATAAAGGACTTTATCACGAGTTAGGGAATGAAGACTTTTGCAAAAATATATAGAGTGAAATTGATTGACCGTATATTTGCACACAGAAAAATTCTAGGGAATTATGCAAATTTTAAGTTGTATTGACTTTGATTTAAAATCTTGGTGATATAAATTGGACATGCCATGCCCATAATTGAATTTCGCAACATTCGGAAGTAAAATTCACTCTTAATTTCTGTTTGTTGTTGTAAACATTGTTTTTACTAAATTGTGTACTTACTTCGATCATATGAATATAGTAATCATAGCAATGTGAAATTATAGTCAGAAGGATACTCAGAAAGAGGCATTATTTGATTTTACACCACCATTCTGTATGTGACGGTGTGGTGCTTATAAGTGTTGTTATATGTAGCAGTTTATGTTTACGTTTTAGAACAAACTTAAACACAAAAGTACCCTAATCTCTTCTTCTGTCAAATTGTGAAGTTATAAGAAAAGAATTTTTAAAATCGGTTCATGCGATTTTGAGATCTCTCGTTACAAATATTCTCCATATGAAATATTGTTTATTTGCATATGCAATCAATTTGTATTCTTTAGAATACGACAGATATTTTCATTAATGAAGAAATTGTTTTTTAAATACCTCCACACGTTCTTCTTCGTAATTGGTAGCAGCAACTGAAATTCATCTAGCTCTTCGGTCTTTTGCGCCTCGTAGATATTTAGTCACACCAAGTTTAGATAATAGCTCTTTCACCTGGTCCATCCAACGAAGTTTTGGTCGCCTGCTTCTGCGTCGCCCATCGTGTTTATTGATGAAGACCTTTCGAGCTGGAACATTTTCATCCATGCGTACAACGTGTCCATGTCAGCGCATTCGGTCTATTTCAACGCGCTTGACCACATCGATGTCATTGTACAGCTCCTACAGCTCGTGCTTCATTCGACGACGGTACTCGCCGATGGGTCCAAATATTTTGCGAAGTATTTTTTTCTCGAAGACTCCCAGACTAGATTGATCCGCTTGTGTCATTACTTAGGATTCTGCGCTGTAGAGCAAGATCAGGTAAGATCAGAGTATGGCAGAGTTCGATCTTTGTTCTTCGAGAGTCATTTCAATGATCGTTTACTTAGCGCATATTGGAACCGTTTTGCGATCAAAACTCGTCTCTTGATTTCCAGGCTAACTTTATTTTTTTAGTTGATGGCGGAGCCAAGGTAGACAAAATCATCTATCACTTTGAAGCTACAGTTCTCAACGTTCATGCAGCGTCCCAGACGAGTAGACTCTTTGCTCGTTGAAACAAATAACTTGGTTTTGTCCTCATTTATCAACAGACCCACATCCGTCGACTGCCTTTTAATGCTCAAAAAGGCCGCAGTAACATCTCGCAATCCACGACCAATGATATCTATATCATGGGTATGCGCGGGCAGCATGTGACTTTTGTTAAAGATGGTACAATTCCTGTGTACTGTAGCCGTCAGCATGTTTATCTCCATTACGATGTTAAAGAGATCGCATGGCAGACTATAATCTGCTCTAAAGCCTCACTTGGTAGAAAATGGCTCAGTCAGATTTTTTCCTATTTTCACTGAAAACTTCTAGTCAGGCAGTGTCATCCCGCAAAGTCGTATTAGCTTCGCGGAGAAACCAAACTCAGCCATAGCATCTTATAGTTTCTGTCGTATCAGAATGTCGAATCCAGCTTTGAAATCGATGAACAGATGTTAGAGGATTTGTCATAGTGTGAATAACTGGTCGGTCGTGGATTTACCAGGTATAAAGCCACACTGATAAGGTCAAATCAGGCTCGCTAGGATGTACTTCACGTAATACATTAGACAGGACCTTGTATAACAACTTACTTATTAACTTAATTTCCTTTTACTAGACCCCATGAATGAGGTATGGGATGCTTTTTGCGTTGCTGTGAATTAACACGCTTTTTATTTTAGATTCACAACAAACGGCACCTACTGGTTTATCGACGATTCCGAACGTCAGTGTTTGAGAATATTTTACTAGACATGCCAAGTGACTCGACACTTATTCTGCGAAGTTGTTGTCAACAACATCGAGGGGGCTGGCAATGAAAGAAATATGTAGATACCTTAGGAGCATGCATCAGCTCATGGAGAACATCTGGCTAGAGGAGATCATGCCCAGGGTTTGGAGTATCAATCTGTTATGTCCCATATACAAGAAAGGAGATCGTAGTGAATGTAGGAACTACCGTGGAATAAGCCTATTGCCAATTGCGAACAAGGTCCTTTCAAGCATATTGTGTGAACGTCTAAAGCCAATTGTAGAAAAACTAATTGGACCATATCAGAGCGGCTTTAGACCTGGCAAATCTACGACGGATCAAATATTCAGATCGACACCTACCACCTCTTTGTCGACTACAAAGCTGCCTTCGACTCTCCGATAAGGAATAGGCTTTATGAGGCCATGTCTGAGTTTGGTATTCCTGCAAAGCTGATACGACTTTGCAAATGTACCTTAGACAACACCAAATCCTCGGTTAAGATTGGTAAGGATCAGTCTGAACCATTCAACACGGAAAGAGGTCTCAGGCAGGGCGATAGCCTGTCCTGTACACTTTTTAATATAGTTATGGAGAAGGTGATGAGAAAGGCTGGTGTCAACATGTCTGGCACCATATTCCACAAGGGCTCCATGCCACTAGCCTATGGCGATGATATAGACATCATTGGCCGAAATATGCGGAATGTTACTGCAGTTTTCTCATCACTAGAAAAGGAGTCAACATAAATGGGTTTAGCGGTCAAAGAGGACAAAACAAAAATAATAATTTCGACGAACAAAGAGTCATCTCGATGGGGACGCACCGTGAACAGGACCTTCTATACGACAGGTATAAGACTGATTCTGCCATGGTTGGTACACACACTTGGTTTGCCTTTCTTAAGTACAGGACATAGAACAGTCAGATTCCAATCTTTGGGCATGTATTCCTTGGGCCAAATCGTGTTTATGAGCTGTGCCATGCATGTTGCCAGATTTCCATCTCTGTCCTTGCAGGTGGGGATCCCTTTTCCAAAACTTTTGCTTTTTACCTTTTGGTACAAATTTCGGGCTTCACCTCTATCCCTGTACTTACATACGTAGCTGGCACTTCTTTGCAATCCTATTGGATTATATACCGCACGTAGAAAAATATTATATTATCCCTGTAGTTTTCGATATCCTGGCTTACTCTTTTCATCCACAGACACATTTTTTCCGCTTGAACAGGCGTTTGATCTCCCTCCTCTTCTCATTATAACACTCTGTCACCGCACGCGATGCCATTGGCTGCAGTTTTGCCTTCTATATAGCATATATTTCCTCTTACATTCATCATCGTACCAGGGCTTGTTTGAGCGTGGTTTTGCTGCAGTGGTCATAGAATTCGCAATATGCTGTCATTGGGTGTCGGGCACATCAGAACTAGGGAGGTTTGTTTGAAGTTCCAGAGAGAGTTGGTTGGAGTAGGCATTGGCTACATCGGTGGTTTGCAGCTTTGTGATAACTACCCTCCTGCTTGCCCCTATGACATGGATAGAGTTATAAAAATTTTCTAACATTGCTCGGTTTCTACTGCCGACCAAACTAATAAGAAATGATTTGTAAACAAATTGAAATAAAGACAATAGTGTTGTTGTTGTAAATTCTTTGGCCCAACCCAGCATATAAATAGTTTTACTGATTTTAACTGATAAAACTAAGCCTTTATATGCCGGATCTTTACTTGTTTAGCATATTCCATTCGTACACCCTTTTTTTGCACTACCAACTATACCAGTTTTGTCGCGATTTCTTTTGATGTCATCGGGGGGTGACTAAACAGTTTTTTTTTTTTTAAGTTTTAATTTAATAAAAATCTATCTACCAATTTAATAGGTTTATTTTGATTATTTGTTCGAGCGAAAGGTGGAGAATGCTTTGTGCGATTTTATTATAATTTTCGATAACACAAATGCCAATGGTTTCTAATTTCTTGAATTAATCCAAATATTTTATTTTATTTTATAAATGTCACTGATCGCTTAATGACGAAGACGACAATGATGATGATGATTTTTTTTTTGTAGAGAAATGTGGTTTTTGCATATATTGGTGCAAAGCTTTTGACGTTGTTTATTTTAATAATAAAAAAATTCCAATAAGATCTTGTGAGTGGATGATTTTAAAGTTCACAAAATCGAATTGACCATTTACACCACTAAGCTGATTGGTGGTAACCGTCACTGGTTGGTCAACCCTTTGGCAGTCTGTGTCTTTGTAGCCCAACCCAAATTCGTTTGTTTTTCTTTTGGCAATTTCATTCAAACCTATGCTTGATCGTAGTATATCGTAGTCGGCTCTGTTGACTTTGATATTCAGATTTTGCTTTCATTTTCATTCAAACACACTTGTTATTATTAATAAACACACAAATGTTGAATAAAACATAATGTATATTTATGTGCAAAGCGTTAAGCAAAACATTTGGAAATATCCATAAAAGTGTTATCTTTCTACCGACATAATTAGCGATTTTATGATTTCAGACATCACGAAATGATAAAAGCGCTCACTTGAACAATAGCCGTTTAATTAATTAATCATATGTATATGTTGTGCTGCCTAAGATTTCGTTGAGATCCTTATAGAGATATGGTTCCGGGGGCTATTTATAATGTGAGCAGGTGTTATCAGCAATTCTAGGAAATCAACTTAACTTAGCGCGTTATCAATTCGTCAGAAAATTTACCACCGTGTCGACTACGGTTTATCGCATACCAAAGTTGTGACTAGTCATCATGTGCAAATTTATAATTGTGTGAAGTAGACTAAGTCGCAGAACTGAAAAAGAAAAGATATATCAATTGGATTTTTCATATTTTTTTTATCAATTTTTACTTTAAAGTAAAACAGAATTAAGAATTACACAGTGCAACAAATAATTGAGGGTGAAATAATTATTGAATGAAAGCAAGCGAGGCTTCAGACAAGTCGATAGTCTGTCCAGCGATCTCTTTAACATCATACTGAAGATGATCATGTGGAAGGCTACAGTAAACCCGACTGGCACTATCTTTAACAAAAACCACATGTTTCTCGCGTATGCCGATGATATAGATATCATTTGCTGAGGACTGCGGTATGTTACTGCAGCCTTTTCGAGCATTAAGAAGGGTTCTGGCGGTTAATAAGGACAAAACCAAGTTATTTGCTTCAACAAACAAAGAGTTGACTCGTTTGGGACGCTGCGTGACCATTAACAACTAACAACTAACTATGTGGTAAATGATTTTGTCTACCTTGGTTCCGCCATCAACAAAGATAATAATTTCAGCCTGTAAAATCGAGATGAGTTTTGAACGCACAAAGCTGTTAAGCAAGCGTTTTAATGAGAAAGCACTCTCTCGACGAACGAAGGTCCAACTTTACCAGTCACTGATCCTACCTGTTGGGACCGGCCGTGGCATAGTGGTTAGAACACGCGACTACCATGCGAGAGATCCGTGGTTCGATTCCCGGCTCCATTCATCTACATTTGTCTTTTATTGTCGGCCCCCTCGATGTTGTCGACAGCAACTTCGCAGTATAAGCGACCAAAACTTCGTGTGGCCTTCGATAGCCCGGTGAAAGCAACGTAGACTAGCAATCCGAAGATACCGGGTTCGATTGCCGGCCGAGGCACTGTCGAATCAACATCGATGAAAAATCAAATACTTTCGAGTTCCCCAGCCAACAAAACTCACCTTGGAAGCTTCCACTACAAAAATCCAGATTGCGCAAGGATCAAGGAAAAGAAAAAATGATTTATCAACACCGCAAATAAATCAACAACCCCAGCTGGCGCCATCTTTGGTGGAATTTGGCGATTTAAACTCACAACAACAACACCTAACAATCCTGGACACAAACCTTGTTATCTACAAAGGAACGAAACAGAGTTGCCAACAATGATCGTAAGATAATCGGATTATATGCCCGATCGAGTGTCGATAAAATTGAAAATCGGTATAAAGAATTATCACCCCAGCTATCCACCAGATGTTACAACAACAACCAAAACTTCGTTGGATGGACCAGGCGAGAGAGCTGTTATCTAAGCTTGGTGTGACGAACTATCTACGGAGCTCAAAAGTCCGAAGCGCTTGGAATATTTTTCTACGTGCGGCTACTGATAGATACATTTCTGTTGTTGCTGCCATTAAAGAAGATGAAGAAGTTAAAGTTATTAATATCGCTAGTGCTGGTAGTGGTGGTTTGAACATGGGCAAAATAGCCACGCCCCTTCATGTATCTCTTTAAAATGAACTAATTTGTTGAAAACACTGTAACTTCATGTAAATGGTCACTACAAACTAAAATTCGGCCTTTCTTATTACTTTGGAGCACATGATACATCCTGCGATTATAGGTCAGATTACCCTTCTCCTTCTGGTACCTCCCACACAAATTATCATAACCTTTCAACATTATATTGGCCAAATACCAAATTTATCCAACGATCTTGAAGAACCTTGGTACAGCTTACATTTTTTTGTCGTGTGACAATCTGAGCTCTAGATCAGACCTGACTACTTTATGTTTAATGAAACCGAAGCTGAAGTCCGTTTACTTCAATCACGGCAGACTTTTAACATAACCTTTGACAAACATTTTGCCGTGTTTGAGGTTAGGAAAAAATCCTGACAAAAATTACAATTTCCCTTTATTTACTAACCTCAAATCGATATATCCCGATTGCTAAACCTGACCCATCAAAAAGCCGGTCGGTCCAAACAATTATTGAGAATAATTTACTGAAAAGTCTTGGCAAAGTCCAAAGGATAGCTGCAATGTGGATTACTGGGGCTAGAAGGAGCACTATCCAGGTATCAAAGCTATTGAGGGCTGAGGAGTTATCAGACTGAGGGAAGCTGACTTTTGGCTTTAATCTTTCTCCAACTTTTTGGAAATGACCTTCTCTTTCCGCTCTTTTCTTCTTTCTCCTCACCTTCCATCCACCCCTTATTGATTTTTTGACGAATCTATGGATTTCCGTAAAGTGGACCTTGAAATTCCGGAAAGATCTGAATTGAGTCTATTTCTGTCTTTACTGACGGATCGAATATAAAACATGGCACAGAAGCAACTGCATACAATGAGGAACTTCATCGAAGTTCTTTTTTTGGTCCAGATAATGAATTCAGTTTGTTCAGGCGATTATGTGAACAGCAAATCCGTAGTCGAGTCTAGTAAAAGTTTCTTAAACAGCTGATGTTCGGATTCATCGTTTTACTGTAGATCCCGTTTGTGGAAGTCTAAATATATATGCATGTTAACTTGTGAAATGTGGAAATCCTCCCACAAATGGTTAGTATTGTTATAGGCCTTAAAAACAACTTGACGACATATGAATTTGTGGCGACTCATATAATTTCCACTTTGCTTGTTTTTACTTTCATTAAAAATATTATAATTATTTTTATATTGTCAACGATTTTATTGTCAAATCGTTTTTAGTTTATGAGAAAATTTATATTATTTCCTGAGTTCAGTTCAATTTAATATTTCAATCTCAATAAACGTTTTTAAAATATTTTGTCAAAATAGAGAGTTTTAATTAATACAACTCCTATATTGGTGACCCCGCATTTGAATACAATGCCTTTACAACACAGTCCTTCTAGAGGAGCATCGGGAGAAGGAGCGGAAAGCAATATTTCGCAGCAGGAATCTTTTCAACCGCCTCAGGGCTCACAACAGCAAGTTTCATCAGCAACTATAGTCAAGATTCCTCCATTCTGGAAACAAAATCCTAAATTATGGTTTATTCAAGTCGAGGCAGTTTTTAAGGTAAATCGTGTGGCTCGAGGTGAGTCAAAATTCGATCACATATTGTGTAATTTAGATCCAGAGACCTTGGAATTTGTGTCAGATATCGTAATGGCCGCTTCTTTTGACGGTTGCAAATACGAGGCTTTGAAGAAAAAACTCGTTTCGGCTTTTGCTGAGTCAGAAGAAATCAAACTTCGTCGGCTGCTGTTGGGGCACGCAATTGGCGACCAAAAGCCAAGTCACTATTTGCAGTTTATCCGCAATGCAGGATCAGGCCAAGTTAGTGAATCTATTTTGAGAACTCTATTTTTGGAGCAAATGCCTGAAAATGTGCGCGCTATATTGGTTGGTAACAAAGGGTCTTTGGAGGATTTTGCTGAACAGGCAGACAAAATAATGGAGCAATTATCCCCAACGATTTCGACCGTTTCAAAACGTGGCGACTCATATAATTTCCACTTTGCTTGTTTTTACTTTCATTAAAAATATTATAATTATTTTTATATTGTCAACGATTTTATTGTCAAATCGTTTTTAGTTTATGAGAAAATTTATATTATTTCCTGAGTTCAGTTCAATTTAATATTTCAATCTCAATAAACGTTTTTAAAATATTTTGTCAAAATAGAGAGTTTTAATTAATACAACTCCTATACATTTATATCTTTATGTCTAAGTCAGAGTCCGAAATTATAAGAAAATATCCATTAGCTTTGATCTTGTGCGCACCGTCTCCAGTCAGTCCTACCAAGCAGCATCAGTGATTCCTCCAGCTGGTCCTTCCAACGTAGGCGGGATCTTTCTCTTTTGGGCTATCTTTCGAAGTTTTGATAGAATACCTTTCACGCTGGAGTTTCCTCATCCATCTTCACGACATGGCCTAGCCAGCATAATCCTTGAACTTTAATTCGCTTAACCCATCAATGGCGTCGTATAACTAGTTCAGCTGCACATGGTTCATCCGAATGCTGAAATCGCCCTTAACGCAAAAACGCCACCAGATGAGCAGCATCTGCCGTGTACGCACTTAAGATCCCGGGGCATAAAGCAGGACCAGTACTATTAGTACCTGGTACAGGGTGGTGTTTATGAAGTGCTCGCGTAGCCCATAGAAATACCTGTTGGCTAGCACTATTTCCGTTTTATTCCTAAGTTGACACTGTTGTTTTTGCCCATGGCGGAACCGAGGTAGATACATTCATCCACTACCTCAAAGCAATAGTTTTCAAGGTTCACGCTGCGTCCCCAACGTCAGGATACTTTGTTCGTTGGTACGTATTGTTCTCATTCACTGCAAAATCCTTTGCCACAGAAGAGAAGACAGCTGTTACCTCTCGCATCACCCGACCGATAATGTCGATATCATCGGCACATGCGAGCAGCATGTGACTATTATTAACACCTTCTCCACCACTACGTTGAATAGTTTGCATGACAACCCAGCATACAAAATGTTCAGACATCGGTCAGATATCGGTACGGCAGTCGGCAAAATTTTTCGTTATCGGATCCGAAATCGTGTCGAAGTCGTTACTAACAACGTATGGAGTGGTTGACACGAAGTCTTCCCAACGTAGCTGAAGGAAATCTAATGTATGTGCGACATGTCGTACCGACATGTTAACGATTTCTGAATGTAAATCGAGGAAAATTCGAAGCGTTGTTACGAATTCGGACCGATATCTTACCAAATATCTGAAGCAATTCGAATGTTCTTGCCGATTTCTGCCTAAAGTCTTTAGGAAAATATCGTCGATATCGGATACGAAATCTGACCGAAATCGTTACTGAAAACATATGAAGTGGTTGACACGGTGTCTGACCTACTCAGATGAGGGAAATCTGATGTACGACATATCATACCGACATCTTAATGATTTCTGAATGTAAATCGTAGAAAAATCTGAAGGGAAATTCGTAGTATCTTCATTGACATTTTGTTGTTTCCTCCGACACTGAATTTCGAAATCGCTGCGAACTTGATCAAATATTTTGGATCAAAATAAATAAAATTTTCCTTCAACGAGTCGTACCAAATTCTGTACGATATGGGTAAGAAGAGTTTAGACAGTATGCAGACGTGTCGGATATCAGCCAATGTCGCAGCCTTTGGTTTGCTGGGAAACCATCACCCTGTCTAAGATCTCTCGTCGTATCGAATGGTGCAGAAAGATCCTTGCCAATCCGAACAGAGGATTTGGTATTCGTAAGGGTACACCGGCATAGACGAATTGTCTTTGCAGGGATACCGAACTCAGACATGGTTTCGTACAGTCGATGTCTGATGGGACTATCGAAGGCAGCTTTGTAATCGACAAAGAGGTGGTAAGTGTCGAATTGCTTCACATGGGTTTTCTCCAGAATCAGCCGTTGTGTAAATATATGATCCGTCGTGGATCTGCCTGGGCTAAAGCCTCACCAATCAGTTTTTCCATAATTGGCTTAAGACATTCACATCGCATGCTAGAGAAGACCGAATATGCAATCGGTAAGAGGCTTTCTCCACGGTAGTTTTAACACTCACTACGGTCACCTTTTTTGTAAACTGTAAGATTCCAATCCTCGGGCATGCTCTCCTGAAGCCGAGTATTTTCTATGAGCTGTTGTATGCTTAAAACAAGCTCATCTCCAACCACCTCAAACAATTCTGCTGAAAGACCATCAGCTCCAGCGGCTTTATTTAACCATGTGAAATTTTATAAAAATTTCTTTATCCGTTCAAATGTTACATACTTATTTGCAAAAGAAACAGATTTCTCATAGTGGTTTCAGCAAGATGGGGCAACATGTCACTCATCCAGCTTATGTCCAATTAACCTTTAAGGAATTTCTCTTGTGGACTTTAAGGATCGTATTCGCGAGGAAATTGAGAACATATGTCCAGCTCTCATTGAAAATTTCCGCTGCATGTTGCATCAGTGACAACTTATTTTTTCATGAATTCCAATCACC
Source organism: Muscina levida (assembly GCA_964034835.1). Classification (NCBI taxonomy): domain Eukaryota; kingdom Metazoa; phylum Arthropoda; class Insecta; order Diptera; family Muscidae; genus Muscina; species Muscina levida. The sequence continues at coordinate 132,443,004 of OZ035881.1, forward strand.
AATTTACCGGAATTACCGGTCTTGGTAATTGGAGAAATATTCCGCGTAAATTCCAATCACCTATTCCACGGACTTCTTTGAACTCATTTCTTCCATTGCATTCGTTGGAATCACTAGATCGTCACATAGACTACCTTGACTAATTGTTCGATCAACTGATGCTTAGCGCCATCATCATTTGTCTCGTGTGTTTAAAATTCATCCCATGAGGCTGCCTAATCTTATCATCTACTGTTCCTCTGGTATTTTTTTTTTTGTTACCCCAGACAATTGCTACGCACTTCGAGGCAATTTGAAATCATTGACCCCCTCCCGTCTTGTCGCTGTTATCACCGTCAAAAAGCGGGTGTTTATCTCGGCTGGTATGTTTATTAATAAATCACACAATGTTGAGTTGTAGCACTGCCAATCAGTCAGAGTAGCGTATAGAGAGAGGTACCTTTGGTACCTTGTTCTCTTCGATGGTGTTTAACAAATGCAAAACAGACAAATGTGTTGTGAGTGACCTAAAAAATATCAATGTTGATATGATTTTAATGGTGTTTTTTGACTTTCAAACAATGAGAGAAGATATCAAAAATAGAACCGAATTAAAACTATTGACATTTCCGTGTATGTGTGTATGAATGTGTTTGTCACTATCACTACCGCTCAAAATCTAGTTGAGAGAGAAGTGTGACCTATTACTTAGTTGGAAAACAACAACAAACTTTTAGTTATAAATTATTGAAAAACAATAACAACAGAACATCACAACACTACAACGCCACCACCACGTAAATCCCATAGTGGATTCTTAGTACTACGACGACACTAGCTAACACACACACACACGCACACAACATCACACGTTCAATGACTTGATTTATCACACATTTTTGTTTTGTTTGTTTCCCCTCCCAAGCGAATGTGTGTGTATATTTGTAAGTATGTGCGTGTGTTTTGTTTTATTCTATTTGGTTTTGTTAAAAATAGCAAACAAAACACAAACACTCCAATGATTAGACCCATTACTATATTTAAGCCAATTCAGCAATGAACTGGGCGGAACAGGACGGGGGAATTCCAATGGATGAATATTTTTATTTTCCGAAAAAACACTAACAACAACAACAGCAATAATAAAAAGCAAGACGATGGAGCAAAGATAACCGGCAACTAGACAGAGAGAAATATTTATGTACGTTCATATAAGCGGTCGGGCAGGCGGGCTGGCTTACGGACAGACAGATGGACGGACGCAGACATAGTACGTATATCTCTTCTCTACTATGTTGTAGTATTTTTTGTTGTGAAATTTTGTTAGATTTTACGATCGGCAAATTTTGCGTATTTGATGTTTTTGTTGTCTGTTCTGTTGTTGTTTTTTTTTTAACACGAGCCATCCATCCGTATTTGTTGCTGCGCAGTTCGAGAGGGGGTCAATAATCTTTATCGGAGATGACAAGGTACTATTTTTGGTACTGGTTGACGAGTGCTTAGGCTATCAGCAGTTGGAAGTCGCTGTAATTGAGACTCAATTTTATGGGAGACTGTAAAATGTTACAAAACTTTTCCGTATTATGTTACTTGGGTGCTTTAAAGGTCATATAAGATTTTAAATTTAGTGTAAAAACTATCGTGGAATTAGCCTCTTATCTATTGCCTATAAGGTCCTCTCTAGCATACTGTGTGAACGTTTAAAGCCAATTTTGGAAAACCCTAAAGCCGTACTAATAAGGTCCAATATCAGTGCGGCTTAAGACTAGGCAAATGCACGACGGATCAGATATTTACACTACCGCAGATTCTGGAGAAAACCCATTGACAAATCGACTTATATCACCTCTTTGTCGATTACAAAGCTGCCTTCGGCAGTCCCATCAGGCATCGACTATACGAAGCCATGTCTGAGCTCGGTATCCCTGCGAAGATAACTCGTCTCTGCCGGTGTTCCCTTACGAATAACAATCTCCCTGTTCGGATTGGCAAGGATTTATCTGCGCCATTCGATACGACGAGAGGTCTTAGACAGGGTGATGGTTTTTCATGCATGCTGTTCTACATAGTGATGGAGAAGGTGTTAAAGAAAGTAGCGATTAACATGTCTGACACCATATTTAATAAGAGTCACATGCCGCTCGCATATGCCGATGATATCGACACTATCGGTAGGACGATGCGAAAGGTAATAGCTGTCTTCTCATCTGTTGAAAAGGAGTCAGCGAAAATGGGTTTGGCAGTAAATAAGGACAAGACGAAGTTAATGGTATCATCGAACAAAGTGTCCACCCGCTGGGGTCGCAGCGTAAAAGCTAAGAACTATTGCTTTGAGGTAGTGGATGAATTCATCTACCTCGGATACGCCATGGAAAAAAACAGCAGTGTCAGTCTAGATACAAAACGGAGAATAGTGCTCGCCAACAGGTGTTCCTTTAGGCTACGCGAGCACTTAATAAACACCACTCTATCGCGAACTACCAAAGTCCAACTGTACCAAGTACTAATTTTACCGCAGTAAATCTTGCGGTGTTTGAGAGGAAAATACTCCGATTTCTACCACTATATGTGCAACGATTACGCTGGCTAGACCATGTCGTGAATGTGGAAACTCCAGCGCGAAAGGCTTTCTATCAAGACCTCGAAGGACGGCGCAGGTGGATGAATCACTGACGCTGCTTGGTAGGACTGACTGGAGACGGTGCGCACAAGATCGAAGCGAATGGAAATCTCTAATCATTGCAGCCTCTGACTTAGACACTAAGATATAAATTTGTTGTCAAGTTGTTTTTAAGGCTAATAATATTATAATAAGAAATAACATTATATTATGAAACTTTAAGAAACATTTTTCAAATTTGTCATTTTTGTAGTGGACTGGATTGGAGTCGTTGAATTTTTGAATACTTATATACATCTTATATACTTATATACATCAATATGTGAAGGGACTTAATTTAAAAATGTTTGTAGAGCCGAATCATTCAAAACTTTTTTTTTGTTTTTTTTGTAATGTCATTGAAAATACTTTAAGTAGAATTCGATGTTAGAAACTCTATAATGACCTAAAAGGCAATTCTCTGACATTAAAATTCGACAAGGCGTAGCATAAGAGAGGTCAGGATCCTGGGCACGACATCGAATCGATTGGTCAAGTTCTTCAGACAGACTTTCTCACTATAGCCGTATTATTCTACTCACCACGGGCTGGATGTTGGCTGCTAATCGAATCACTGTAGCTTGAAGGACCCCTGTGCTGGCTACTACGGCTCGAGGTGATATCAGACTGAGTTTGGCATCGAACCCGGAAACCAGAATTGGTTCTCTTTTCAATTTGTTTAAGGCCAAGTCCAGGTCACCCAAAACTAAATGGTGTGAATCTAAAGCCCTCTTCGGAGGCCAATAAAGGTGTTCTTGATCACAAACGCCCTCTTAGGCGTGCCGAAACTATGTGGGGAAGATCTGGGGACTCAGTCCTAAGGCAACTAACCACATTGTAACTGCGATAGTTCGACCAATAGTTACAAAAGTAAAATTCTTGGCAAGATTGGCTGATATGGGGATAACTAGAAGGAGCACACCGCAAGCGGCATTAAATGTATTCCTAAGCCTTCGGTCCCTGAACATATACGGCAAGGCAACTGTGGGTGAAGGGGCGGTTGACATCAGTCCGTACATGAAAATTTCCGCAAAGTGGTCCTTGTAATTCCGGAAAGTTTTAAATGAAATGACGATAAACAGATGGTAGGTGTCGATCTTCATTTCTTAAGTCTTCTCCAGCAATTGTCGTAGTGTGAATATCTGGTCGGTCGTGGATTTACCAGGTCCAATCAGGTTTGATAAAATAGCCATTAGTCTTTCACATAACACACTAGACGGGACCTTGTATGCGATAGGTAAAAGGCTGATTCCGCGATAATTAGCTCACACACTTGGGTCGCCCTTCTTAAGCACAGGACGTAGAACACTCAGATCCCAATAATCGGACATACATTCCTTGAGCCAAATCGTGTTGCAGCTTATCGCCGTCTGCTCTTTAAAAAAAGCTCTGCCAGCAGTCCATCGGTTCCCGCAGCTTTGTTTTTTAATCCATGCAATTGCCGTGCTGATCTCGTTTTGGCTTGTTGGTGGACATTCTACTCCATCGTCGATGATTGGTGTGATTTCGTCTCTTATGCTGCCTTCGGGAACGAGTAGAGATGGATAGAGTTCCTTCCAAATTTGCTGCACACTCTGAATGTCAGTGACCAGAATTCCATCTCCGTCCTAACAGGTGGGGGACGCTGGTCCACGCTGGCCTTTGCTTTTTACCTTTTGTTAGAACTTTCGGGCTTCACCTCTATCACTATAATTTTCGATATACTGTCTCTCTGGACCGGCCGTGGCATAGTTGTTAGAACACGCGACTACCATGTGGGAGATAGCAGGTTCAACTCCTGGCTCCAGTCATCTTAAAAGAAAATATAAATAAATAAATTTTTCTTTCATTGTCGGCTCCCCTCGAATGTTGTCGACAGCAACTTCGCAGTATTAGTGTCGAGTCAATCGGCGTGTCTAGTAAGAGCTGCTCAAACAGGGACGTTTACATTCGTCGATAAATAGATGCCGTTAGTTGTGAATCTAAAAATAGAAAGCGTGTTAATTCACAACAACGCGAGAAGCTATCCCATACCTCATTCATGGGGTGTAAAGGGAAATTAAGTTTTTTTTTAAGTCTCTCTGATTTCTACCGTAGACGCTTTTTCTGCCCAAAGAGGCGTGTCATCTCCCTTCTCTTCTCATTATAAAGCTTCGTCACCGCACGCGTTGCAATTGGCTGCAGTTTTGCCCTGTATGCAGCATCCTTTTCTTCAGACATTTCTCGACATTTCGCATCGTACCAGGGATTGTCTAAGCGTGGTTTTCCATAAGCCAGTACGATCATTGCGGCAGTGTTCATAGAATTCGCAATATGCTGCCATTGGTTGTCAGGAACAGGGATTAATTGGTTCGCAGTAATTGAGATAGTTGGTCGAAGTAGGCTTTGGCTATCTCAGTGGTATGCAGCTTTGTGATGTCTAGCTTCCTTTGCGTTTGCTTACGATCGTTTTAGCACTACTTAACAACGTGCGTACCCAACAATATTTGCACCGCGCATCACATGCACGTCAACGCACGCTTGAGACATGTCTTCCATCAATAACCACGTGATCAATCGGGTTTCTTGTTTTTAATCAGGGGATATCAAGGTGGCCATGTGGATATCTTTGAGCGGAAATCTGTTTCCACTCACTACCATGTTTCTTGCCAATGCGAAGCTAACTAGTCTGAATTCGTTATCGGAGGTTTTGTTGTGCAGACTAAATTTTCCGACTGCTGAACCAAGGGCATCTTCCCTTCCTATTTTAGTTTTAAAATCTCCCAGAACAATTTTAATGTCATGTGCAGGGCAGCGGTCATATATTTTCTCCAGGCGCTCATAGAATGCATCTTTAATGTCCTCATCTTTGTCTTCCGTCAGGGCATGCACACAAATCAGAGAAGTGTCTATTCGGTCACTTTTAGGGATAAATCTCTAAAACAGATGTCATAGTCTCATGCCGACTATGAATCCACTTCCAAATTCGTGTCTTCCTGCATGGCAGCTATAAAATATGTCATCCCTGTCCCGTCCATCGCATTTCCTGTATGGCGGTGATGTCAACCTTGTATTTGTTGAGGACGTCTGCCAGTTGGCTAGAGACACCTTTTCTATAGAGAGTTCGGACATTCCAGGTGCATATCCGTAAATCATGGTCCTTATAACGTTTGCGGGGGTTGCCAACATTTGGTTTTGTTTAATAAGAGTGGCTCGGCCCATATTTCTTGGAGAGAGCCTCACTGTTGAGCTTTAGTAACTTCTGTTATCTACTTTCTAAGACGCGTCGGTGGTAGCATGCCATTAGGTTACTCAACATTGCGCCTTCCCACATTTGCTACCACAGAACGGATGTTCAATGGCATTGCTCGGGGAATGAGTGATCTCTCGGACGTTGTTATCTGCTTGGGACCTCCAAAGAGAGATTCTGGGTATTCCCAGGTTAATAACAATCTTAATACTTAAATTATTAAATCCCCAATTTGACGTACGCTCACAAAAAATAGTTCATAATTTTACAGTTATCTCTATTACCTTTCCATCGTTTAAATTGCAACCATATGTAATTTGTCTACTTCGTGATATCCTCTATTAACCACCATCCAACAGAGACTGAAAAAAGTCAACAACAACTTTTCCGCACTCTCTGACCCTTATGGTACTATATTTGGTACCTTACTTTCCACCCATCTCTATACTACTACTACCACTACTACTCAAGTAGTAGCAACAATACCGGAATCACTTTTACTACATGGGGTGGTGGGGGGTAGCTTGTTGAGTCTATAGATAACCCATTCAAACAAACAACCGCCTCATTCACCTCCTCCTTCTCCTCCCCATCGCCCAAAGTCAAGTGTTTGTTTGTCGTGCCTACAAGTTTGTTGCTCTTAATGAGACCACTTGACTAATAGTAACAAACCAAAATACTATAAATTCAAGAAGGGGAAAATATTCCGAAATCAGCCAATAATTCGTAAATTAGTTAAGAAATTATCTTGTGAGTAGTTTAAACTGCGAAATTAACTATAAGAAGGGAAGACGTGCGTGGAGAGGAAGGAACGTGGCTGGATGAAGGTGGCTGCTGATTTTTTTGATGGCTGATCGAAAGTAGCGACTTTACGCATTGACGTCAATGATTTAAATTTTTGAAAATGTGGACTGTTTCGCAGACAGTTTTATGGCATCATTTAAATGGAAATGAAACGAAATTATGATTATTGCTTGGGCGACAAACAAATGTTTAGGAAAGAGGTGGCGTTGTGTGAGTTTTTTTTTCGAAATTTCGCTTAACGAAATGTTATGAATTTCACCATTTATGTCGATATTTCACATAAGATCACTGCCAAATAGCCAATTTCGATTGGCCAATAGTTGAGTGTGTGGTTACACTGTGTGGATGGTTTATATTTACAATAGGATGTTGTTGTTTTGTTTAAGTTAACACGCGGTTAAATGTGTGGCTGGCCTGGAAAGCAATGAAAAGTCCATGTTGTTGTTGTTGTTTTAACAGCTGAAGGAAGTAGCTGGGGTGTTAATTCTTCTTATCGATTTTAAATTTTATCGACACTTGATCGGGCTTGTAATCCGATTATCATACGGTCATTGTTGGCAACTCTGTTTCGTTCCTTTTGTAGTTAACAAGGTTTGTGTCAACCGCCAAATAACTCCAAAGATGGCGCCAGCTGTTTTTGTGGATAAATCATTTCGTTATTCTTTGGTTCTTGCGCAATCTGGAGTTTTGTAGTGGAAGCTTGAAGGGTGAGTTTTGTTGGCTGGGGAACTCGAAAGTATTTGAAAAATACATTTTCATCGATGTTGATTTGGCCAGAGCCCCGGCCAGGAATCGAACCCGGCACCTTTGGATTGATATTCTACGTCGCTTCCACTGAGCTATCGAAGTCCATGTTTTGCTTCCAATTCAAATAGAATATGAAAAACTACAGAAAACCAAAGGTACCCAAATATAAATTGGGTACCTCGATTTCAGTAAAATTTAAATTGTTTATAATACAAATTATTCTCCGTTTTCAACTTCACGCTTGCAGGGCGTGTTCAAAGATTTTTATCCCCGGAAAAGGTCTACATTTTGACCATACTCCCCTAGGTAGTCCATGATTATCAAGGTATCCCCGGGAAAGGTCACATTTTGACCCTAAATTTTTTTTCTCGACCAGGCGGTTATCAAAATCGTAATCTACGATGAATTACAAGAAAATTCGGCCAAGCAACCATGGGTCTAAAATCTAAATCGAGTCCCCTGTTTTCGGTGAGAAACTTTTCGTATTTCATATTAGGCGAACGATAGTGTTGTATAGGGAACTGTAGTAACAAGATTAGGATACAGCTCACCTATAATTATGTGTGCGATCGGAAAAAAAACTTCATGATCCAAAAAATGGGGAAAATGGGATGGGGGCAAATGGATGGACATCGTGGTAAAAACTGGCGGGGAAGGGAAAAAATTAACAATAATTCCCGCAACTGTAACGGAATCGGCCCTAGGGGGTTAAAATGTGTTCCGACCCCAGTCACTTTTCACTCCCAACATATTTCCCAAACATATCTAACCGCCCTCTTCATCCCCTAATTAGGCTCCAATACAAAAATCTAATTTTTAAAAAAAATTGCCCCCCCCCCCCCCTAAAGGAATCAAATATGTGACCGACCTACAATATTTTTGCAACCACAACAGTTTCTCAGAATATAACAATTCTCTATCTTCAACCTACCTCCTATCTTCACCCCATAAGGGGGCTCCCATACAATAATCTTATTTTTATAAAATTTTCTCCCACCACTCTAACTGCCCCCAAATTTGCCCCTAGAGGACTCAAATGTATGACAGACCCCCAATATTATTGCAACCTCAACAGATTCTCAGAACATAACTATCCTTTATATTTAACCCTTAAGGTGGTCCCAATACCATTTTTTTGTTATAGTTTTATATGTCGCTCCCAAGACGCCTTCTAATGTATAACGAACCGCCACTAGTTTTTCCTCCTAATAATTTTCTCGAACGTATCTACCCCCTATCTCCACTCCATAACGGGGGGTCCCATACAAAAATCAAACTTTTATAAAATTTGCATCCTCTGCTCTAACTGCCCCAAAGGTGCTCCTAGAGGTGTCAAATGTTTGACAGTCCCCCAATTTGTTTGCCACCAGTTTCTCAGTACATATCTACCCACTATCTTGAACCCTAAAGGTGGTCCCCATACAATTTTTTTTTTATTTATTATAATTTTTTAATAAAATCCTAGAGGTGTCAAATGTTTGACAGTCCCTCAATATGTTTGCAACAGTTTCTCAGATCATTAATACCCTTCATCTTTAACCCTTAAGGTGGTCCCCATATAATTTTTTTATTTTTATTAACTTTTATATGAAATCAGCTCCAGGCGCGCCCATGGTGCCTCCTAGAGGGGGGAAAATGTTTGACCGACTCCCACAAGTATTTCTCTCCTAAGATTTTTGCCGAACTCGCCTACCCCATAGTAAATGGGCACTAAAGTTTGCGGAAGGGCACATTTGTATGGGAGGTACAAGAGATGGCGTGGACATATGGCCTATTTGCAATACCGTAAGGAGTTTTGAGGAAATATTAATTCGTGCAAATATTTAAAACAATTGGTTGCGTCTTTCGAAAGTTATCGTGCGTACCAGCCGGACAGACAGACGGACATGGCTCAAACGATTTAGAATTCATGAATCGAATTTGGTTCAAATAAACCTAGGGTCAGGAGTGATTCTTCTACGTTCTATACTTTTCGGCCGTATTAAATGATATACATATACCCTTTTACCCTTAGGTTGAGGGAGTAATTATCTAAATAATGAAAATGGGAAAAAAATTTCGTTTTGTATTTGGTTCTAAACATTTGTTATTTCATAACACAGTACAACATATGATTTTGAGACTCAATTCTGAGACCTGCACGTAAAGTATAGGAAATTTGTCACGTTTTAGGCTCTTTTGGTATATTGTTATATGGTGGCGTATGATTATCATAAGTAATATTCCACAAATTTCCCTATACGATACTTACTAAATTAAAATCGATGTTACATTATTTTGGCATGTAACTTGACAAAACGAATGATGCAGAACTTCTTCGTTTTGGGGCTACTTTCACGTGCAGTTCTCACAATTGAGTCCCAAATTAATGAGGTGAAAAATGTTGTACTTTGTTTTTTTATTTGTATCTACTCATTTGTCATTTCACAATATTTTACATTATTGGTTATTTTTTATTACTTTCTCTGACCTTCAATAGTTATAGCAGTATATTAACAATGTTCTTCTTTTCTCTCTCTCTCTCTCTCTACTTCCAGCTAATCTCTACGTCAAGACTTTACACATCACCGCTAATATCAAATGAAAACGTTTCCTAAAGTCAAAACCAAAAAGACATTTATGCAACCACAACAATTTAGTCAATATGCTGCTGGATATGATCCCAAGTGATCACAGCATTTTTAGAAAAAACATTCCTTGATCCAAGAAGCAAATAACCCAAAACAAAGAAAGGGTATTAACTGCAACAAGTAGACCTTAAGCAAAAGACTTCAACTAACGACTTTTACAAAAAAGCGTTTTAATTTGCATTGCCCCCCTCCCTCGGAATACAAAACAACATATCATCTTATATCGCAGTGAACAACCCACCCCGGCCAAGATTCTAGGCCCACCTCAAGCACATTTTTTAAATTTCGCTTTTCTTCTTTCCATTTCCGTTTCCGCCTGCCTGCGTTCAATGAATTTCAATCCGGCTGCTTTGCGCAACAGTCTGACGCACACAAAAACCATGGAATGGACCAATGACGACGCCCTCGAACTTATAGAACAGTATCGCTCACACACCGAACTCTGGAATCGTGGCGATCCCAAGTACAAAGATAAACTGTGTCGCTTTCGCGCATGGTCCGAAATAGCCGAGCGTTTTGGCTGCAGCAAAGCTGAAGTCGAACGCAAAATGAACGTTTTGCTCACACAGTACCGGCGGGAGAAACACAAGATGCTGGTGAAGCTATATCAGGGCATTCAGCCTAGTCCATCCAAATGGTATGCGTTTAAACGCTTCGATTTTATGGAAGTTGGTGGTGGTAGCGGTGCGGCGCCTCCCCTGGCCGGCATAGCTGGCGGGGGTGGTGGAGGCGTTGGTGTCGGAGGTCCGTCACCCGCGGGCTCTTCTAATAATGTACTGAATACCAGTGGTGGCAGCAGTAACAGCAGTGGCATCACAACAAATGGTCATCACCATCATCATAGTCATCACGCAGCGGCAGCAGCAGCAGCAGCGGCGGCGGCTCTCAATGGATTAACAGCGTCCGGTTACGAGTCAGCGTCAGCAGCATCCTCCACGCCAACAACATCTCACCATCGTCGAATGAAGAGCAAAGAAATGAAATATTTCGGAGCGGTAAGTACTGACATTAGAATTAGAATTGAAAGTAACAATGGGAGAAGTTAAAATAAAGAAAATGAGAAGTAAAAGTATAATTAACGTTATAAATAAGTTAATCTAGGGAGTTATAAGAGAAAAGGTTTTCTATATTACACTGTGATAGTTTTTTGTTGTTGAAAATTTTAAAATTGCATTACGGTCATTGCGGCGAAAGTAACATTCGCAATATGCTGTCACTGTGTGTAGGGCACATCACAGTTAGGGTCGTTTGTTTGCAGTAATGAGAGAATTGGTTTGAGTAGGCCTTGGCTATATCGGTGGTATGCAGTTTTGTGATGTCTAGCTTCCTTTGCATTTGGTTACCAGCATTTTTAGCACTGCTTAATCGCGTGCGTACCTTGACTGTAACTAGGTGGTGATCCGAGTCAATATTTGCACCGCACATCATGACATGCTTTCCATCGATTACCACGTGATCAATCTGATTTCCTGCCCTTTGATCAGGAAACATCCAGGTTGCTTTGTGGATATCTATATGTAGGAATATGTTTCCACTCACTAAAAATGTTTCTTGCCGATTCGAATCCACAGTTTTCTACAAATGCTTCACTGATTCTTTGTCCAACTATTGTAATTATGCTTACAATTTAAGTATTAACGTACAAGTATCCCAGAAAAAAAAAAACAAAAACATATATAAACGAGCAAAGTAATGACGTTGTAAACAATTCACCATAAGTAAAATGAATTAAACAGAAAAACAGGGAAAAAACACACACATTTCATTGTAATAAAATTTCGGCCTCAAACAAACATATAGCAAAAGAAAAAGAGAACAACCAGAAAACATCATTACGAATGAACATTTTTGTCGAATTTTCATTTTTTGTTTGTTTTTTTTTATTTTTAGTTGTATATAAGTAATAATGTTTTTAATTTTATTATTTTTTCTTCTCTGCATCGTAAAAAAAATACAAAATAAAAATATGAAAGAGTAAATTTAACAACAAAAGAGCACCACACGCAAAAGAGTATTCGTTCGTATTGATTCGTATGCAAGAGAAACAAAAGAAAGAAAAAAAAACAATGCAATCGTTTTTGGGGATTGCAGCAGATTTTTTTTTGTTGTGTGTGAAGAATAAAAAAAATCACAACAAACAAACAAACAGGTGAATATTAGCAGATGGGGGCGTTGGGGAGAGAAGGTATACGGTTTCGGCTTCCGACTGGTGAGTTGTGTGTGTGTGGTACGGGTGACAGGGGTTTTGTTTTTATTTCATTCAAGTATTGACAATAAGATAAAAACGTTAGCACACATTGCACAGTGGCACGAGAGTAAGTCAACAGTGACGGAATACTTGAGTGGAATGTGAAAGATATTAAATACACTAAAGTCTCACGTATCAGCTATGAAAATAGTATTTAGGTAATTTTTTAAGTTTTGTAAATATTGTACAAATTGTAATATTACACAGTACAAAATTTTTAGCTCATTGATTCTCAATTCTGGGACTGCATGTGAAAATAGCTCCAAAAAGGAAGAAGTTCTGCATTATTCGTTTTGTCAAGTTGTCTTGTTGAAATATTACGCAGTAAAACAATTTTTAGCTCATTGATTTGGGACTCAATTTTGAGAACTGCACGTGAAAGTAGTCCCAAAATGGAACAAGTTCTGCATCATTCGTTTTGTCAAGTTCATGCCATAATAATTTAATATCGATTTGAAGTTAGTAAGGCTCTTTCGTTTGACATAACTCGAGAACCACTAGGCCGATTTAGATGAAACAAATTACAATTCCTTATATCTGTTAATATAACGTTTCCCTACATAAGCAACAGTTTAAATTTTCCATTCATCAAATAATTTTGAACTGGGTTTATTTTGTAGCAATTACAATAAAACTGTTGTACTCCGTGGCGTATGATTTACGTGGAATATTACTTATGATAATCATACGCTACCATACAGGGTGATCAGGAAGTACCGGACAAATTTTTCGAGCATATTCCTTGGCTCATTTCGTGAAGAAAAGTCCTCTAGGACCATGCCCGAAAATGCAGGGGTGCGAAATGCCAGCGAGTTCAAAATTTTCGGATTGGCGGTTGGAGGCTAGTAGGGTAAACTTGCTAACTTCTGAGCCAGTGGTCGAATTTTTTTTTTGTTTTTAGGCTTGTTGGAAAATGTCCAATCCGAAAATTTTGAACCAGCTGCCATTTCGCACCCTTGCATTTTCGGACATGGTCCTAGTGGACCAAGAAATGAGCCAAGGAATACGCTGGAAAAATTTGTCCGGTACTTCCTGAATCACCCTATATAGCAATATAACAAAAGAGCCTAAAACGTGACAAATTCCCCTTTACGATACTTACTAACTTCAAATCGATATTTAATTAGTATGGCATGTAACTTGACAAAACGAAAGATGCAGAACTTCTTCCTTTTTGGGGCTCTTTTCACGTGCAGCTCTCAGAATTAAGTCCCATCATATGTTGTACTGTTTAATATTACATCTTATAATAAAAAAATAAGTTTGATACCAAAATATAATAATAGTACTTTTTAATACAATAAAACTATATATTTGTACCACAAATGTAGCTTTTGGTGCAATAAACGTACCTTTAGGTTCTTTGATGGTACTTCTTGGCACAATAAAAGTTTTGTTTGATACAGTAGATGTACTTATTAATACAATAAATTTACTTTCTAGTTAAATAGAGGTATTTTTTGGTACATTAAAAGTAAATTCTGAACAATGAAAGTACCTTTTGGAACAACAAAAGTACTTTGAAAAATTAGAAGTACTTTTTTGAACAATAAAAGTACTTTTTTGTACATTAAAAGTACTTTTTTGGACAAAAGAATTACCTTTAGATACTCTAAAAGTAATTTCAATACCACTAAAATACTTTTTACTACAATAAATGAACTTTATTGCAATAAAAGGCACAACAAAACAATTTTTAATAAAATAAAAGTAAGTTTTTATTACAATAAAAGTACTTTTTAGTACAATAAATGTAATTTTTGATACACTAAAATTGCTTGCAACAAAACTTAAGTATGTTATAGTAAAAAGTTTATTTTAGTATAATAAAAGTTCTTTTTAATACAATAAAAGTACTGTTTGGTACAATAAAATGTACAAACCATCGTCTGTTTTGTACAATAAGTGTACTTTTTGGTGAAAAAAATTTACTTATATTACAATAAGTATTTTTTTGTACAATAAAAGTTCTTTTTAATACAAAAAAGTACTTTTTAATACAAGAGTACCTTGTATTACAATAATGATCGATACGATAATATTTCTTTTTAATACAATAAAAACACTTTTTAGTACAATAGAACTACTGTTTAGTATTTAACAAATAAAAGTACTTTTAATACTATAAGATCGCTTTTTAAATTAATAAAAGTACTTTTTAAAACAATAAAAGTACTTCTTAGCACAATTAATAATATTAAAGTGCTTTTTAGTACATTCCGTAACTCGATAACCATATATTTAACTTGTTTACCTTTCTTATGCACTTCCCGCTCACTTACCGAAACTAAAAACTCTGCCTCCAAAATCTATTCAGCCAAGTACTAAAGTATTATATTCAGCCAAGTAAAAAATTGGTCTGCCACAGACAAACACATCGATATATCATACTTTAATATCTGAATGTAAATACTGACGCTATGACAAATTTAAAAAAGGTGACCCCTACGATCTGCAACAATGAATTTATAAAAGCATTTTTTAGATAGTTGTGCTGTATATATCGAGATACTTTCTTCGCAAAAGTTTTATGGTTTTTTGCGAGCTATAAATTTCTAAAATTAGGGTGTCACATTAGGGTGGTAGGAAATTAGATTTGGGGGGTAAGTACTACAACGGTACACTTGAGGTCAATGGACCTAAGATCAAAAAAATTCGCTATATCAAGCTTTAAGATCGGACTGTTAATATGGAAGATATAACGAAAAAACTAAAAAGGCGACCCCAACGATCGGCAAAAAAAAAAAAAATTTTTTTTAAATGTCCTTGGAACAATGTTTGATATTCGCTGGTGTACGGAGAACTTTTTTTTTGCGATACGGTCTAATGTACATGGTATCGGTTTACCCGAAAGGCCAGGACACGTATAACTTCTTTTTTACCGATATAACTTTCCCCGGTAGTTTGAACCCTTTCCGATCACTGACCCCTACCATTTGTCTCACAGTGTAATTAATTACACTGTTCTCTGCTCCTCCTGGATAAGTTTAGTTTACGTATACGTTTTATTACGCATACGTTTTAAGTGCAAAGGCCGTTGACAGGCGAGTTGTACCATGTTTACTTATGTTAAGTATACGTATTTCGATCTTATATTACAGGCCGATTAGGAAACTTTTTGTATTAATTGGACAAATTTGTAACAAATTTAAGAAAGTGGCATCACAAATGTTTTATTTTTAATAACTTAATTTGAAAAAACACTACTCCTTTCTGCTATTGTTAAACGAATCGTAACACTGTGCAAACATATTTATCACTGTTAAGTACTACTCAGTAGAAGTGCGTTTCAATGTGCATGCCACCAACCATCTCATGTGTGTGTGTGTCGGTGTGTATTTGTGCGAGCAGCAGTAATGTGGTGAGTGTCATGCCATTGCGTTAGTTGTTGTTGTTACATTTATATGGGTATTTCTGTTGTTTTGATAAAATAAAAACAAAAGAAAATAGCAGCAAAAAGTAGAATCAACAATACAAATAGCATACTTACGAAGGTTGATTCCGTTGTTGCTGCTGTTGTTGTTGTTATTGTTTATTATTGCGAGTGGCTGCTACAAAGTAAAAAGGAAGAGTTTTATACGGCGAGTGAGTGTGTACGTATGCGTATATTTGTGTGCTCTATGGAGGCCATACCTGACCATGTATGTGTGGGAGCTATCGACGGCGAAAGGGTTGGGATTTTGGTTATTTGCGGCAATCAATGGGTAAAAACTGAAATGTAAACAAATACATGTGAGAGGTCTCATTTCAATTTCTTGTGCTAACTTTTGTCATTGAGCAAAATGTATATCTATGTGTGGGGGTGGGTGGGTGTATAAAAGAAGGTGGTAGATAATATGAGCTAATATTTGATCAACTGACGTATATAAAATAATGTAAAAATTTTTTTACATTGATTGCGGTCACAATAGAGGAGATTTAAGCTGAGGTTATACACAACAGTTATTTTATTTAATATGTACTTTAAACTATTGTTAAGTAATTAGAAAGTATTACTCTACACCATTTCCAAAAAGGAAATCATTTGAGATTCAAAAATTATATTTGATTTTCGAATATTCCATTTGAAATTTTTAATATTCAAAACTTCCATTTGAAATACAAAATACAGCAATTACAACTCATATTTTCCATGTGAAATTAAAAAAAAAAAATATCAATTATATTGGCGAATTTTGAATTTCAATTGAAGAATTTTTGAATTTCTAGTGATGAGTTTTGAATTTCAATTTATGCATTTTTATTTTCAATTGATGTCTTTGAATATCAATTGACGAGTTTTGTATTTCAAATGATGAGTTTTTAATTTTAATTGATGTGTCTTGAATATCAATGGACGAGTTTTAAATATCAATTAATATTTTTCGTATTTCAAATAGAA
Source organism: Muscina levida (assembly GCA_964034835.1). Classification (NCBI taxonomy): domain Eukaryota; kingdom Metazoa; phylum Arthropoda; class Insecta; order Diptera; family Muscidae; genus Muscina; species Muscina levida. The sequence goes on from OZ035881.1 coordinate 132,459,660, forward strand.
AAATTTGAATTTCTATTGACGTGTTTTGAATTTCAAATGGAATTTTTTAATATCAATTGACGAGTTTTGAATTTCAAATAGAATACACCATTTTCAATTGAAGTTCAAAGAAAATCAATTGAAATTCATAAATATTATTTGATTTTCAAACATTTCATTTGAAATTTAAAACTCGTCAATTGATATTCAAAAATTTCATTTGAAATTCAAAAATTATCAATTCAAGTTCAAATTAACTATTTGAAATTTGAAAAATGTCAATTAAAAATTAAAACTCCTCAATTGAAATTCAAAACACATCAAATGATATTCAAAACTCATCAATAGAATTTCAAAACTCGTCATTTGAAATTCAAAATTCGTCAATTGAAATTCAAAAACCTTCAAAACTCTTTCATCTGATGAGTCTTGAATTTCAATAGAGGAGTTTTAAACTTCAAATGACGAGTTTTGAATTTCAATTGAGGAATTTTGAATATCAATTGATGTGTTTTGAAATTCAATTGATATGTTTTGAATTTCAATCGACAAGTTTTGAATTCGAATTACTACTTTTTCGAATATAAAATGAAAAATTTGAATTTAAATTGATATTTTTTGAATTTCAAATGTATTTTTTGAATATCAATTGACGTGATATGAATTTCAAATGAAAAATTTAAATTTCAATTGATTTTATTTGGATTTTAACTGAAAATGGTTTAGTCAATTGATATTCCAAAATTTCATTTGAAATTCAAAACACAGCAATTAAAATTCAAATGTTCTATTTGAAATTGAAAAAAATACCGTTTTGAATTTCAAATAATGAGTTTTGAATTACAATTGATGCATTTTTGTTTTAAGTTTTGACGTGTTTTGAATTTCAAATGAAATTTTTAAATATCAATGGATGAGTTTTCAACAAGAATATTTGAATTTCAATTGATTTTCTTTCAATTTCAATTTGAAATGGTCTAGTAAAGTCTGGCATTTATTTTGGATCATAATCGATATGAGAAGTTATGGGTTTCTTGGAAAAAGTCATTATAGATCGTTGATTTGAATAGAAATTTTAGCAGATAATAATATTCTCATAATGTCAAGCAATCTGTATACCTATTTTGGATACAGCAACGACTCTTCATCAAGTCTCATGCACCATAATCTCATAAGTAAAAGAAAATTCTTTTACTTTACATGTGGGAAGCGTTCCCATGATTTTTTTCGACTATTACTATGTTAGTTTTAGACCAATACACATGGCAGGGAGACCCATTCATTTACACAGTACAACATTTTTCAGCTCATTGATTTGAGACTCAATTCTGCAAACTAAGATTTAATAGTTACAATTCCTTTAATCTGTTCGTGTAACGTGTTCCTACATAAGCAATAGTTTCACTTTTCCATTTATTAAAACATTTTGAAGTTTGAGTTTATTTTGTAGCAGTAACAATAAAACTGTTGTACTCCGTGTCGTATGATATACATGGAATATTACTTATGATAATCATACGCCACCATATAATATTTATGTTATTTAAAACAAAAGAGCCTAAAACGTGACAAATTCCCCTATACGATACCTACTAACTTCAAATCGATATTAAATTATTACTGACAAAACGAATGATGCAGAACTTCTTCTTTTTGGGGCTACTTTCACGTGCAGTTCTCAGAATTGAGTCCCAAATTCATGTGTTGTACTGTGTTATCGATGTTTTTAGATTTAAAATCTCTCATTACATAACTAAAAAAAAATTCTTTTACTTTAAACGTGGGAAGTGTTCCCATCGACTTTTTTCGACTTATACTAGTTTTTGACCATCACACATTGTAGGGAGACCCATTCATATATCGGTCATTTTACCTTCTATTACCCTCAAATCCGTCCCCCTTCAATAGTGCCAAAAAACACCTCAACATTACTACCAACGTACGACCGACCGACCGACCACTGTAGCAAATCATAACAACATTATTCGCATGTCTCTCGTACTTTAAATGTTAATGACAATGTGACGACGATAACAATATCAACCAACGATGATAATGATGATGATGATGTTGATGATGGCGGCGACAACGATGACGACGATGATAACTTTAACGATGATATCGTTTACTCAATAATAATTATATTGCTGCTGCTCTGTCTTCTGTTGCTGTTACAAACAAATGAAACCCCCAAATGTTGTTGACAATTAACATCATCAGTAACCAGGCGCACAGAAACGTTTAGCAACATACGCACACACCGTTTAGTATGTGTATGTGTGTGCGTGTTTGTTCGTTCATTGACCATGTAGGGGTTAATATCGAACTGGCGTAAACAACAACAACAGCAACAACAACAAAATAAATGTGGGCACAAAACCATTTGCAGCAAAACAACAAAAACAAATGACAAAAGCAAATAAGCTGAGAGCGATGACAGATTGAGTAGTTAATAACAACAATAATGGCAACAGCAGCGGCAGCAAGACCAACAACAGCATTGTGGGTAACAAAAAAAAAGCGAAAACAACAGTGCCACCAATAACATTTCCCTCCACGCTCCTCCCCCCAATCTACCCAACATACTAAGTAGGTAAACGTAAAGCGCTAAAATGCAAGCAATGATAATGAGAGTAATTGGAATGACGATGATGGTGATGATAATGATGATGGCGTCGATGGTGACAATAATATTCCTTCTAGTGATGGTAATGTGGTGTTTGAAGAGGGAAGGAGGTTTGGAATGCTAGGGAAGGGTTTATACAAAGTGGTAATGGGTTATTTTTTTTTTAGTGAGAGTAACGATAGGAGTTTAGGCGGTTTAAGCAAAAAAAAAATGGATCAGTTGTACAACCAGTAGCGTAGGTACTGACAACTTCTAACGATAAGCTAGGGCCTAATACAAGTTTCTTTTTTAAAGTGCAAATTATTTTTTTTTCATGTATTATGGCTTTATTAGTAAGAACAAACATTTCTATTCATAACACAGTGTTACGAAGCAATCTGGGGTGAGAAATTTCAAGACAGAGTCAAGGTACTAGATCAGTATAGTAAAATATCCAAAGGATTTGGCGTTCTCAGGGTTGTAGCTCATAGATTGCTTGGATGATATAAGCCTTAAGTGATTGAATCGTTTCTGGGTTGTTGACATAACATCGGTCCTTCACAGTTTCCCACAAAAAATCCAAATGGGGCAAATCCGAGCTTCGAGGCGGCCAATTAATATTGCAAAGATGATAACAATACTTAAAAAAACCTTATTTCTCCTTACACCTCATGAATGAGGTATGCGATGCTTCTCGCGTTGTTGTGAATTAAGACGCTTTCTATTTTAGATTCACAACAAACGGCACCTACTTGTTTATCGACTAATGCGATGGTCACTGTTTAAAATATTAAAAGACATGCCGATTGTCTCGACACTTATGCTACGAAGTTGCTGTCGACAACATCGAGGGGCCGCCAGTGAAAGAAAAATTTAGATGGCTGGAGCCGGGAATCGAACCACGGATCTCCCGCATAGTAGTCGCGTGTTCTAACCAATATGCCACGGCCGGTCCCAAGATGATAACAAGATTTGGGAATTTAGTGCGCAAAAGATCGATTGTGGCATGGGCTGTGAGGCATGGCATGCAAGAACCAGAGGTCAATTTTAATGCAAAAAACGCTGTAACGCTTGTTGTTTCCAGCCTCATTTTCGAAGGAAAATGGTCCAATAATGCCGCCACTCCACAACCCGCGATTTTCTGCTACTCTTTGTGGAAGCATTGGCTTCTCAACACTAACGTGCGGGTTTTCAGAGCCCAAAATGTGAAAATTTGTTTTTTAACATAGCCGCCGAGACGAAAATGAGCCTTGTCAGAAAATATGATTTTTCGTCCAAAATCTTTGAGCCGATTTCTCCTCACCCTAGAGCGTGAAATGTAGAGCTGCTGAGATCAACGGGCAAGTTGATGTTCGTGGATTAAGTATCACATTCTCGGCTATGACAGCCACATTCTCGTCTTTACTCGGCCCTACAATTACAAAATTGCAGACGAAATTTTTTTTTGGATCAGTAGGCGAAATAGGGCGTTGCCTAACTGTACTATGTACCTAGAAAAGTACACGTTGGTACTTAGTTAGTACTCTGCAACACAAATCTGAAGATGCAGACGAGATTTTCTTTAACGATCAGTAGAGATGGAAAAAATCTATTTGATACAGGCAATGAGATGCCATGCAGAAGCACACGAATTTAAATGTGGTTTCATAGTCGGCAAGAGACTTCGACACCTGGTCTCGCGGTTTAACTCTGTAAGTAACCGAATAGCCACTATTGGCATTTGGGCGAAATATTTTTACGGAAGACAAAGATGAGGACATTAAAGATGGATTCTATGAGGGCCTGGAAAAGATTTATGAGCGCACATGACATTAAAATTGTTCTGGGTGATTTAAAATAGGAAGGGGAAGAAGTTCTTGGTTCAGCAGTCGAAAAATTCAGTCTTCACAACAACACCTCCGATAACGGATTCAGACTGGGTAATTTCGTGTCGGCAAGAAACATGTTTGTGAGTGGAACCAGATATATAGTACTCGGCATTTCAGATTCAAATTTGCAGACTACATTTTTTTTCGACCAGCTGGTGGAGTTGGGCCAAGCCCACTGTATTTTATTCCTAGAGCGACCAAATGTGACTACCAGTTAGTACTCGGCAATACGAATATCCAGACGAAATATTAATTGTGGATCAGTGGCAAAGCTTTATTTTAGCCCTAGAGAGAAAAAAATGTGGTACGTAGATGTTTTTTCTTTATCATAAAGAAATGAAATTTGGTGCACAGGTATTTCTCAGAGCAACAGATTTGAATACGTAGACGAAAAGTTAATTTTCGATTTGGGCCCTAGTTTTTTGGGAAAATAAAAAATAAAATATTAGTCAAAAGTGCAGAATATGGAGCGGGAGCCAAAAAAAAGGAAAACGAATATGCCACGCCCTCTTAAATACGCCCTTAAACGCGAAAATCAAGGTCAAAGTTGGCGCCAGGGCCCATGGGTCCTTGGGCGGTCAAAAAAGGGGGCCCTTGGGTTCTATGATGACCCCCTATGTGTGGGTACTCAAATGAAAAATATTTTCGGGACGAATTCAATGCTGTATTTTTTAAGAACTTTCGGGGTTTTTGAGGCCCTAGAGACCCAAAATGGGGACCTTGGGTCTTATGGTGATCCCTTTGTGGGTACTCAAATTAAAGTTATTTTTGATACGAATCCAGTGGTGTAATTTGTATGATCCTACGGGACCCATGGACCCTCTTACGCCTATTTTTAAGCACGTAGCGCAGCAAGCAATAATTTATGGGGGCGCACATGGGAGTAATCATACAACCCAAAAGGCCCCATGAGCCTCAGCGCCAACTTTGATCTACCATTCCGATGTTTGGGGACCAAGACGAAGAGGATGGCATATTATTTTATTTTTTTTTGTTTTGGCTCCCGCCCCATATTCAGCACTTCTGCCAAATATTTTATGCGAAATTGTTTTTTATCATTGTTTAAACTTTATCATCGATTATAGTCGTAGAGAGATAACCTTCGGCACAATAAAACGTTGTTAGTTTGGCCAGGTTAATAACATCGACACTTTAAACACAGTGCACAACAAATCTGGGTTTGAGAAATTCCAAGTCAGAGAGAGCGTACTAGTTCAGTATAGTAAAACCACTTAAGGATATAGCGATCTGACGCCAAACTTTAACTCAAGAACCATTTATGATTTCTCATTTCATTCTCCGGAAGAATTGTAGTTACGGCTTAAATCAATAATTCCTCTGAATATATCCATGTAAAAATCAAGTTGGTCGAAATTTTATCTAATGATAATTTCATATTTTTTCCCAATAACTCCAATTTTTTTCCCAATAACTCCTTTTTTCCCTAGAAAACTGGTCATTGCTGATGATATTGAATGACGACACGGACCCAAATGTTGTACTGTCCATTAATTGCATTTGGTATTCGCTACATATGTATGTATGTATGTATGTATGTACAACGTATGAGTAATCTTAATTTTATACGGATTTTATATTAATCATACGTACGTAGTTCCAATATTGTTGGTTTTTGTTGCAATAACACAGTGGGGAGGATTAATAATGTCAAGTCAGGGTGAAGGTACTAGGTCAATATATTAAAACCAATGCATCCAACTTGTCAAAACGAATGATGCAGAAGTCCTTTTTTATGGGGCTACGCGCAATTTTCAGAATTGAGTCCCAAATCAATCATCTGAAAAATATTGTACTGTGTAAGTAGAAAAAATTTAATACGTAATGTTTCTTCTAATAATTGAAAATATATGAGTGAGTTTATAGCATATAGCTTTTTATGCACTGAATGCCGATTGCACTTTCTGTTATACAGCTAGGTTGTTAACTACTGCATAGGACCTTATTTGACAGAAAATAGTTCTGTTTCATTTTTGCCAATTTTTTACCGGTAATCAGGACTGCGCAAACGAATAACATAAAAAAATAATCATACGTCACATTATTAATTTCGATTGTTACCATTTCCCCAAAGGTCTTCTGTTTTACGGCCTTGCCGGCGGATTATAATATTTTAAATAATGACCTCTCATTTCCTCAATGTTATACTTAATTTCGATTTCTTTAAAAAAAAACAACTTCTACTTCCATCCCTGACCTACCATCAAACTATTAGAGTCCTGTTCAATAGCTGTTCCATACAAATCCCTAGAACAGTCAACAGTTAACAATGAAAAATCCCCCCACCACAACGTTGTCAGCGTTTGAGTGTCTGTGTGTGTGTGTCTGTCCTTCGATCCCGAGTTTCTGCGTAATAAAACCTGCCTCAATCATTTGTTGATTTTCGGTTGATTGAGTAATTGACCTCCCCATTCCTACATCACAGACACCTTCCCCTGCTCCACCTCAACCTCTTTGCCTTCAGTTGCTGTACTGGTTCTTCTTGTGCTGTTTGTTGATTCTTTTCGTGTGCGTGTTATTTTGCATTTCAGTGGAAAGTGATGCAAACAAACGAATGAACGACACAAAAAAAATACTACAACCAATTCATTCAATGATTCCTGCTCGCATTCGCTATTTTGCTTTGTTTTCTACCGTCAATGATAAACCCGCGCGCAAAAGTATTCTCGACTGTCCTTCATTTAAATGCACGAATACTTAACAGCGGGGGCAACAAAAGTAACAACAACAGCAGCAGCAGCGTCTGAAGGCAAAGCGGAATGGGTACTACAATGAAATGTAAACAAAACATACCTGCACACACACACGCAAGCCCCAAACGAATGCATAAACTGAGAGCATAAAAACAACAACAGCTAACCATAATAATAATCATCTCATATCATACGATATCATAAGAACTAAAAACAAAAACAACTCGAACCACAATGATACAACCAACATATGCACAGTGGTCTGTTAGTGGAAAAATGTGAATTTAATTCAGGCTTCTATTTCCTATAGGTATAGCTGGAGTGTTAACGAGAATTACAATATATTATTGCACAACCGGTGATAATTTTTTTTTTGACTTTGGGAGGGCTGTACTACAAACATGTATGGGTGGTAGAGGAGCAGACGGTCATGATATAATTGGCTAAGAAATCGATAAACTGTAGATCGTACGTTAAAATTAAAATTAACACTGTGGAACAATTTCGGGGTCATTGTGTGGGGAGTGAGATATTTCAAATTAGGGTGTAGGTACTAGGCCAGTATAGCAAAACACCCAAAGGGTATCTTATAATTTGAATGCTTAGTTTTTCATATTATTCTTTAGAGGAATTGTAAGTAAGGCTCAAATAAATAATTTCAAATAACATATACATATTAAGAATCAAGTCGGACTAATTTTATCGAATGATAAAATCTTCAAAAAATTTGTCATTTTTCGCCTTTTTTCATATATTTTCCGCAATTACTCCAAATTTCTGACCATATATAGGACGTCTCATCGGTGATAAGTAGAAAACTTGTCATTGCTCGTATGAGTAATATTAATTTTATGTGGAATTTATATTCATCATACGCAGTATGCTGAAGAATGAAATGAGAAGTTTTCAATGATTCTTGAGTTAAAGCTGGAAAAATTTGGCCTGAGAATGTCAAACCCTTTGGGGATTTTACTATACTGGCGTAGTAAGTTCGCCTTGGAATTGGGATTTCTCACGTCGAACTCTGAGTCGATTTAAAGATGTTACCGCTATTACAGCTATAGTTTAAGAGATATCTAGCTGAAATTTGGAATACAAGCTTTTATCCTCAAAGCGGAGTTTAAGTTCTAAGATGATCCCGATCGGTCAAAAGCTACTCCCAGCCGATATAAACTCCCCCTTTTTGTGGATCTGTCCCTGCGACTACAGCCGTAGTTTAGGAGATTTCGAGAGGAAATTTGGAATACAAGCTTATTTCCTTAAAGCGGAGGTTAAGTTCTAAGATAAGCCCGATGGGTCAAAAACTACTCCCTCCCCCTTACAAATTTCCCCTTTTTGGTGGTCTGTCCCTGCGACTAAAGCCGTAGTTTAAGATATATCGAGCTGCAATTTACAACATATGCTTCTATGCTCTAAGCGAAGGTTAAGTTCTAAGATGAGCCCGATCGGTTAAAAACTACTCCCACCCCCATACAAATTGCCCCTTTATGGGGGTCTGTACCGCAGCCACAGTTAAAGAGATATCGATGGGTTCAAAAACTTCTCCCACCACCATACAAACTTCCCCTTCTTGGAGTATGTCCATGTATGTTTACAAATGGTACTCGCTTGGTAGGTCTGTACAACGTATTAGTAATATTAATTTTTTTATATTAATCATACGCATTATTCTGAAGAATGAAATGAGAATGCATCAATGACTCTTGTTTTTGGCAGTGCCAACCCTGTCTACATCACGTGTTTGTTTTGCTGTTGATTTGTATTTTGTTGATCTGTACGAAATATGATTTCTTTTTGTTTTTACTGTAAGCTATTGTTATTAAGATCCTAAACTGGGGTGATTTCTATGGTATCTGATATTAAAGTTTATTAAATTATTTCCTGTTGCATACCAAAATTTATACTTACACCCCGTGAATGAGATATGACAGAACTTCTTGCATACACTAAGTTTAGATTAACTAATTTAGCTCATTGATTTAAGACTCAATTCTGAGAACTTTTACATAACTCGAGAACCACTAATCCGATTTAGCTGAAACAAATTTAAAAAAAAAATTAAGATTTACAATTCTTTAATCTGTTTATATAATGTTTCCCTACATAAGCAACAATTTCACTTTTCCATTCAACAAATGATTTTGAACTGGGTTTATTTTGTAGCAGTTACAAAAATAGCCTAAAACGTGACAAATTCCCCCATACGATACTTACTAACTTCAAATCGATTTTCAATTATTATGGCATGTAACTTGACAAAACGAATGATACAGAACTTCTTCTTTTTGGGGCTACTTTCACGTGTAGTTCTCAGAATTGAGTCCCTAAATCATGTGTTATACTGTGTAATATAATAAACTCCGAAACCAATTAACAAATCTTAAAGAGAAAACTTATATGCTGGTTTTTGTGTAGTTGCATTTTCAAAATCTTACGTTTGTTTCTCATTAACTCTATTATTTCCCTACTTGTTAAAACAAAGTAGGTAATATGAAATCTTTCAAATACCTACTCATAACACTGTGCCACATAGAAGCGTGTTATTTGTGCCTTTGTACATGCAATGTTAAATGCCTCGTAACGCCACAACAAACACTTGACCAGCCCCAACAGCCAACTGCAACAATGCTCTCTCTCACTCTCGCTCTCTCCTCCAGTCATAGGCTATTATAATGATTATTAGATGTACGGCCCTGCCCTTTCCTAGCTACTGCACTTCCAAATGGAATGCACAAGAACACAACACAAATCGTAAACAAACACACACATGTTTACTAATTGCATAATTCTTGGCCAGCGATGAGATTCATGACTAGTGTGTACATTAATGTGTACTGTTGTGATGAAAATACAGCATATTGAAAATGTTGCACATAATAATAATAAAAATATGATAGCTCTATACGGGAATTCGGAGCGCTCCGAAGGAAATATTTACGCTTCATCCTCCGACAAATAATGTCCGCTCCATACTGTTTCATGCTCCGTATCCCTGGCTGTGGAAGAAACAGCAATCTAAAGTAGTAGCAGTAAAGCGCTTTGAGGTGGCCCTATATATGATCATTAACACTAAGTCAAAGGGATTAAAAGTGGTCAACATTTTGTAAAAACCCAGTGTGCCATCCGGATTAGTTTCGGATCCGATACTGATCCGATTCTACGGACATTTTATCGTATTTCGGATCGGATCCGATTGCGTTTGAAATTCCTTTTTAAAAACGGATCCGCTTTTTATCCACATATCTGCACGGATTCCGTTTTGATCCGCGTCCGCATTTGTGCACATTGGGAATAGGCTGGACTTATAGAATTATTACTTTTCGAAGAATGATAAAAACTGTGTATTCGTCCATCGAGTTCATTGTCGAAGACTGCAGCATTTTCCTCCATGCATACAACATGACCTAGTTAACGCAATCGCTGTACCTTAAAGCGTCTGACCACGTCAATGTCGTTATACAGCTCGTATAGCTCAAGATTCATACGACGTCGATACTCTCCGTTAACAATGTAGGGCCCTGTTGTATACTGCACGAGTCGATTCATCCGCTTGTATCATAACCCAGGTTACTGCGCCATTTATCAAGACAGGCAGCATTATTATCTGGTATAGCTAGATTTTCGTTCTTCGAGCAAGGACTTTTTCATTAAATCGATTGCTTAGTCCATAGTAGCTGACACTATTTTTTTTGTGAACGGAACATCCTTGATAGGTAAATTCATCTATTACCTCAAAATAATAACTGTCAACATTCACGGTGCGCCCAAAATGAGAGGACTCTTTGTACGTCGAAATCATTATTTTTGTTGACCGTTGGCCGCTAAACCCATACTTGCTGAGTCATTTTCTAGTGATGAGAAAACTGCAGTAACATTCCTCAGATTTCGGCCAATGATGTCTAAATCATCGGCAAAGGCAAGTGGCATGTGGCTCTTGTGGAATATGGTGCGAGACATGTTGACACCAGCCTTTCTCATCACCTCCTCCATAACTTTATTCTCCATAACTATATATACTGTACAAGACAAGTTATTGCCCTGCCTGAGGTTCGAGTGATCCTTACCAATCTTAACCAAGAATTTGGTGATTTCCAATACACATCTGCAAAGTCGAATCAGCTTTGCAGGAAAACCAGACTCAGACATGACCTCATATAGCCTATTCCTTATCGGAGAGTCGATGGCAGCTTTGTAGTCGACAAAGAGGTGGTAGGTGTCGATCTGATTTTCATGAGTGTTTTCCAGGATTTGTCGGAAGGTTAATAATTGATCCGTCATAGATATACCAGGTCTAAAGCCGCACTGACAAGGTCAAATTAGTTTTTCTACGCTTGGCTTTGGATGTTCAAACAATATGTTCGAAAGGACCTTGTACGCAATTGGTAGTAGGCTTATTACACGGTAGTTCTTACACTCACTACAATCTACTTTCTTGTATATGGGACATAACAGATTGAGACTCCTATCTCTGGCACGCTCTCCTCTAGCCAGATGTTCTCCATGAGCTCATGCATGCTCCTAATCAGCTCCCCTCCACCTGCCTTAAACTATTCTGCAGGGAGACCATCGGCTCCAGCCGCTTTGTTATTTTTTACGCGGGATTTTGCCACATGTATCTCACCTGGCTCGTAGGTGGACTCGTAATACCATCATCATGGATAAGAGCTAGGTCTTCTTGAGTGGTGTTCGTATCCAGTGGATCTCTGAAATGTTCTCTCCATATCTGCAGAACGTTATTCGGGTACGCCACTAGCTGGCCATCGCTGTCCTTCCAGGAGGGGAAACCCTGTTCCACGCATTCTCGCCTGTGCACTCATTCCGTCTCTGCTTCAACTCTTTCTTTTTCCGTCTAAAAAGGTGAGTTGTCTTTCGTCCCTTCTTCCTGTGACGTTTACGAACAGCTCGCATTGCCATTGGCTGCATTTTTGCCCTACTTGTAGCAGCCGTCTCTCTCGTGGCATTGCGACTTTCATCATCGTACCAGGCATCTTTCTGAGACGGCTTTGAGTACCCAAATACGCTTTTCGCAGTCCGTTCTATGGAGTCGGCAATATATTGCTACTGGTAGGTTATAATATCAGGGGTTGGAGCATTTCGTAGCAGTTAAGTTAGGTGGTTGGAGTAAGCACCCGCTACCTCTGTGGCCAGTAGTTTACCGATGTCCAGCTTCCGTTGTACCTGTACGTTCTTTGTTATGCTTAGCCTTGTGCTACCTTAACTGCGGTAAGGTAGTGATCGGAGTCAATGTTCGCACTTCTGATCACTTGTACATCCAGAACACTCGATGCGTGCCTTCCATCGATTACCACGTGATCTATCTGATACCTCGTCAATTGCATGTGTGTGAAGTTAAATTCGTATTTTAACTAGCCGAGACACAAACCAATTTGATTAACAGAGCTCTGTAAAGTGGGTGGGATGATAAATTTTATATGAGATATATGAATATAATCGTAAATATCTCTTGATCTACAAAAGATATTGAAACAAAATTTTCAGAGCAATTAGTAAACAGTACGAGGGAAGTCTCAGTGAAATTTGGGAACAACATTACGAGGGTAGTCTAAATAATTAGCTTATAAAGTTTGACATTATTTCCGAAGGGATATGTGCGCATTCTGAAGATTCCGGAAGACTTGCGTCGATCGGACTAGTGGTAAATAATAGCTATTATACACTTCTATACACTGTTATAACCCGTTTTCCCCAAAAAATTTCCTGAATACGAAATTTTTGACAAAATGTTAAAAAATTCTATGTGGGACGGACATAGTGCGTCCATGGTGGCCATCTGGAGAGACTTGCGTCGATCGGACTAATGGCAAATAATAGCTATCAAACTCTACTTTAATATGTTATATCTCGTTTTCCCCAAAAAATTTCCTGAATATGAAATTTTTGACAAAATGTTAAAAATTTCTATGTGGGACGGACATAGTGCGTCCATGGTGGCCATCTGGAGAGACTTGCGTCGATCGGACTAATGGCAAATAATAGCTATTAAACTCTACTTTAATATGTTATATCTCGTTTTCCTCAAAAAATTTCCTGAATATGAAATTTTTGACAAAATGTTAAAAATTTCTATGTGGGACGGACATAGTGCGTCCATGGTGGCCATCTGGAGAGACTTGCGTCGATCGGACTAGTGGCAAATAATAGCTATTATACACTTCCATACACTGTTTTAACCCGTTTTCCCCAAAAAATTTCCTGAATATGAAATTTTTGACAAAAAGTTAAAAATTTCTATGTGGGACGGACATAGTGCGTCCATGGTGGCCATCTGGAGAGACTTGCGTCGATCGGACTAGTGGCAAATGATAGCTATTATACACTTCTATACACTGTTATAACCCGTTTTCACCAAAAAATTTCCTGAATATGATATTTTTGACAAAATGTTAAAAATGTATATGTGGGACGGACATAGTGCGTCCATGGTGGCCATCTGGAAAGACTTGCGTCGATCGGACTAGTGGCAAATAATAGCTATTAAACTCTACTTTAATATGTTATATCTCGTTTTCCCCAAAAAATTTCCTGAATATGAATTTTTTGACAAAATGTTAAAAATTTCTATGTGGGACGGACATAGTGCGTCCATGGTGGCCATCTGGAGAGACTTGCGTCGATCGGACTAGTGGCAAATAATAGCTATTATACACTTCCATACACTGTTTTAACCCGTTTTCCCCAAAAAATTTCCTGAATATGAAATTTTTGACAAAAAGTTAAAAATTTCTATGTGGGACGGACATAGTGCGTCCATGGTGGCCATCTGGAGAGACTTGCGTCGATCGGACTAGTGGCAAATAATAGCTATTAAACTCTACTTTAATATGTTATATCTCGTTTTCCCCAAAAAATTTCCTGAATATGAATTGTTTGACAAAATGTTAAAAATTTCTATGTGGGACGGACATAGTGCGTCCATGGTGGCCATCTGGAGAGACTTGCGTCGATCGGACTAGTGGCAAATAATAGCTATTATACACTTCCATACACTGTTATAACCCGTTTTCCCCAAAAAATTTCCTGAATGTGCAATTTTTAACAAAATCCAGTAAATTCAGTTTCACACGTATTCATACGTTTTACTGTTAACCAAATTCGAATCTGAGTTTCTGTTAACTTGTTAACAGTGCTATGCTAAGGACAGATGCAGATATATTATATATGAATATAATTGTAAATATCTCTTGATCTACAAAAGATATTGAAACAAAATTTTCAGAGCAATTAGTAAACAGTACGAGGGAAGTCTCAGTGAAATTTGGGAACAACATTACGAGGGTAGTCTAAATAAATAGCTTATAAAGATTGACATTATTTCCGAAGGAATATGTGCGCATTCTTAAGATCCCGGAAGACTTGCGTCGATCGGGCTAGTGGCAAATAATAGCTATTATACACTTCTATACACCGTTATAACCCGTTTTCCCCAAAAAATTTCCTGAATATGAAATTTTTGACAAAATGTTAAAAATTTCTATGTGGGACGGACATAGTGCGTCCATGGTGGCCATCTGGAGAGACTTGCGTCGATCGAACTAGTGGCATATAATAGCTACTATACACTACTTTAAACCCTTTTAACTCGTTTCCTCCAAAAAATTTCCTGAATATGAAATTTTTGACAAAATGTTAAAAATTTCTATGTGGGACGGACATAGTGCGTCCACGGTGGCCATCTGGAGAGACTTGCGTCGATCGGACTATTGGCAAATAGTAGCTATTAAACTCTACTTTAATATGTTACAACCCGTTTTCCCCAAAAAATTTCCTGAATATAAAATTTTTGACAAAATGTTAAAAATTTCTATGTGGGACGGACATAGTGCGTCCATGGTGGCCATCTGGAGAGACTTGCGTCGATCGGACTAGTGGCAAATAATAGCTATTAAACACAACTATACACTGTTATAACCCGTTTTCACCAAAAAATTTCCTGAATATGATATTTTTGACAAAATGTTAAAAATTTCTATGTGTATAATAGCTATTATGTGCCAATAGTCCGATCGACGCAAGTCTCTCCAGATGGCCACCATGGACGCACTATGTCCGTCCCACATAGAAATTTTTAACATTTTGTCAAAAATATCATATTCAGGAAATTTTTTGGTGAAAACGGGTTATAACAGTGTATAGAAGTGTTTAATAGCTATTATTTGCCACTAGTCCGATCGACGCAAGTCTCTCCAGATGGCCACCATGGACGCACTAGAAATTTTTAACATTTTGTCAAAAAATTCATATTCAGGAAATTTTTTGGGGAAAACGAGATATAACATATTAAAGTAGAGTTTAATAGCTATTATTTTCCACTAGTCCGATCGACGCAAGTCTCTCCAGATGGCCACCATGGACGCACTATGTCCGTCCCACATAGAAATTTTTAACATTTTGTCAAAAATATCATATTCAGGAAATTTTTTGGTGAAAACGGGTTATAACAGTGTATAGAAGTGTTTAATAGCTATTATTTGCCACTAGTCCGATCGACGCAAGTCTCTCCAGATGGCCACCATGGACGCACTATGTCCGTCCCACATAGAAATTTTTAACATTTTGGCAAAAATTTTATATTCAGGAAATTTTTTGGGGAAAACGGGTTGTAACATATTAAAGTAGAGTTTAATAGCTACTATTTGCCAATAGTCCGATCGACTCAAGTCTCTCCAGATGGCCACCGTGGACGCACTATATCCGTCCCACATAGAAATTTTTAACATTTTGTCAAAAATATCATATTCAGGAAATTTTTTGGGGAAAACGGGTTAAAACAGTGTATGGAAGTGTATAATAGCTATTATTTGCCACTAGTCCGATCGACGCAAGTCTCTCCAGATGGCCACCATGGACGCACTATGTCCGTCCCACATAGAAATTTTTAACATTTTGTCAAAAAATTCATATTCAGGAAATTTTTTGGGGAAAACGAGATATAACATATTAAAGTAGAGTTTAATAGCTATTATTTGCCACTAGTCCGATCGACGCAAGTCTCTCCAGATGGCCACCATGGACGCACTATGTCCGTCCCACATAGAAATTTTTAACATTTTGTCAAAAATATCATATTCAGGAAATTTTTTGGTGAAAACGGGTTATAACAGTGTATAGAAGTGTATAATAGCTATTATTTGCCACTAGTCCGATCGACGCAAGTCTCTCCAGATGGCCACCATGGACGCACTATGTCCGTCCCACATAGAATTTTTTAACATTTTGTCAAAAATTTCATATTCAGGAAATTTTTTGGGGAAAACGGGTTATAACAGTGTATGGAAGTGTATAATAGCTATTATTTGCCACTAGTCCGATCGACGCAAGTCTTCCGGAATCTTAAGAATGCGCACATATTCCTTCGGAAATAATGTCAATCTTTATAAGCTATTTATTTAGACTACCCTTGTAATGTTGTTCCCAAATTTCACTGAGACTTCCCTCGTACTGTTTACTAATTGCTCTGAAAATTTTGTTTCAATATCTTTTGTAGATCAAGAGATATTTACAATTATATTCATATATAATATATCTGCATCTGTCCTTAGCATAGCACTGTTAACAAGTTAACAGAAACTCAGATTCGAATTTGGTTAACAGTAAAACGTATGAATACGTGTGAAACTGAATTTACTGGATTTTGTTAAAAATTGCACATTCAGGAAATTTTTTGGGGAAAACGAGTTATCACATATTAAACAAGTGTAAATTGGCTATAATTTGCCAATAGTCCGATCGACGCAAGTCTCTCCAGATGGCCACCATGGACGCACTATGTCCGTCCCACATAGAAATTTTTAACATTTTGTCAAAAATATCATATTCAGGAAATTTTTTGGTGAAAACGGGTTATAACAGTGTATAGAAGTGTATAATAGCTATTATTTGCCACTAGTCCGATCGACGCAAGTCTTCCGGAATCTTAAGAATGCGCACATATTCCTTCGGAAATAATGTCAATCTTTATAAGCTATTTATTTAGACCACCCTCGTAATGTTGTTCCCAAATTTCACTGAGACTTCCCTCGTACTGTTTACTAATTGCTCTGAAAATTTTGTTTCAATATCTTTTGTAGATCAAGAGATATTTACAATTATATTCATATATAATATATCTGCATCTGTCCTTAGCATAGCACTGTTAACAAGTTAACAGAAACTCAGATTCGAATTTGGTTAACAGTAAAACGTATGAATACGTGTGAAACTGAATTTACTGGATTTTGTTAAAAATTGCACATTCAGGAAATTTTTTGGGGAAAACGAGTTATCACATATTAAACAAGTGTAAATTGGCTATAATTTGCCAATAGTCCGATCGACGCAAGTCTCTCCAGATGGCCACCATGGACGCACTATGTCCGTCCCACATAGAAATTTTTAACATTTTGTCAAAAATTTCATATTCAGGAAATTTTTTGGGGAAAACGGGTTATAACAGTGTATAGTTGTGTATAATAGCTATTATATGCCACTAGTCCGATCGACGCAAGTCTCTCCAGATGGCCACCATGGACGCACTATGTCCGTCCCACATAGAAATTTTTAACATTTTGTCAAAAATTTCATATTCAGGAAATTTTTTGGGGAAAACGGGTTATAACAGTGTATGGAAGTGTATAATAGCTATTATTTGCCACTAGTCCGATCGACGCAAGTCTCTCCAGATGGCCACCATGGACGCAGTATGTCCGTCCCACATAGAAATTTTTAACATTTTGTCAAAAATTTCATATTCAGGAAATTATTTGGGGAAAACGAGATATAAAATATTAAAGTAGAGTTTAATAGCTATTATTTGCCACTAGTCCGATCGACGCAAGTCTCTCCAGATGGCCACCATGGACGCACTATGTCCGTCCCGCATAGAAATTTTTAACATTTTGTCAAAAATTTCATATTCAGGAAATTTTTTGGGGAAAACGGGTTATAACAGTGTATGGAAGTGTATAATAGCTATTATTTGCCACTAGTCCGATCGACGCAAGTCTCTCCAGATGGCCACCATGGACGCACTATGTCCGTCCCACATAGAAATTTTTAACATTTTGTCAAAAATTTCATATTCAGGAAATTTTTTGGGGAAAACGGGTTGTAACATATTAAAGTAGAGTTTAATAGCTATTATTTGCCATTAGTCCGATCGACGCAAGTCTCTCCAGATGGCCACCATGGACGCACTATGTCCGTCCCACATAGAAATTTTTAACATTTTGTCAAAAATTTCATATTCAGGAAATTATTTGGGGAAAACGAGATATAAAATATTAAAGTAGAGTTTAATAGCTATTATTTGCCACTAGTCCGATCGACGCAAGTCTCTCCAGATGGCCACCATGGACGCACTATGGCCGTCCCACATAGAAATTTTTAACATTGTGTCAAAAATTTCATATTCAGGAAATTTTTTGGGGAAAACGGGTTGTAACATATTAAAGAAGAGTTTAATAGCTACTATTTGCCATTAGTCCGATCGACGCAAGTCTCTCCAGATGGCCACCATGGACGCACTATGTCCGTCCCACATAGAATTTTTTAACATTTTGTCAAAAATTTCATATTCAGGAAATTTTTTGGGGAAAACGGGTTATAACAGTGTATAGAAGTGTATAATAGCTATTATTTGCCACTAGTCCGATCGACGCAAGTCTTCCGGAATCTTAAGAATGCGCACATATTCCTTCGGAAATAATGTCAATCTTTATAAGCTATTTATTTAGACTACCCTCGTAATGTTGTTCCCAAATTTCACTGAGACTTCCCTCGTACTGTTTACTAATTGCTCTGAAAATTTTGTTTCAATATCTTTTGTAGATCAAGAGATATTTACGATTATATTCATAGATCTCATATAAAATTTATCATCCCACCCACTTAACAGAGCTCTGTTAATCAAATTGGTTTGTGTCTCGGCTAGTTAAAATACGAATTTAACTTCACACACATGTCAATTGCTCTGGAGATAACCATATTGCCTTATGAATATTTCTATGTTCAAATCTAGTGCTGGTAACTACCATATTTCTTGCCGCAGAAAAATCAATCAGTCTGATGCCATTGTTCGACGTTTCGGTGTGCAGACTGAATTTTCCGATGGTAGGCTCAAATGCGGTTTCCCTACCTATTTTAGCATTAAAATCGCCTAGTTCAATTTTTATGTCATGGCTCGGGCTACGGTCATATACATTTTCTAGGCTCTCGTAGAACTCCTCTTTGTCCTCATCGCTTTTCTCTTCTCTCGGAGCATGAGCACATATAAGTGTTATATGGGAAAACTTTGTTTTGATTTCCTACCTAAAATAGCATAAAACGTAAAAAATTCCCCTATACGATACTTACTAACTTCAAGTCTATATTACATTATTATGGCATGCAACTTGACAAAACAAATGATATAGAGCTTCTTCTTTCTGGGGCTACTTTCACGTGTCGTTCTTAGAATTGAGTCCCAAAATCATGTGTTGTACTGTCTTATTAAGCACATCCGGCAGTCGGATAGTGACATTTGTAATTGATTTGCTCAACATTTCACACGAACTTTTGAAAATATTTTAAACATTTTTTTAGTTTTTGAAAAAGTACCAACCTCTTGTATTTTCGCACTTATGATCTGCGGTGTTGCTCTCTCAACCCTACTCTCGCTATGGTGATTTTCTCTTTCTTTATCAGTTAATTTGTAAACATTCGAGTTGTATATGATAATGAAAGTGTGTGTGTGTGTGTGCGGTTGCTGTTGTTATTCTTTTAAGTGAATGCGCAACATGCAAACGTAGTCAGCGTAAAATATGCACCTTACTATATTCGCAGTACACCAACCATGGCCATCAACATTATCATCGTCACCGATATCCCGGCCACAAGCAACTTGGCGTTGCACAAACGCCATCACTTTACTAACTTTGACTGTGAGTGTGTGTGGCGTGTGTGTGTGTGTGCATCGTAACTGATCCACTGAACAATAACAATCGTCATCATCATCGCCATCACCGCCATTATCATCATTATCATTGCCGTCGCCAACATCGACAACGTGCAGTGCCGTTGTTATTGCATCGTCGCAACATAAACATAACCAGGCATGCATTTGTTCGTTCGACTCACCAATGAACTATGTGCATGTTTATGCATTGTATCGATGTATGTACTACATTCATATGTGCATATGTTCGTGTGTTTAACATTGGGTCGAGTGCACACGTGTGTGTGTGTGCGTATCGTCCATGTATTGTTATTGTTTTTATATTTTTAACATTTGGCCAACAACAATAACATCAACTTATGCAGAAATGATACAACAGAACAGTTGCGCCCGATGCGCCGTTCGTCGTTGTCATTGATGTCATGTTGTTATTATTGTATTATTTGCAAAAGTTTACAACGCCATCACACGCACTTGACGCTGCTGCATCCATACATATGTATGTTACATATAGATGTTTTCATACTCATCTGTATGTTTTCATAACTATTTGTATGTGGGTGTGTGTGTGTGTCGGTATGTGTATTGCAATTTAGTTGATTATTTGCGTGTTTTCTTGCTGTGTTGATGTGCTCAGTGAGTGCTTCACATGCATATTTACTCATCATCAGCGACGCAATGGCAGCGACATCACAACCTTTTTGTTGCGTTTTCTGTTGTTGTTGTTCTTTGGTGTTAACACGGCATAGTAGCTTTTTGCGCGTAAATTTTTCACACTGGGTTGCCATTGCGTCAGGGTGTGCATTTGTGATTTGTCACACTAATGGCTAAGATAGCTTAATATGTTAAACTACGTAGATGTACAATTTTGCAAAACGTAATATAGTTGATACCTCTAAAGTCATGAACAATATAATGATTGCCTCCTTATATTACAGAATAAATGCACTTGCAATTTGTACCAGCAAAAACTTTTTAAAATCTTGGTTGTAACAACATTATGGTTGACTACGTATACGTAACATTTTGAGAGTTGATTATAATTATAACGTAAATGCCCACAGGCATGGAGTAATATTAATATTACACAGTACAACATTTTTCAGCTCATTGATTTGGGACTCAATTCTGAGAACTGCACGTGAAAGAAGCCCCAAACAGAAGAAGTTCTGCATATAATACAGCGTTTCCCTACATAAGCCACAGTTTCACTTTTCCATTCATCAAATGATTTTGAACTGGGTTTATTTTGTAGCAGTTTCAATAAAACTGTTGTACTCCGTGGCGTATTATTTACGTGGAATATTACGTATAAAAGTCATAAGCCACTATATAACATTATAAATTGACAAATTCATGTAACTTGACAAAACGAATGATCCAGAATTTCTTCTTTTTGGGACTAATTTTACGTGCATTTCTCAGAATTGAGTCCCAAAATCATGTGTTGTGCAGTTTTAGTAATGCGCGTGTTTGTCGATGAAATACAAATCATTGGCCGAAAACTGTGAAATGTTACTGCAGCCTTTTTAAGCATATGTCCAGGTGGCAACCCTGGCCTTTAATGAAAATTCATGAAATAAACAAATACACTAATACTAATGCGACAAACAAAAACATATGCAAACAACGCAAATGAAAACAAAGGTCTGTCCGTCTGTCTGTTTGTCTATCTATGGATGTGATTGGCGCGTAGAATTATAAACTTATAAAAGCTCAGCGAAAGAATTAAAGATGAGTGTGGACATGAAATAATCGTCTCTCAGCGTGTTTGCTAACATACATAGATGTACATAGATGTATGTACACAATAGTAAATACTATATGAATATGTATGAATGATCAATAGATTTACAACTGACTGAATTGCAATTCGCATTGGGTACAGTGGTAGCACATGTGTGTGTGTGTGCGTGTGCGTGGCTGACAGAGAGTTATAACGGGCATCTGCGTTTAATCGAAATACAATGCTGCGTACGGCGTATGCTTAGATTGTGGTGAAAGACCTAATGAACACCATATCGGGAGTTGTAAATGTGATATGTCAAATGTTTTGTAAAAGAAGACAATGAAGTGTTGTATGTTGTAAAAATAACACATATATATGAGGTTAGTCCTAAAAGTAATGGCGATGTAAAGAAAACTTAGTAAACTAGGTATTGTTTTAATCAAAATCGCCACTTCTATAAGTTGTATAAATTTCCCTTGAATTTGGCTTATGGCACGTTGGTCCCAAATCCATATTTCTGCACAGTTGGTAGACAAAAGTTGGAGACCGGCAGTGGCATAGTGGTTAGAACACGCGACTATCATGCGGGAGATCCGTGTTTCGATCACCGGCTTCAGTCATCTAGATGTTTCTTTTATTGCCGGCCCCCTCGATGTTGTCGATAGCAACTTCGCAGTGTTGTGTCAAAAGTCAATCGGTATGTCTAGTAAAAGCTTGTCAAAAGCTTTTACAATACAAACACAAATATAATATATATTTGGGGCCCAAGTTGGGGTGCCTAGGTTTTATTCTGTGTCTGATCTTTCTGATCTTTTCGCCCTATGCCTGTAAGACACCTGCTTGCCGATGCGGCTTCTATATTCTACTATACTCTACTTCTTTTATACAGTGAGTCCTAAAAAACTCGCATTTTGCAGCCGCTGTTGGTTGTTCATGGTTGCCGGGAAATTCAATGTTGTTGCAGTTTTTGGTTTTTATGTTATTTATTCATTGGCTGCATTGATAATCAGTATGTTTACATTTTAAGTTGCTATTGTCATTGGTTGTTGTTGTGTTCATAGTATGTATTCGCTTTTTTCTTCACTGTTAGCTTGCACTTTGTGTGCTTGCGCGTATGCCAGAGTGTGAGTGTGTACACATGTGATTGTTGTTTTGCGTTGTATACAATTAAAACTGTTTTGATGGTTCTTTCACCACTCCATATCCTTAACCATTTACACTCCATCGCCATTGTGGGTTAAAAATTTGTCATCAATTTTGTAATTTTTTCTTTAACTAAAGTGACTAACTTCCAGTCCTCGGATGAAAAACTATGCTTTTTATCTGTTTGTATTATAAATTACACAGTACAACATTTTTCGGCTCATTGATTTCGGACTCAATTCTGAAAACTGCACGTGAAAGTAGCCCCAAAAAGAAGAAGTTCAGCATCATTCGTTTTGTCAACTTACATGCCATAATAATTTAATATCGATTTGAAGTTAGTAAGTATCGTATAGGGGAATTTATCACGTTTTAGGCTCTTTTGTTATATTGCTATATTGTTATATTGTTATATTGTTATATTGTTATATTGTTATATTGTTATATTGTTATATTGTTATATTGTTATATTGTTATATTGTTATATTGTTATATTGTTATATTGTTATATTGTTATATTGTTATATTGTTATATTGTTATATTGTTATATTGTTATATTGTTATATTGTTATATTGTTATATTGTTATATTGTTATATTGTTATATTGTTATATTGTATATTGTTATATTGTTATATTGTTATATTGTTATATTGTTATATTGTTATATTGTTATATTGTTATATTGTTATATTGTTATATTGTTATATTGTTATATTGTTATATTGTTATATTGTTATATTGTTATATTGTTATATTGTTATATTGTTATATTGTTATATTGTTATATTGTTATATTGTTATATTGTTATATTGTTATATTGTTATATTGTTATATTGTTATATTGTTATATTGTTATATTGTTATATTGTTATATTGTTATATTGTTATATTGTTATATTGTTATATTGTTATATTGTTATATTGTTATATTGTTATATTGTTATATTGTTATATTGTTATATTGTTATATTGTTATATTGTTATATTGTTATATTGTTATATTGTTATATTGTTATATTGTTATATTGTTGTATTGTTGTATTGTTGTATTGTTGTATTGTTGTATTGTTGTATTGTTGTATTGTTATTTTGTTATATGATGGCGTATGATTATCATATGTAATATTCCACGTAAATCATACGCCACTGACTACAACAGTTTAATTGTAACTGCTACAAAATAAACCCAGTTCAAAATCATTTGATGAATGGAAAAGCTAAACTGTTGCATATGTAGGGAAATGTTATATGAACAGATTAAAAGAATTGTAATTCTTATTTTTTTTTAAATTTGTTTCAGTTAAATCGGACTATTCGTTCTCGAGTTATGTCAAACAAAAGAACCTAAAACTTGATAAATTCCCCTAAACGATACTAACTAACTTCAAATCGATATTAAATTATAATGACATGTAACTTGACAAAACGAATGATGGATAACTTCTTCTTTTTGAGGCTTCTTTCACGTGCAGTTCTCAGAATTGAGTCCCAAATCAATGAACTGAAAAATATTGTACTGTAATATGTAAGAGAGGTACCAAAACCAGTGATCTATACTTATTTACTTAGCTGGCGTTTCATTTGCAGACGTAGGTTTTGATAAGGTAAATAATATAAAACCTTCGATCATCTGCACATCGAACAGCTCTTTCTACCTTCTGAGTCCATTCAATTCATCATCGAAAACTTTTCGAGGTGAATCATTTTATCCACAACATGACCTACCTAAGACAGTTGCGTACCTGTCCTTTACTTCGTTTGACCAGCTAGACCAGCTACAGCTTTAGATTTCTACGACGTCAATATCTCCGTTAGCGATGACGGTTCCAGTATTTTCTTATACTGTTAAACTCCTGCGCCATTGTGTATTAAAAACTAGTCATTACAGTTTATTGCCTAATATCTATGATTTTTTTTTAAGTTATGCGGCTAAAATCCGTGTCACGGATGAAAAACTGTCATTTTTATCTATTTGTATTATAAATTATGGAAAACACCACCAAGTTACTTAATTTTTTAAAGAATTATATATATTTTTATTTTAAATTTAGCCATTATATCTCCCACAAGGCAGCCGACATTCGTTTTCACCAAACTTCACTTTCCTCTTTTACAGTTTTGCAGTTAATACAACCTTCTCACTAATCTGCAATGGGTTTAGTGACTGACTATAGAATAATAATAAAAACAAAAACAACGTGGTATAAATATGTATGTCTGCACTACCTTTTTCTCCCACTCCCCCGCTTTCTCTCTCTCTATACACTCCAGACAAATAAGAAAATAACACAACATCAATAACAACCAAAACAACGGTAATATTACAAGATAGCAGCTCGAGTTCTTTGGTAATGTTTAGTCTATCTAACGTTGTTGCTATTGTTGCTACTGCTTTTGGCAGCGATGGTAGTACAGGTTAGGGGGGAGGGGGGGTCAGAAGTGGAGTTGTGTTGATGTTGTTGCCCAGTTGTTGTTATCTTGCTAATGTTGAATGTTTTTTGTTTGCTTCGTTGTTGTTGTTATTATTGCTAAGTTTCTATTTATTTTGGCGTTATATTTGTTGATATTTTTCTACATACACTCAAACATATTTACATATGTATGTACGTTGTAAATTTGTATGTATTGATGAGCAGGCGTGTGAGTGAGTAAGTGAGTGTATACAAATACATAGTATGTTTTCTCTTGTTTATATTTATTTTCACTCTTATTATTGTTTTCCTTTTGGTTCTCTGGGATATTGTTTTTATTGCTTGCTGCTATTATTGTTATTATTATTATTATTATTGATATTGATATTTGGCGGTGGTGCAGATGTGTTGTTAGTGAAGTGAAGTACACTACAAGTATTACTGTATGTACGTACGTATGTTAGTTAAATGTGGATAGTAGGTGTACCACAGAATGACAGCGTATAAACATCTTTGAAGTTTTAAAGTTACCTCTGGTAAATTGTATGCATATGCAGATGTAAAACGAAATTTAGTGCAAATGGCTTAGGAAGTGTTGAATTTTTTGATTATGTACCTTAATCTATAATTTAAAAGTTTAATTTAAAGTTTCCCTACATAAGCAACAGTTTTACTTTTCCATTCATCAAATGATTTTGAACTGGGTTTATTTTGTAGCTGTTTCAATAAAACTGTTGTACTCCGTGGCGTATGATTTACGTGGAATATTACTTATGACAAATTTCCCTATACGGTACTTACTAATTTCTAGTCGATATTAAATTATTATGGCATGTAACTTGACAAAACGAATGATGCAGAACTTCTTATTTTTAGGGTTACTTTCACGGGCAGTTCCCAGAATTGAGTCCCAAAATCATGTGTTGTACTGTGTTAGTTGAGAGGTTCATATAAAGCTCTCGAATGTAAAAATCTGCACGTGAAAGTTGCACCCGAAATAAGAAATTCTGCATCATTCTATTTGTCAAGTTGGCTGCATTAATAACATAATGATGGCCTTTTTGTTATCTCAAGTTGGATTTTTAGCACTTGTTCTATAATTTAACACGGTTGTATCTCATCACTAGGGTCTGGCTTTTGCAATGATTCATATGACCTCGATATTCTTCGTTAGCGATGATGTTCCATATATTTGACGTAGTATTTTTCTCTCGTATTACCCAGGATTCTGCGCCATACATCACGACAGGTAGAATCAGTATCTAGTACAATCACACGGCAGCCGGTTCTAGTTACCGGATTGACCCGAAGTAGCAATTCTTCGGCTAGGGGCTGTCACCTTTGTACTGTGTCCTTTTATGTTTGTCAATTTTTTTCGCCTTGGGTGAGGCACATTCCGGAGTGTGGCACATTCTGCTCCGTATTCTTTTGGTCCGTACCGGGAGCAAAGAATATCGGTATCGGAAAATTGTGGGCAACGGTTAAGTAACTCTCGAATCCTGGCAGGAGAGAAGACCGGACGGCTATCACATTTGGAGCTACCACTGTGACTGACCCAAAGAGGTGCGCGTGTCAATTTAATGAGCACCCCGAGAGTGATAGGGCGAAAAGGAGAGTAATGCGACGTATTCATGCTCTCTGAGCCCAAGAAGTACCACCACAAATTACAGTTGGAGAAGTTGCAGTGCAAAGTCAACCAAAGCGCTAGACCCTGACAGAATATCCATGTTGATGCTGAAGCAGTTTGACATACCGGGAGTCGAGTACTTGACGTACGTCCTCAACTTGTCACTGAACACTCTAATAGTACCCGAAGCCTGGAAATTGAGCAGAGTGGTCCCGCTACTAAAACCTGGCAAATATGCGAGTAGGGGAGAATCATACAGGCCTATTACTCTTCTCTCGCCAGTAGCAAAGACACTTGAGGCTTTAATCCTCCCGAGCCTGACAGGACATTTTCCAATTGCGGATCATTAGCATGGATTCCGTAAGCAGCACAGTACAACTACTGCTTTACACGCCCTTACCACACAAATAAGTCGCGGTCTCAACCAAAACAAGCCTAGTGACAGGACGGTCCTAGTGGCGCTTAACTTATCGAAGGCTTTTGACCAACCACGCCACGCTTTTCGAGGAAATCGCCTAAATGTCCCTCCCGAACCGTTTGTAATGACACACACATAAGTCGCGGTCTCAACTAGAACAAGCCCAGTGACAGCACGGTCCTTGTGGCGTATCGAAGGCTTTCGATACTGTCAACCACGCCACGCTTTTCGAGGACATCGCCAACATGTCCCTCGCGAACCGTTTGAAACGTTGGATCGTAAATTACATGTGTGAACGGCAGTCGTATGTGGAATTCAGAAAGAAGAAGTCCAAGCCCCGTAGAGTTTAAAAGGGAGTTTCCCAAGATGGAATGATATCTCCGGCACTGTTAAACCTCTACCTTTCTGCAATTCCACCACCACCACCCACATCATCGTATGCCGATGATTGTACGATACTGGCGTCAGGGTCCTCGATTGATGATATATTTAAAAGGCTGAACGTCTACTTAGCTGAGTTTGCCAATTTCTTCGCTGCGAGAAAGATGAAGATTTCCACCACCAAATCATCGGCCACACTTTTCACTGCATGAACAGCGCGAGTGAAGGAGCAGCTCAACGTGATAGTCGATGGCATAACAATTCCGACCACCAATTACCCCAAGGTCCTTGAATGCCTCCTCAGATTCAACGGCACAGCTATCTGCAACAAGATGAGAAGTAGGGACAAGGTCCTCAAGTCGCTAGGCGGTAACAATTGGGGAACCGACAAAGAAACCTTGTTGGCCTCTTACAAAGCGATAGGTCAGTATGTGGTAAACTATACAGCTCCAGTGTGGTCACCGAATGTGAGCGTGACGCAGTGGAAGAACCTGCAGGCATGTCATAATTCCACCCCGAGAACTGCGACAGGGTACCTCCTCATGTCTTTTATGGAACACATACATGAGGAGACGAAGGTCATACCCATGAGCCGACATAATTTTCTTGTGTCAAAGTAGTATCTGCTTGTCTGGGGTTTGCAGTCTAGAGCTTTCTTTGTGACTAGTTAAGTGCGTTCTTCACTCCGCTTAGTTTTGTGCGCACCTTATCTGCTATCAGTTAATGATTCGAACCAATGTTAGCAACGAGGTTAATGCGCAGGTCCATCCTTCCATCGATTACCTCATGTCTAGACCGGATGTTGGACCAAGTTACCTTGTTTATATCTTTCTGCTGAAATCTGGTCGCCTGCCGATGCGCATAGCTAATCAGGCTTTACCCGATGTCGGACAGGTTGTCATCTTTCCTTCCTATTTTTGTGGGCAGGTTGTCATCTTTCAGCGTTAACATTTCCCAAGACCATTTAAATTGACGTTGCCAGGTCAGCCGTTGTATGTTTTGGGTGAAAGACTTGGAATTTCTTACACCCCCTCCCCCTCTATTAGCAGTTGCACTGTGTTATTAAACCATAATCCATAATATGGGAACAAAGTGCGTATGATTTATATAAATTCAGCATAAAATTAATATCACTCATACGTTATACATAAATATGTTTTGATTATCATATGCAAACTTGCTACATATGTACAGTACAGTCCTTGGGTCAGAGTCAGTGTTGCCATGTCTTGGACATTGAAAAGCACTAAGAACCATTCAAAAAAGCGTTAATTCGGGTAAAAAACTACCTCAAAACGGGTAAAAAACCACTGCGCTTTTTAATTAATTTTTTAACTCAAAATTATATGTTTACATTTAAAACTTAGTCTTTATTGTGAGATCACTTGGTTATATTCATATACTACGTACATATGTAATTTTATATTAATAAGGAACAATAAAAATAATATGTACAAAACATATGAATTATATAACATTCGTCTGAACAGTATTTTGTACATTTGGACTTAAAAAAAAATTGTTTCAAAATACAAGGACTTCACTCTCGTCATCGCAGTCATTCGGCCACAAAACAGTTTAAATAAAATAATTAGATTTCTTATAGCATTCACTTGAATTGGTGTTGCTATAAACACTTGAAGGAAGTTTGTTATTATTGCAGCAAGATTTTCCTATTTTAATTCCACATTTAATTTTGGATTTGAACGTTCCTTCCACTTCTGCGATAGAATATGGAAAAGATAATAATTGTAAAACGAAACTAGGCAGTTCTGCAAAAGGACGCTCATTTACCGAATTTATAAAATTATAAACTTTAAATCAGTTATGTATCAGTTCTTTCATTACATTGTCATTTGTGAAGTTTTGCGTTTTCTACGCTTGTTTCCATTTTTGTGAATATATTTCGATCATGTATAAATTCTTTTATAAAAGTAAATATTTCATGTTGGATTTCTTTAAAAATATAACATACTAAATAATGATTAATTTTTTAATAACTCGAATTTTTTTTTGGCAATTTTCACCTCAATTCGGTCACAAGACTTTGAGTAAACGTATTATTGTCTTCACAAGACTTTTCGAAGTTACAATCCAGGTAGCAAAAACGATTGTATGATTGTCTATATCACCTTTTATGTAATAAAAATTATCACAATGTATGATCATTTTATTTGTTAGGCCTCTGATGAAATCAAATAAATCGTTATACAACCTAACATGATCAGCATTATCCGCTTCGGACGCTAAGTTAACTTTCTGGACGTCACCCAAGATTGAACCCAGATATAACAAAAATACATAATTAATATTATCATTATACATATCTCTTCATATATTTGTTACAAAGGAACAATCAGCTGTTGCGTTAAAATGTACAATTAACTCGAACCACATTTTTAAAATTACATTAACAGCCATTTCAATCGACAACCACCTGGTATTTGCCATCATTGGAATCTTTTGTGGGCAGAAACTATCATCATTTATCAATTTAAAAATTTTTGCATAAGCCTTTTGTCTCATAGGAGAATGGCTAAACCAATTGTGGGTTTCTATCACAAGGAACTCCAATTTATTAGGGAAACTCTTACTGTGGCGGCGCACACAGCTAATTGAAGCGAGCGGCACACGCAACGAACCAAGACAAGGTTCTTTAAATTATACTAGAGTTTTATCTTTTGGTACAAACCGTTATAAGCAGCAGTCATCACTGCAGCGTTATCGGTGCCGATTGCCACTAAATATTCAAAATCCAGTTAAAAATGTGGTAAAAAGTATTCCTTTGATGGCTAAAATACCGCACTACGACTCCTAGCAATTTTTCGACAGATATGTCCGTTCCTTCATCTAATCAAAGACTGATGGCATTGCCTTTCATATCTGCTGCAAGCTTTTCCATGAAGAAAGGAGCTATTAGATTTGTTATTATGTATGCTGGAACATTTAGTGCGATGTAATTTAAATGGTACAATTATGTTTGAATTAACAGTGATGGTACACAGAAAAAAAAACTTTGTGTAACTTTGTACCCAAGAGATGAAACGCACCAAAAGCACTGGAAATATATTCCAAAAGCACCATTATTAATTTTTTTTCGGGTAACGGGTATGAAGAAACAAAAAGGGTTTGGGAGAGTCAAAAAAGCACCAAAAACAGTGCTTTAAGCACCAAAATGGCAACACTGGTCAGAGTCGTCATTCAATATCATAAGTAATTAGCCGTTTTCTACTTATTACAGATGAGATAGTCCATATATGACCAGAAATTTTAAGTTATTGGGAAAAATTTATGAAAAAAGGCAATAAATTACATTTTTTTAAGGATTTCATTCGATGAAAAGGAAGTCATACATTACGCAGTACAACATTTTTCAGCTAATTGATTTGGGACTCAATTCTGAGAACTGCACGTGAAAGTAGCCCCAAAAAGAAGAAGTTCTGCATCATTCGTTTTGTCATGTTGCATGACATAATAATTTAATATCGATTTGAAGTTAGTTAGTATCGTATAGGGGAATTTGTCTGTTTTAGGCACTTTTGTTTGACCCCAAAGTGTAATATGAGTTTGAAAAAAACTGAAATGCACTCGTCTACGATTAATTTTTCACTGTCCATCATTTTGACATTTTCAAATTGAATTTTGGAATTTTTTAGAATAGCATTTTAGAGCAATGTCTACTCCTGCCTTAAGAACCTATACCTATATTAGAAACAGTTAGTAAAGATTATGTAATTCTTCATAAATTAAACCAGATTTCCAGAAGAAATCATTTGTAATATGTTTTACCCACGCAAAGACCCTTACGATCCCACTTCTATGACAAACTCTTAACTTCGACAGTATACCTACATCCAGATGACCCTCCCTATCGTTGCACTTAATTAATATTTGCCCACTGTTGCCATGACGCGCAGTCAGTCCTTCAATCTGTTTTTGTTGATGTTATATTTGTATTTAAAGTGTTTAGTTGTTTACCTCTTTCGAAGGACTTTTTTCCTGCCAGACACTTTTTATCTTTTGTTTTTCTGCACGCACCAACTTAAGCAGCCTTCTTTCACCTCGAGACCCAAATCCGGCAAATAATTGTGGGCTGGTATTATTGGCGACCCCTTGAGGAATATCAAGGAAAATAAATACCAAGCTGTCCTCAATCAACCTACAAGCTCACATGTTTTTTTCTGTTGCTGCTGTTGGCTTTGAACACTGTTGCTATATTATCACTTTTCATGTTCCATCGCTCTCCCCCCATCCCTCCCTCTACCCATTGTATTTGTCAATACGATTCAGCCGATTCAACTTTGATTTCGCACTTAAAATATTTCATTGAAACATTCAATATTTTGCCGCTGGTTTTGTTGTTGGCGTTGTTGCTGCTGCTGCCTTCTTTGCTTTTCGTTCATTCCGCATTTTTAAGTTGTTTACAAAATAAAAAAACAAACAAAAACCAGACAACAACAATGAAATGATTAATAATAATGTTGTGTTGTTGCTATTGCTGTTGTTGTTCTACTATAGCCAGCAACACAACAACAAAAAAATACTACGTAAATACAACCGACCGCCGCCGACAGACGACAACGACGATGAGAGTACATTGTCTCTACGACGCATTGCTGTTGTTGATGTTGTTGTCGTTGTTGCTGTTCAGTTCAGTTTATTCGAAAACTTTCTTCTGTCTCGTCCTCTGTTGAGGTTCGGCTTTACGCTATCGTTATTATTGTAATACGTTTTGTACAATTCTGTTGGGTTGCAGCCGGTGGTAAACGCTTCGAAAGCGTTTTGGCGTAAACAACGTGTAGTCGCGTCTTTGCTTTGGGTGGGGGGAGCCTACAATCTTTAACAACACATTACGCTTCATTAGGGATGGCAATGTTGAGTGCTTGAGTACTTTTTTAGGTACTTTTGACATTTTACTGAGGAATAAAACAAGAACTCTTAAGTATTTAAAAATTTGAATTTTTATTATGGGGCAATATGGGGCGGTCGCACAAAAAACTTCCACGCCCATTCAAATGCCAGATAAAATACAAGAACCATGGTCTAATTAGTCTAATTACTTCGAATGTCACGCGTGTATAATGTAGAATGTATCGTCCACTCATTATAGCTCCGATTGAAATAGCATCTACTGACATCGTCGCTTACATTGTAAGCAAGAAAGCATCGATTAAACTGTCTGTGACACTCCTATGCTAAATTTAAGGGGGAATATAAGCTAGATAATCATCACTGATTGCTACTAAATAAAGCTGACATCAGCGATTAAGTAATGAGTATTTTTACGGCTGAGTAGCTCCCTATTTTTTAGATGGCCTTCGATCGATAGATTGCTTAGACTTTTCAGCTC
Source organism: Muscina levida (assembly GCA_964034835.1). Taxonomy (NCBI): domain Eukaryota; kingdom Metazoa; phylum Arthropoda; class Insecta; order Diptera; family Muscidae; genus Muscina; species Muscina levida. The sequence continues at coordinate 132,492,817 of OZ035881.1, forward strand.
ATTGTGATACCACAGGCAAACCTCAGCGGAGAACCATTTGTATCACTCTAAAAAGTCAGATAATTTTGTTGGCTCAGTTGAGCTAAATCGTTCTGGATCGTACTCCTGGATAGTTGGATAGTTTTGTGAAGCGAGAGCTAAAACAATGTGGTCGTAAAGTGACTACTCCCAGTCTGGCGGGGAGCTTCCGTTGCTGACCGATGGGGGTAATTATAATTAGATAGCCACGAATTTGTGTTGTTAGTGAAGCGGGAAGTTCGATTGAGTCGATTCCACAAAGTCGATTTAAGTACGACTTGAAGTGTATGGTTCATGGCCTTGGCCAGGTCTTCGGACCTGTTACTGTAATGAACTCTTTAAATGTTCAGAGGAGTGGAATCCAATGATGTTAATAATTTACTGCAGATGGATACTGTTGGATGTAATACTGATGGAGAAGATGTGCCCAGTGACGTTGCTGAAGTTAGTTGAACGAAATATTTTATGAAAAACGGATGGATAGAGCCAGCCCGATAAGGAACTTTGTTTCTAGCTGGAAAATGGCAGCATTGTGAATTTGCACTCTCTCAATAATTGTGTAGAGAACTATTGTTCTATGACGAGATATATAGAACAATACATTTGTATCTGCTGTCGGGGCAATAGTGCTGTTGGTGATATATGTATTATATTCGAGGGTATAAATGCGGACCTTAAAAACAAAATAGTATGTTCTAGTGGGCTGGAGGAGACCATCATCTAGTCAGACCTTCAAGGTGATACCAGATGTAAACCACACACAGAATATCAGCTGGATAATGCTGAATATGTACAGGGGTGATGGTTTCTTACACTCTCTCGGCATAACATCTTCCACAGAAGTCATTTGATGTGATTTTAAGCATTGCCGCATACCTGCGTATAAAACAAAGTCTCGCATGTACACAATTTTGACATGACAATATGACATAACGACATGTCGAATCGCTTAAATTCCGTTGCAACTTGTAAGAGGAGAGTCCTTACTCTTTCAAGCTCATACGGAATGTCCCTATGCTCTGGCACATTTCATTAAGAGATTTGTGACAGTCTTGAGCAGATGTTAGATTCCGGAATGTATAATCAAAGAAGGGTCCTAGTATGAGTTCCGTTGTGATACCATTTTCAAATTTTCGCACCAAATATTCCTATCAAGCCATTTCTGATAGACTGGTTTTGTCTAGAAGTATGTGCGATGACCAAGCTTTTCATATGTCAGGTCACCAAGAGCAGGGAAGTGACATAGAAGATGCTCCGTGGACTTCTCTTCTTTTTCATCATTGCAACCTCTAAAAAATCGTTGTAGCTCCTAGGTCCTAGCTTGTTAACGATCCGACCAATGACCGGTTATTACAGCTATGATGTTCCTCAGGTGGACTCTGGACAGGTTCAGCTCAAATCGTGTCCTCGGAATATCCATTGTAGGTTAAATTTGTTTGGTTGCCCTGCAAATGGGTTCTCTCACCCATCTCTCCTTAGCAATGAGGTTCAGTTTCCCTGCAATTAGATGTTTCACCCTTGTGAGAGGTATCCTAATGCCTAAACCGTAAACTTCACTCGAGTTCACGGTCACCATATATGTCCCCATGCCCTGGAACCCAGGTAAGGGTAACCGTCGAATGTCTCGCAATTTCCTCAAGAGACGGCCGGCATTCTCAAACATTTCTCGAAGTTGTGTACACGTTCTCCAGGATCTGATAGCCGCTTTAGTATCAATTCTGAATTTTCTCTACGGCTTTTTTAATGGCCGCTATTTCGGCCTGAACTCTGCTACAATGATCCGGTAGTCTGATTGATAGTTGCAAATTAAACTGCTCCAAAAATATTACAGTCTGCTCTTTCCTTTAATTTCGAGCCGTCCGCGAAAATTAGGATGACATCCTCCCCAAAGTTTAGGGCATTATCATTATCATCATAGTAGGACTTATCCGGATGTTCCTTATAAAACGCGGATTGAAGACAGGTTCTGGTATGGTGTAATCTGTGTGACAGCTCACATTGATTAGGTCCAGAATTTTGACATGGCTATAATTCCTGTGTATCCATGCTTTTGGGGCGTCTAAACGCATCGGGGTGTTAGCTGCTATTTTTCTCGCCCCAATGTCCGGGGTAACCAGTTTAGGATCGTTAGCAGTGCCTTAGTTGGAGTAGTTCTAAGTGCCCCTGTTATCATGATTGCCACTAGTCTCAAAATGCTTTCGAATTTCAGCCTTTGGGACACTCCATCCAGCGCCTCTATTGCCGATCCGTAGAATAAGATGGGTTTAATAACTGAGTCATATAACCAGTTCACATTTTTGGGGCTAATTGCTCAATTGAGACCGATTGCCCTTTTGCAGCAGTATAGGACTGTCGCCACTTTTGCCTGAGTGTTCAGATTCCAATCACGGTACTTGTGCAGCACGTTTTTTCCATCGTCTTCAGGAGAGTGTTGATGTTGAGATTCCATAGTAGTGGAGAGAGTACTCCTCCTTATGGAGTACCGGGAACCGCCACCTTCCAAGGACTTTACAGGAGCCTTTTTATTAGAAAAGACAATGACCCTCATCACTATTAGTCTATTATTCTGCCCTCCTAAGAAAGAAAGTCATATCTCCATTTTAGTAGTTTTGAGATATGTAACTTCTAGTTCTGTGACTTTCTTTCTTAGGAGGGCAGTATTATTATGCTGCCCCCTGGTGTTCACTTCTATTAACAGGCAGTCGACGAGACATAGACATTCCTCAAATATGGTACTCCAAACGAATAGTGACACTGCTTTCGAACGGTCTTTAGTCAAAGTACCATCGAGCACTATTCCGTGATCCATAAACATTGCTTTTCATTGTAAGAATTGAGTAAATCATATGGCTGATATATAAACAATGTCCACCGGCAATATCTATAACATGATAGTAGGCGCTTCATTATGGTTAGGGCAAGCGGAATATCCATGGTTCAATCCCTGTCTCCGTCATCCACATTTTTTGCACCGGCGGACCTATCGATTCTGTTGACAGCAACTTCGCCATAAAAGTCTAGTAAAAGCTTTCCAAATTGCTGACTTTTGCATACGTCTATAAACAAGTAGGTGACGTTAGCTGAGTCTAAAAATGGCAAGCTATCCCATACCCTATCACAGGGCGTAAATGGAAAAACATGGTCTGATTAACAACCAAACAACTTTCGCCCACCCATGTACTTAAAAGTAATCGTTTATTTTGGATGATATCCTTAAAAAATCGGGGATATTCGCCTCTAACTGCTTTTGCCGCAACGACAATATTTCCAAATGTTCGATAACCAACATTAGAACCATTTAGAGCAGCTATCGGCAACTAACACAACCACAATATGGGTTTGTGTTGGTGAGTTGTTCTCTTCCCTCTCTCACTGTAGTGAAGGAAATTGTTGTTAAGATTTTTTCATAACTATGAACAAAATTATAATATAATAATATAGGAAATATTACTGTTGTGCGCGTGGCAATGCACATTAACATATAAGAACTCATTTTTACCGAAAAAATTCATTTCTTTTATTGTCTTGCTAACAACAAGCGTCGACACAACTGCGTCGGACGAATGCTCAAGCGAGACTGATTCAGTTTGTTTGTTTTCGTTCAATGGTGTGAGAATACATGTGTGGCTCTCTCGCTCATGTTGCACAAGTGCGCGCTCTCGCCGATCGATAGAGCAAGTTTTAACAGATAACGATAATTGTCGTGCTAACAACAAGCGTCCATGCAACCTCATCGAGCGAATGCTCAAGCGAGTCTGAATGCATTTGTTGTTTACGTTCAATGTGTGTGGAAATACATGTGTGGCTCTCTCGCCCATGGGCTACCTTAAGCCGTTGACTGTTCTAGGGTAACCACATAAAACAGTAATTTTCCTTAAAAATAGGTAGCAGTGAGTTAATCTGTTTTATATGCCAAATACCTTCCCTAGAAGGTTAGTCCGTACATACAAACTAACAAACTTATAAATATTTCGTGACAAAAGCGCGACTGAGTAATTTTCAAATAATTCGGTTTCGGTTTCGATTGTCACTAATAAATCGGTCATCTACATGTAGTAACCCCAAAGTACCATAGAAGCAGTGCTAACAGTTACATTACTCATCACTGCTCGCTTTACCACTGACTGTTGCGTACTCTGTTCTCTTGCCTTTGCTCTCCCACAACACTCTCTCACGCTCTACAGTGTTAGCCCACTAGTAAATTCACCGCTGTTTTCTGTTGTGTGATTGTGTGCCTCCGCCATTTGTTATTGTTGTGTTCGTTTCGTCGATTTTGTAAAAACAAAACGAAAACAAAAAAAAACACGAAGAAAACAAAATCACAAAGTAAAAAATTTCAATTCTCATTTTATCGTAAATTGTCGCAGTTAACGGTTGTTTAGTTTTGCGTGTTCACTTAATAATTTAGTTTCTGTTTTGATTGGATTTCGTCGGATCGTCGTCGGCGGCGACGGTTGTCAATACGGCCTTACTCGCATTAGATAGTCGCGTGTATATGTGTGTGTGCGTGTGTTTGTGTTTTACATTCGGATTTACACATTGACCGTTAGTTACATTTCCGCGATTTTGCTTTCGCGCCATTATTATTGCGGTAACGAAGCGTCAACCAAACAACGTCAGGGTTGCTGTTATACGTAGTTATTGTGACAACTGATGGCGAGCAAGCAAATGCTGATACACAATGTTGTATTTTAAGAGAAGGGCTCAAAATTAAAGAAATATGAATGAGATAAAGCAAATGTTTATAACCATAAAGTAATTTATTAATATTCATTGAAAATAAATTAATATTATGAATAAAATAATTTACGAATAATGTGTCATCGTATGTGGATCCACTTAATAGCTGTCAATGGCTAAGAGAATAATTTAAAAAGTGTTGCTCCCGTTTTTCCAGAAATCTCTACAATACTACGCATCAGAGTACAGTGAAACCTCGTTAATATGGAACTCGTTTATATGAATTAATTATTTAAATGGTCATTGATTGATGGCATATTTTGTAAACATACATGCGTATGTATGTATGTTTATCGTTTGTCTTAGAAATTGTTATTACTACAAAGATCAATTAATTACATTCTCACACGACCTTGAGACTGTTCAACTACTGCGTATGCGTTATCTTTCAAATAAATTACAGGAAAATAGTGAATCGATTAGTAATGTTTGATAATAAGACAACATTTTAAAGTAAATAACATACACACATGTATAGGCAAATGGTTCATTATTCCATACAACAAATATGAATGGATACTCCTACGTATAGACAGTAACTAACCTTATCCCGTTTAGTAGCTTGTATTGACCTTAAATGTCATCTCAAATTCGTTATCGTCTTTCCTGTTTACATTTTCTTTGTTGACAATAAATCAATGTAAAAGTAGACAGTTAGGAAATTTGCGAGAATATTTTATATACTGTGTTAAGAGATTTATTTTGGCCGATCACCTTGATACTAAAGCAGTTACTAAGATGATAGTAACATAAAGTTTTTCATCTATACAGTAGTCGCATTTTCTTATGGAATCTGTCGACAAATTTGTCTGTTGGGAATGGTATCGATAACGAATTGCTATAGCATTCTGCTTGTCGGAAACTGTTCACACACAAAATGTACACGCAGATTAGACAAATCCGTCGATAGATTCGTGTGTCTAAACGCGACTTAATAAAATAAAAAAAATTTGTTGACCCTTGATCAGTGGATTCTGAGAACTTGTCTTGCAAAATTGTACTTTACTAGGCGAAAATTGGCAGAAAATAATACACATCATACATCCTCTGCTATTGGGTCCCAGAAAACCATGATCATTACTATCTTCCTACTACAAATTAGCTCTTCAAGGTAATTGTAAATACCGCTGAACTCATTTTTTGATACGAAACTAAAGTAAACCAATTAAAATATACGGTGTTTTCGTAGAGGCACAGAACTTTTTTTTAAATAAAACACAACAAATTCAGTGGAATCCAATATGTTGGCTTTATTATAAAGGGTGATTTTTTAAGAGCAAAAGGAAAGTTAAAAAAAACACATAAAATTCAGAAAAATGCATGAAATCTTTATTTGAATCGATAGTACGGTCCATATAATTTAATGTTTGAAGATTATTTCATGCAAATGTTGACCGTGACTGCCCCTCAAATGGTTCATCCGCTTAGTCCAATTTCGGCATACTCTTTCCAACATTTCGGCCGGTATCTCATGAATAAATGCTTCAATGTTGTCTTCCAATTCGTCAATTGAAGCGGGCATGTGTGTATAGACATGAGCTTTAACATAGCCCCACAAAAACAAGTCTAAAGGCGTTAAATCGCACGATCTAGGCGGCCAATTGACCGGTCCCGAGTGAAAAATAAAATGTTCACCGAACTCGCCTCCCAATAAGTCCATTGTTAAGCGTGCTGTGTGGCATGTGGCACCGTCTTGTTGAAACAACATGTCATGCTAGTCAAGCTCTTGCATTTTGGACAAAAAAAAGTTGGATATCATCTCACGGTAGCGCTCACCATTCACAGTTACGTTACGATTCGCATCATCTTTGAAGAAGCGCAGTCCAATGATGCCACCAGCCCATAAACCGCACCAAACTGTGACTTTTTCTGGTTGCATTCGTAGCTCTTGCAATCCTTCTGGCTGATCTTCACTCCAAAATCGACAACTCTGCTTATTAACATACCCATTGAGCCAAAAATGAGCTTAGTCGCTGAACACAATTTTTCGAAAAAAAAAGCGCGCGATGAACTTTCTTAACAGAGCACGCATTTTGATAATAAAATTCAATAATTTGCAAGCGTTGTTCGTATGTAAGACGATTCATGGTTAAATTATAGACCAAACTGAAGATGTTTGACAGTGAAAAATGTGGACTTTTTATTAGCCTTAACTAGGGATTTGACGCACCCCACAATAAGTAGTTACAGGTCCATTTCTTGGAATAATGCGGTCACCAAAAGTTTGGCTCAACCGAGATACCGAGTTACAGAGAACGGCGTCGGATCTATGAATTAGAATCCTGTCATACTCACGTCTAGTGAGGCGACGGCTTCTTCTGTATGCACGATGCGAGAGAACCACCGGTGGACCGCTTAGTCATCCCGTTTAATCGCAGTCTATTTACCGAATCCACAACGCTATTGATGGTCCGCTGGCTTACATTTTTGCGGTGGTTCAATCTCAGCGCATTCACCTAACAAACGACGTAATTGATGTTCGGCTGGCTTACATTTTTTAACAAGTTGGATTTGAAATGAATGTATGCCAAGATATTTCCCCGACATTAACCAATTAGAGGACGAACAGATACCGAGTTGCAGAGAACGGCATCGGTTCGATAAAATCGAGCCTTCTGCCGCACTCACCTTTACTGAGGCGATGGCTTCTTCTGTACGAACGATACCAGAGAATCACAGGTGGACCGCTTGGTCATCCCTGCGGTTGTTCACTCTTAGCCCATTCACCGAACCCACAACGCAATTGATGGTCCGCTGGCTTTCATTTTTGCACCAGTTGGATCTAAAATGGATGTATGCCAAGATCTTTCCCCAACAATATCCAAGTAGAGATCGGTCGTTCAATCTCAGACCAATCACCGAATCCACAACGCAATTAATGGTCCGCTAGAATAAATTTTTGGATGTATGCCAAGATCTTTCCCCAACATTTTCCAAGTAAAGGACAGGCAGAGATCGAGCTGCTGAGAACGGCATCGGTTCGATAAAATCGAGTCTTCTGTCACACTCACGTTTACAGCGGCGATGGCTTCTTCTGTATGCACGATACGAAAGAACCACCGGTGGACCGCTTGGTCATCCCTGCGGTTGTTCACTCTTAGCCCATTCACCGAACCCACAACGCAATTGATGGTCCGCTGGCTTACATTTTTGGATGTATGCCAAGATCTTTTCCCAACAATATCCATGTAGAGATCGGTCGTTCAATCTCAACTCAATCACCGACTACAAAACGCAATTAATGGTCCTCTAGAATACATTTTTGCACCAGTTAGATCTCATATGTGGATGTATGCCAAGATCTTTCCCCAACATTTTCAAAGAAAGAGTCGGGCAAGGACCGAGTTGCTATCGAACGGCATCAGTCCGATAAATTCGAGCCCTCTGTCGCACTCTCGTCTACAGCGGCGATGGCTTTTTGTGTACGTACGATAAGAGAAAACCACCGGTGGACCGCTTGTTCATCCCCGCGGTGGCCAAAAGCGGTAGTAGGGGGCGTATGCACTTACGAACCCCGACAAGGGTGTAAAATTGGTGCTATGGGAACCAGGTTTGCCCAAGACAGCCTGTTGCCTGCCTAGTCGTTTGGATATGGATCGACTTTTGTGAAGCCACATAATTTATGCTAGAATTATGGTGACCCTTGTCCCCTGCTATAATCAGTCTCAAATTTCTTATGTGCGTCAAACAATCTTTTTGGTTGCACAAAATTTAGGAAGATAAGATAGCTGCGAACCCGTAACAAGTGTGTACCTAATTCCGCCAAAAAGGGTTTCAATGTTCGTTAAAACTTCTATCAGTGGGCGGTTGGAGCTCGAGTTCAGACCATGACTACTTTATGTTGCAATGGGTCGTTGTAACCAAATTTGAAGTTCGTTTATCCCAATCAACTCAAATTTTTGACATAACCTAACAAAACATTAAATTTAGAGGTCGAATTTTGAGAATAGTTAAAAATTCTGACGTGCTGGCGCAAAGAAATACATAAAAAATCGTGGTTTGAACCCCCGACTCCCAATCCCCTTACGAAGAAAATGATATTCCAACTTTGCTGAACATCACTTTGCAATATTTGGACATATAGATGATCAAAATGCATAAAAAGTAGCAAAAAAGTTGAAAAATGCCCCAAATGCACAATGCAACAAAAAAAAGGAAAAATGCCCCAAAAAACTTCCATACAAAATTGCGAAATTTTTCATATGGAACTTTCCTCATAAATTTTCGGAAAATTAAATTTTTCAATGAAACAAGTTTTTTTATTACAAAAATTCAAGTTGCAAAACTAACATTTCTATATTATTATAACAATATTTTTAAATTTTAAGTTTTGTTTATTTTAATTTATTTAAAAATATCTTAACTTTTTTAACTAAAATATTTTTTTAATATTTTTTTGTAAATGAAAAAAAAATTGTTATTTAAAATAAAAAAAATATTTTTTTTTTTTGATATGATGAAAACATAAACATATTTTTTTAATTAAAATATTTAATTTTTAATATTTAAAAAAAAATATTTTTAATTTTGGTTTTATTGTGAAAAACAAACTTATTTTTCTTAAAATAATAACAAACGTTTAATAATATATTAACTTTTTAAAGTAAATACAAATATTTTAGCTAAAACATTTTGTTTTGGATAAATAATTTTTTTAAATTTTATTTTTTTCAAACTAAAAAAAATATTTTATCCTTATAAATTAAATTTGCATTTTTTTAATTAAAATAATTTATTTTTATTCAAAAATATTCTTTTTTAACATGGTAATCTATCCCACTTTTCAATTAAAATATTTTTTTTCTAAAAATATTTTTTTTTTTTAAATCTTTTTTTATATTTTTATATTTTTATAATTAATTTTTTTTTTTCAATTTAAAAAACAAAAATATATATTTAAATAAAAAAAAATGTTAATTAGAAAAATTTCAAATTGTCTTATTAACAAAAAATATATATTCTATAAAATTTGATGTAAAGTAAATAAAAACATTGTACTTAAATTATTTTTTTTAGTTAATCTAAAACATTTTATGGCTAAACAATTTTTTTACACTTTTATTTTTTAAAAATAAATAAAAATTCTATGATATTTTTATACCATCACCCTTAGGGATGAGGGTATATATCATTTGATACGACCAAAAAGTGTAACAGATAAAAGGAGTTACTTAAGACCCTGGGTTTCTTTGAACCAAACTTGATTCATGACTTTTTAAGGAAATGACTTTAGTTTCTGTGTTTTAGGAAGTAACATATTTGTAGAAAGTGGTATGGTTTCCAGACCACGCCTGGTAGAGTAAAATTTTGAGCTTGTCTTCTGCTTTACTGATTAAGTGTGTTATCGAAAACGTCACGCTAGAGCATTTACGTCCACTATGAAGCTTTACTATACAATTTATGGAAAGTTTTTTTTATTATTCTAATGGAAAACTCTTGTTTCCATGACCATGTGACATAGAAATTACCGTTAAAGCTTCACAGCTCATTAGATTTTTCCAACACAAAGTATCAACATTACTCAATCGCCTAATAAACAAAATAATTAAACCGATTTATTACGCATAGCAAAAAAAAAATCCACATCAAATTACGGAATTAATTAAAAACCAAAAAAAAAAACAAAATATAATGATAAACAAATATTTGTCTAATGCTTGTAGACAACAATTACTCGTATAAAACTGGAATATAATATACAAACCATAACAAACAACTTGCTTAAAAACAAACAAGAATTAACTAATCAATGATCAAAAAAAAGTGCTAATGCTAATTTAAATAATTTCAACTTAAACCTAAATTCAAATTTAAATACATCTCAACGTTTCGTCAAGTGTTGTGACAGTTTGCGCGTTTTGTTGTTGTCGGTGACAGTTAACAACAACAGCAACAACAACAACACTTCATGTCATTGTTGTCGCGACGCTGATACTGGAAAATATACGGAAATATGAATTTATCCAAGGAAAATGTATGTAAATATTTTATTTTATTTCATTGTTGTTGTTTTATTTCATTCACTATTTGTTTTGTTTCACCTTCATTTCAAATATTTTTTGTTAGTTGTGCTTGTGCGGTGTAGTGTTGTTTTCCTACATATTTGTGTATTATTTAAATAAATTACATGTCAGACGGACACACACACACACCGCCACAACATATAGCTACAACTTTCTTTTGCAATAACAAACAAAAGTAATAAGATTAGTGTAGTGATGTCGTGTTCTGTATCAGTGTGTGTGTGTGTATGTACAAGTGCTGGTTTGTCATGAAATGTGGTGTAAGTCACAAATGTTTGCAAAATGCAATTTTTATTGAAGACCTGTATTGCGGGCAACCTTTGGTCATAGGTTGGTTGTTTCATACACACCCTCACATACACACACACACACAACTTTACTGTAATAACCCAATGTGCACAAATGCGGACGCGGATCCGAAACTGATCAGTATCGGATCCGACAAAACGGAATCCGCGCAGTCGGATCCGAAACTGATCAGTTCCGGATCCGACAAAACGGAATCCGCGCTGTCGGATCCGAAACTGATCAGATACGGATCCGACAAAACGGAATCCGCGCAGTCGGATCCGAAACTGATCAGTTCCGGATCCGACAAAACGGAATCCGCGCAGTCGGATCCGAAACTGATCAGATCCGGATCCGACAAAACGGAATCCGCGCAGTCGGATCCGAAACTGATCAGTTCCGGATCCGACAAAACGGAATCCGCGCAGTCGGATCCGAAACTGATCAGATCCGGATCCGACAAAACGGAATCCGCGCAGTCGGATCCGAAACTGATCAGTTCCGGATCCGACAAAACAGAATCCGCGCAGTCGGATCCGAAACTGATCAGATCCAGATCCGACAAAACGGAATCCGTGAAATCATAATTCTAGTACAAATTTTCAAACTTGGTTGAAAATGCATTCATATTATTTTATTGCTGGAAGTATTATATAATTGTAATTGAATTGTATAATATAAACATATATAACATAATATTGGTTTAGTTTATTGAATTAGGGGCAAAAAATACACTGTTTTCCTATTTTAATTTTAAAAATCTTGGTGATGTTAGTAAGCACATTCTGCTGCAGCTCGCCTTCAATTCGCATAGAACTATTTGTCATAATATTAATGTTACTGTCATTAGTAAACAACCTACGTGCATTTTTTGGGTAACCAAAAAATACATGTTTTCCTGAAATTTTTTTAATTGTGTCAATTTTGAACACTTTTTCATTACATGACTTTTTTTTTTTTTTTTTTTTTCATTTATTTTAATTCATTATTAATAAGTACAATTATTATTATTAAGTGCCCCAGCGCCTTATAGACATTGTAGAGGCTAACTGGCAACTATATTACTAACAAGTATTAAAAATTTTTACAATTAAAACAATAATGCAAAAAATACTTTTATGAAAAAAGAGAAAAAAAAAATACTTTATATATATGCAAGATATTTGATACTACGTAAGAAGTGCTTCTATGTTGTTTAGAAGATATTCTTTTACAGATTGTTTAAAAGTGGAAATAATTGCTATATTTTTGATATCATCAGGTAAACTGTTGTATTCAAGTGATCCTGCGTGTCTTATTCGTTGTTTAGTTAAATCGATTCGGCATCTTGCAACTTGTAGGTGATTAGCCTGCCTTGTGTTTCTCCCTGTTGTCTGGACATTTCGTCTGAAAGACACCCCGGAATCTGGGAATCTTATGGATTTAAACATAAATAAAAGTAATTGCTGTTTGTACAGACCACGAACAGGTAATATGTTTGTTGCTTTGGTTCTATACAAATCCAAAGTAGGGTAACGCATTGGCAAATTAAATACGATTTTTAAAGCTTTGTTCTGAGCAGATTGTAGAGATCTTAGTGAACTTGATGTTTTGGTAGCATACACAATGGGAAGGTACGATATTACAGAATTAATAAGAGCTTGAAATATAAGCATCTTGACATTTGTACTCAACTTGTTTTTGAATTTAAATAGCATTCCAGTTGCAGATGATACCTTTGCTTTTACTTGGGATATATGTTCATCCCATTTCAGGTTTTGTGTCAAAGTAACACCAAGATATTTTACACTTAATGATTCTTCGATGTTTGTCCCGCCAACGTGAATTGTCATAAATTGTTCATTCTTATTACAATGCGGTCTAAAGCGAATAAATTTAGTTTTTAATGGATTCAACATTAATTTGTTCACACGGGCAAATTCAGCTAATATTGCCGCGTCATATTCAATATGGGCCTGCAGAACTTTTTCATGTTGGTATTTGTAAAAAATACAGACATCATCAGCAAATAAATTAAGTCTTCCATTGAATTCAATATTTTTAATATCATTTATAAATATTTTAAACAAAAGCGGGCCAATAACACTGCCCTGAGGAACACCATAATTAACGGGTAATGTTTCACTCACCGCTGAACCAATTTGAACAAACTGCGATCTGTTTTCAAGAAAAGTCTTCATTAATCTTAGAGAAGATCCTATTAAGCCGATGCTCTCAAGCTTCAACAAGAGAATATTGTGATCAACAAGATCAAATGCTTTGGAAAAATCAAAAAATACACCTGCTACACCCTTGTAACCATCATCTATTTCAGAACAAATATATTCCACAGCATTGACTAAAGCCTCCCTAGTTCCCGATCCTTTCTTAAATCCAAATTGATTTTTATATAAAATATCATTATCATTAACATACTTTGAAAGTTGGTCAAAAAGAAGCTTTTCAAATATTTTATCTATCACTGATAGAATTGAAATAGGCCGAAAATCAGCAACATACTTTGCATTTGGTTTCTTTGGTATGGGTATTATCTTGTGTATTTTTAAAACACTCGGATACGACCCCTCCATAAGCATTTTATTAAAAATACATACTAGTATATCAGAAACAGCTGATTGCCTTACAGACAACATTCTAGTTGTAATGTTGTCAAAACCAGGGCTTTTAGAGGATTTTAACTGTCGTAAAACGTTTTCTACTTCTGTTTTACTAACCATTTGAAAAGTGAAGGTACTAACCTCTGACCGTAACGTTCGGAAAACATTAACGTTATCATTAGAGTGTTGTTCAATATTAGTATGTATATTGTTAACGGAATCTATAAAATATTTGTTTAAAACCGAAGCCATTTCCTCGTTGGATCTGACACAATTCCCTTCTTCAGATATAACTTCCTTGATTGCTTCTTTCTTCCTTCCAAGTTCCCTATTTAGAAAATCCCACGTTTTCCTGGTATTATCCTTACACAAGCTGAGATTATGTACATAATAATCTTCCATTAAACACTTACTACAAATCTTTATAACTTTACTAATTCTCTTTAGCCGTTCTTCTGTGGAATTGTGTCTACGTTTTCTTCTAGACTTGAGTAGTTTACATTTAAGGATCTTCAAAGCAGCAAGGTTTTCGTTTATCCATGGAGCTATAATTCTTCTCATATCTATCGGAGTTAAAATAATTTCTGTACTTTCCAAAGCTGCTGATGTGAAAATATCAATAAATTGCCGGCACAAATCTGAAGAGCTTGCCACGTTTCTTAATGAAGGTAATTTGTTGTCCAAAATCTGACCAATTTTTGAATATTGTACTATTTGTCTTCGTGACTCACACTGTGTATTCAGATTTGAATTTACATAAAGTTTACAACTTAAAAAGTTATGATCAGATAATTCCGTTTCTATACAATCTACAAATATCTTGTCAGTTTTATTACAACATACCCAATCAATTGAAGTTTTGCTTGTAGGCCTTGTTATATAGTTGTGACACATTTGCATACCAAACTCATGAAAGAGGTCATTTATTAATCTAAATTGTCTATTAAGTATTCGCAAGTCAGGGCGTCGGGAGTGTGATGCAAGGTAAAGCTTCTGATCGGTTTAACTTGGCAAACCCAGAGTGATCCTTGCCAATTGCACTTCAAGTCTACTCACAGAGCTCCGTATTCGTAGTACTACTGCGGACGGAGTACCTCCACGTGGTGACGCCTGGAAGCGTGCCTCTGACACCCGTCAGAGCACGACTAACTGTGAGGGGCGAAACCTAAAACCCAGGCACGTCTGCTCAGAGTGAGCGGTACCCTGGTCAGCGTCTGACCCAGAAAGGGCGGCTGTAATAAAATCCTGGCAGGAGGAGAAAACTGCGACGTGGTGCGCTGGGCTTGCAACCCGCCACCGACGTATAAACTATTGCAATGAAAAGAAGTAAGAAAAGAATAAAATGGACCCCCCAAAATGTTGACGACCACCGCAAACGAATTAAGGACCATGATTTAAGGATATGCACCTGGAATGTTAGAACACTGTATAGACCAGGTGCCTCTATCCAACTGGCGGAAGTCCTCGAAGAATACAAGGCTGACATAACCGCTTTACAGGAAATCCGGTGGACGGGACACGGGTGCTCGCGCATGAAGACGTGCGACATCTACTATAGTGGCCATGCGGACAAGCACGAGTTTGGATGTGGATTTGTGGTTGGCAAGAGACTGCGACACCTAGTCTCAAGGTTCAACCCGGTGTGTGAACGTATAGCCACAATAAGAGTCAAAACAAAGTTTTTCCACATAACACTTATATGTGCCCATGCTCCGACAGAAGAGAAAAGCGATGAGGACAAAGACGAGTTCTACGAGAGCCTAGAAAATGTATATGACCGTAGCCCGAGCCATGACATTAAAATTGTACTAGGCGATTTTAATGCTAAAATAGGCAGGGAAACCGCATTTGAGCCTACCATCGGAAAATTCAGTCTGCACACCGAAACGTCGAATAATGGCATCAGACTGATTGATTTCTCTGCGGCAAGAAATATGGTAGTTTGCAGCACTAGATTTGACCATAAAAATATTCATAAGGCAACATGGTTATCTCCAGATCATTTGACGAGGAATCAGATAGATCACGTGGTAGTCGATGGAAGGCACGCATCGAGTGTTCTGGACGTACGAGTGATTAGGGGTGCGAACATTGACTCCGATCACTTCCTTACCGCAGTTAAGGTACGCACAAGGCTAAGCATGGCGAAAAACGTACGTAACCAGGCACAACGAAAGCTGGACATCGGTAAACTGCGGACCACAGAGGTAGCAAACGCCTACTCCAACCACCTAACTCAACTGCTGCGGAATGCTCCAACCCCTGACAATATAACCTCGCAGTGGCAAAATATAGCCGACTCCTTAGAACGGGCTGCGAGAAGCGTACTTGGGTACTCAAAGCCGTCTCAAGAAGATGCCTGGTACGATGATGAATGTCGCAATGCCACGAGAGAGACGGTTGCTGCATACAGGGCGAAACTGCAGCCAATGGCAACGCGAGCTGTTCGTGAACGGCACAGGGAGAAGAGACGACAGGCAACGCGTCTTTTTAGAAGAAAAAAGAAGGAGCTGAAGAAGAGGCAGGACGAGTGCACTGAGTTGCTCCGAAGTAGAGGGGAAGCCCGAAAATTCTACAAGAGAGTGAAAGCGAGAATGCGTGGAACAGGGTTGCCCTCCTGCAAGGACAGCGATGGTCAGCTAGTGACGGACCCGGATAACGTTCTAAAGATATGGAGAGATCACTTTAGAAATTTACTGGATACTGACACCACTCCAGAAGACCCCGCTCCAATCCATGACGATGGTATTAACTGTCCACCTCCGAGCCAGAGCGAGATACGTATGGCCATCTCCCGCCTTAAAAACAACAAAGCTGCTGGAGCCGATGGTCTCCATGCTGAATTGTTTAAGGCTGGCGGGGAGGAGCTGATTAGGAGCATGCATCAGCTCATGGAGAACATCTGGCAAGAGGAGAGCATGCCCGGGGATTGGAGTCTCAGTCTGTTATGTCCCATATACAAGAAAGGAGATCGTAGTGAATGTAAGAACTATCGTGGAATAAGCCTATTACCAATTGCGTACAAGGTCCTTTCAAGCATATTGTGTGAACGTCTAAAGCCAATTGTAGAAAAACTAATTGGACCATATCAGTGCGGCTTTAGACCTGGCAAATCTACGACGGATCAAATATTCACCTTACGACAAATCCTGGAAAAAACCCATGAAAAGCAGATCGACACCTACCACCTCTTTGTCGACTACAAGGCTGCCTTCGACTCTCCGATAAGGAATAGGCTTTATGAGGCCATGTCTGAGTTTGGTATTCCTGCAAAGCTGATTAGACTTTGCAAATGTACCTTAGACAACACCAAATCCTCGGTTAAGATTGGTAAGGATCAGTCTGAACCATTCAACACGGAAAGAGGTCTCAGGCAGGGCGATAGCCTGTCCTGTACACTATTTAACATAGTTATGGAGAAGGTGATGAGAAAGGCTGGTATCAACATGTCTGGCACCATATTCCACAAAAGCCACATGCCACTAGCCTACGCCGATGATATAGATATCATTGGCCGAAATCTGCGGAATGTTACTGCAGTTTTCTCATCGCTAAAAAAGGAGTCAGCAAAAATGGGTTTAGCGGTCAACGAGGACAAAACAAAAATAATGATTTCGACGAACAAAGAGTCCTCTCGATGGGGACGCACCGTGAACGTTGACAATTATTGTTTTGAGGTAGTCGACGAATTTACCTACCTCGGATCTTCCGTCAACAAGATGAATAATGTCAGCCAAGAAATTAAACGGAGAATAGTGCTAGCCAATAGATGTTTCTACGGACTTCGGCAGCACTTTAGTAACACCACCTTCTCTCGGAATACTAAGAAACAGCTATACCAGGTGCTTATCTTACCTGTTCTGTTGTATGGTGCCGAATCATGGGTGCTTACTACAACGGACATACAAAACCTGGGAGTATTCGAGAGAAAAGTACTCCGAAAAATATATGGACCTATCTGTGTCGAAGGCCTGTTTCGCCATCGGATGAACCATGAGCTGTATGAGCTTTACCACGACATCGACGTAGCTAAAAGAGTCAGAATCCAACGACTTCGATGGCTGGGACATGTTGCCAGGATGGATGTGAATGCTCCAGCGAGAAAGGTGTTTGAAGGCGAACCTGAAGGACGGCGCAGAGCAGGGAGACCCAAACTCCGTTGGAAGGACCAAGTGGTAGGCGATGTGCCATCATCTGGTAGGACTAACTGGAGAACACACGCAGAAGACCGAAGCGTGTGGAATTCTTTATTACTTCAGGCCTCAAATTTATGAACTACGTTTCGTAAATTGTAATTGGCCACTTAAGTAAGTCAATATTAAAATCACCGACGATCAATACAGGGTTGCTAGCAAATTGAAGAAGATAGTGATCCATCTTACTCATTAAAAAATTTAAAACACATCGTTGTGATCGATAAACAGACATTACACACAATTTGTGATTGTCTATTATTATATCTTCCAACTCAATTGCAATTACATCCAAGCTGCTTTCACTCTTTTTAATAATTACTTTATACTTCAAACTGGAGTTTACATACATTGTCGTGCCACCAAAACCATCAGATCTATCACAGTGTATAGCATCAAAACCAGGAATAGAATATAAGTTTAAATTATTCCCACTGAACCATGTTTCCTGGATAGCAATTATTTCCGGAATTTTAACAAGTCCACTTATCTGACTTTTAAAACGATTAAATTTATCTAAAGATGAAACACTTCGAACGTTTATCGATAAAATATTAAAGTAATTTTGATTTTCAACAATAGCACTATCATTATATGCATTTATATCTTTAAAATAACCTGAGATCATAAAAACAAAATAAATTTTATTATATTATTCAAATTTGAAATTTAAACACAATTATAATTTACTAATTAGGAAAGTGCATCAGCATCATCAAACTCATCATCATCATCGCTATCTTCATCATCATCATGCCGCATACCACGAACTGTCTTGGGACGTTTACAAGTAGAGCTTAAGAGAATTTTATCCACATCTTCCATACTTCTTATTCTGATTTGCCTAGAATTAGCATCCTTCTTAGCAAAAATCTTCCCATCTCTCGTATAAACAGAATAAAAACCAACAGTCTTCAAAGATTTCGCATGCTTAAAAACCTCTAGACTATCTTTTGACATAAAATCATTTATGTAGACTGTTTTTGTATCTTCCAACGACTTCAAGTTCTTCTTGTTCTTCATAAAAACCGTTTTGCCCTTATTGTTTACAAATTTAACGACAACCGGTGATTTATTAGATTGCCTATTACGACCCATGAAATACGCGTCATCAATGTCATCCTCGCACACATCAGCTCTCGCCTTCTTCGCTATATCTAGCACAACATCAAGAGCATTGGTCTCAGAGTCAGTTACAACACCATTTATAATGCAATTGTTCTGAACGCGAATGTCATTTAAAAATGTCACAGTAGATTTAAGTTTTTTCACATCCTCTCTGAGAGATTCATTTTCCTTCTTTAGTTTCTTTACTGCTGCAGTGTTTTTTTTAACACCATTTAATATACTGTCATATTGAGATGACATAAAATTCATTGTTTCTCTCATTTCTCTCATTTGTTTTAAAATAGTTTTTAGTTCTGATTAGCCATCATCTTTAGGCTCACATATTTGGCACTTAAACTCAAGAGAGGGATCTTTCATCAGCTCATCAATCTCAACCTTATTCAGCTGTGTGCACAGAGAGTGAAGGGTTTTTTTGCAAGAGTCACACTCAATAGCCTCGTCGCTTTCCAACACTTCTGTTTTGCAAAGAATGCACATCACTTTTTTACTTTTCATGTTTATGCTTTTTCTCGTTTTGCCAGGCATTTTTTCACAACTCACAACTCACTCCGTTTTTGTGCGCCATGCGGATCAGTATCGGATCCGATCCTGATCCGATTCTACGGACATTTTATCCGAATCGGATTCCGGATCGGATCCGATCCGGATCCGATTTCGTTTGAAATTCCTTTTTTAAATCGGATCCGTTTTTCATCCGCATTTGAGTCCGATCCGGATCCGGATCGGAATCCGTTTCGGATCCGGATCGGAAATCAGATCCGAAGCGGATGAAAAACGGATCCGATTTAAAAAAGGAATTTCAAACGAAATCGGATCCGATCCGGAATCCGATTTGGATAAAATGTCCGTAGAATCGGATCAGGATCGGATCCGATACTGATCCGCATGGCACACTGGGAATACACAATGCAAAAACTCATTGGGGGTAAATGTTTTCTTTACAGAATGTAAGTTTTAGGTGAGTACATTCGAATTTCGAAAGAACAGATCCTCTTTAGGTCATAATTTGTTTTAAAAAAAAGATGTCTATTTAAATTTTAGGAGTTTTTTTTGGAAACATTTTAACCCACTATATCGACTCCTTCGTGTCCTTATTTCGGGAAAAGTCAAGACAGTGACTTACGATGCATTCAAATGTATTGCAGATATCTTGCTTAAAAGATTGTATTAGCGGTATTCGAAGACACCAAATCAATATCTCCAATTGTTACTAATCAATCATCCAATCCAGATCTTAGCCTATTTCATTTAGCATGACTAAAGTTGATCAGTGTAATAATTACAACAACAACAAACTTTTAATGTTGTTTGATGTTGTTTATGCACAAAAAAGTGCAACAAAACTAAGTAACTACTTTTGAACACCTGATGGCAGACAAATTAAAAAAAAACCTTTGTTCCTTGAGTTGTTAAAGGTTTAGAGGTGGTCCATCCAGACCTATAATAACACAGTACAACACATGATTTTGGGACTCAATTCTGAGAATTGCACTTGAAAGTGGCGCCAAAAATAAGAACTTCTGCATCATTCGTTTTGTCAAGTTATCTGCATTAATATGTTACAGTAAAACATTTTTCAGTTTATTGATTTGGGACTCAATTCTGAGATTTGCTCGTGAAAGTAGCCCCAAAAATTAGAACTTCGGCATCATTCGTTTTGTCAAGTTGGCTGCCTTAAGGTGGATTTTTAGCACTTTTTCTATTTTTTAACATCGTTCATATCTCGTCATTTTGCTTTGGCTTTTGCAAATAAAACTATTGGTTTTATTGTAAGCAAGCATAAAATGATCTAGTAAGTAATTGTGGGTTAAGCGATATTGAGTGGCTAAATACACTGAATGCTCATTTTTATGTAGGTTTGTTCCAATTTTTTTTTTTCTCCTATTCAATATCTACAACTTTTCTTCAGACACAAAAGAGGTAGTCCGTACGGTATACCGAGCAATGTTGAAGCAAAGTTGTAGATATTAATTAGGTACCATAAATTGCACTTTTTGGTACTATTACTTTTGGTACAATAAATTGTAGTTTTTAGTACCACAAATTGTAATTTTTGGCACCATAGCTTGCACTTTTTGGTACAATGAAATGTACTTTTTTGTATCATAAATTTTACTTTTTGGCACAATAAATTGTACTTTATGGTCCCATACATTACAATTAACTGTACTTTTTGGTACCATAAATTGTACTTTTTAGTACCATAAATTGGACCTTTTGTTGAAGTAAATTATACTTTTTGGTACCATTAATTTTAGTCATTGGTACATAAATTGTACTTTTTGGTAGCATAAATTGTACCTAGATATTAAATAGGTACCATGAATTGTAATTTTTGGTACCATAAATTGTACTTTTTGGTATAAAAAATCTTACTTTTTGCCACCATAAATTGCTCTTTCTGGTACAATAAATTGTACTTTTTGTTACAATAGCTTCTACTTTTTGGTACCATAAATTGCACTTTTTGTTACAATAAATAGTACTTTTTGGTGCTATAAATTGTAGTTTTTAGTACCATAAATTGTACTTTTTGTTGTAATAAATTGTACTTTATGGTATTATAATTTTTACTGTTAAGTACCATAAACTGTACTTTTTGGTACCATAAATTGTAGTTTTTAGTACCATAAATTGTATTCTTTGGTACAATAAATTGTACTTTTTTGTACCATAAATTGGAGTTTTTAGTACCATAAATTGGAGTTTTTAGTACCATAAATTGTATTCTTTGGTACAATAAATTGTACTTTTTTGTACTATAAATTGTCGTTTTTAGTACCATAAATTGTATTCTTTGGTATAATAAATTGTACTATCATAAATTGTACTTTTTGTTACAATATATTGTACCGTTGGGTACCATAACTTTTGGTACAGTACATTTTAATTTTTGTAACCATAAATTGCACTTTTTGTTACAATAAATTGTACTTTTTGGTACAATAAGTTGCACTTTTTGGTACAATAAATTGTACTCTTTAGTACTATAAATTGTAGTTTTTAGTACCATAAATTGAACATTTTGTTACAAGATATTGTACTTTTTGGTAACATAAATTGTTTTTTGATACAATAAACTGTCCTTTTTGGTACCATAAATTTTAGTTTTTAGTACCATAAATTGTACATTTTGTTACAAGACATTGTACTTTTTGGTAACATAAATCGTTTTTTGGTACAATAAACTGTACTCTTTGGTACCATAAATTTTAGTTTTTAGTACCATAGATTGTACTTTTTGTTACATAATATTGTACTTTATGGTACCATAAATTGTATTTTTAGTACCATAAATGGTACTGTTAGTACAATAAATTGTACTCTTTGGTACAATAAACTGTACTTTTTGGTACCATAAATTTTAGTTTTTAGTACCATAAATTGTACTTTTTATTACAATATATTGTACTTTTTGGCATTATAAATTGTATTTTTTAGTACCATAAATTTTACTTTTTGGTACAATAAATTGTACTTTACATACATACAAACATACATACATTGCACGTTTTGGTAAAATAAATTGTACTTTTTAGTACAATTAATTATACTAGTTGGTACAATAGAAGTACTTTTTGTTGCAATAAATTACACTTTTTTGATTTATAATCCAGTTATTAGGCACTTAAGGTGAAAAATTGTGGAAAAAATGGTAAAAAGGGAATTTTTGTGATTTTTAAGGCACTAGATACATTTTTTTTTTGGGTAACATATCTACCCAAAAAAAATGTATCTAGTGCCACATTTCTTTTCTCCTAGTCAATATCTACTACTTTGCTTTAGACACAAAAGAGATATTCCGTACAGTATACCGAGATATAACCGTGTTAAACTTTAGAAAAAAATGCTAAAAATCCACCTTAAGCAAAAAAAATCGTATAGCCATAAAGCCATTAATGCAGCCAACTTGACAAAACGTCTAATGCAGAAGTTCTTATTTTTAGGGCTACTTTCACGTGCAATTTTCAGAATTGAGTTCCGAATCAATGAGCAGAAAAAACTTGACAAAACGAATGATGCAGAAATTCTTATTTTTGGGGCTACTTTTATGTGCAATTCTCAGAATTGAGTCCCATTAAGCCCAATCGCATAACCATCGTTTGTATTTTGCGTCCTTCATTCGTGTCGTATTGTAACATATGATGTTGATCGTATTACGAAATTCGTACAGTAGGGTGGCAGCAAAATTATATTTTGGATTTTCAGTAATGTTCGAGCAAAATATGGTGTCAGTTTTTATAACATAGGTATGGTCAAAAAGAGAGCAAAAGAGATATATCAAATGGGCGTGGCTTTAACCATTGGACCCTATCTTTGAAACCGCAATATTAGGACAACTGTCTCTCCAGTCGTCTTGAAAATTTATATGGATGCATTAGGCAGCAATGTATGTCATCCAACAAAAATTGGCGGGATCTAATCAGTGGGCGTGATATAAAACTTATAACTTTAAACATCTGTATCTCATGAACTATAGTAGATATAAAGCTGATATTTGGTATGTGTTGTTGGTACAGTATAAATAACAGCCAGGGTGGAAGTGGGCTGTGCCATGCCTCATTTAAAAGAAACCGTTATAAAAGCCAGAATAATAGTTTGATCGTCCTTAAAAATTCACATTATAATAGAGATATAATCGGGCTATTTGAAAAACAATTTGTAAAAAGGGCCTCAATATTTTACTCTTACATATTTGCGGGAAAAAAATACAATTCCTTAATCGAACATTGATAAACCTGACCTTTGACCTCTTTGAGGCACGGGAAATAGTTGTCCGATATTATTCAAAGTTCCGTTATGTTTTTTTTACATTCTAGGGGCACAATTTCCAGGGTCACAATATTCCACTGTGGCATTTTTTAAATTTCCGCAAAAAAATAACTGCCGCCCTATTGTTCAATGAACTTCTATAGCCTTATGACGTTTTTTTTCTTTTTGCAATTTGTAATTCATACGTTGTTTGTTTATTTTGTCAATAACAAAACCAAGTCGCTGTCCGTTGGCTTTATATGCGCGTGTTTTTTTGTAGTTGTTGTTGTTGCTCTTATTTGTTGTTTTTCGTAAACAACAACAGCGCTGCAGCAAAACCTTCGCGCATTAAGCCACCAATGACAGTGACATCTTTATGCCTAAACAGCGATGTTAGTGACATCGCGGCTAATGTAGTTCACTTCTCTTCCAACTTGTTCTTTACAGGTGATCTCGGACATAACACTCACGAACATAATCTTCATGTCGAAAATGAATGTTGTGGTCGTGAGAATATGAAAAACATTGAAGAACTATTGGAGTAATGATTATTATACAGAAAAAACGCTATTTAAGGCATGAGCGAAAAATTAAAAAAAAATATTATGTTTTTTAAGTTATTACATTTATTTCCATAATATTATTTATGCAAGACTTAATCCTACCTTCAAAGTTATTCAAAACTTTTGAATTTTAACAGTTTTAAAACGTTTGGTTCATTATTTTGGGAGGTGCCACGACTACTATTCCGATAAATCATATCTTTCGACCAGAGCTCGCAATAATTGGTCCCTCTTGTTCTTGTTGTCTGAAAAAAAAATTACTCATCCACTGACACGATGCGAAACTGTCGCGAAAAAACCATTAAACTTTGGGTCTCATGCATAAAAACGAGTAAAAGGGCTGAGTTGAGTCAGGTGAGCAATTGCTCGTAAGTCGAGTTCAATCAAACAGCAACAGCTTTTGCTCAATTTCGTATGCATAAAAATGAGATCAATCTAATTGCAATTACTTGAGCAAAGGAAGATCAAACATCTAATTGTTCTTGAAGTGCAAACATGTCGTCAAGTGAAAGTGAAGTAGAAGTAGAATCATATAATAATAATAAAATAGAAACTGACGACATTTCTATATTTTTAGTAGAAAAATAAAAAAAAAATATAGAAAAAAAATAGAAATAAGTCAATTACCAACCATTACCAATAAGCAAAATTTTGGCAATGAATTAACGGGGAAAAATATAATAAAAACCAGTGAGAAAAATGTAGTCGGGCAACCTGACATACATATACCCTCACCCTTAGTAAAACATAAAATATTTTATTATATTAATATTATTACTCGATTTCTAAAGTGAGCGGAGTGGTACATTTGTATGGGAGGCACAAAAAGGGGGCGGCTAGACTTTCAGTTTTTTTTCTCCAAAATTTTGTCCTGTTATAGCTTCACAAAATACAAAATTTGGGCACGATCGTGTCGAGTGTATTGATATTATTTCCCTTATTTCCAAAGTGGGCGGAGTTGTACATTTGTATGGGGGGTACCAGAAGGGGCGTGTTCAAACTTCCAGATTTTATCTCCAAAACTTTATCCTGTTATAGCTTTACTAAATACAGAATTTGGGTACGATCACGTTGGATTTATTGATATTATTACTCCATCTCTATAGTGGGCGGAAAGGTGCATTTGTATGGGAGGTACCAGAAGGGGCGTGGCTACACTTCAAATTTTTTTCTCCAAAACTTTATTCTGTTAAAGCTTTACGAAATACATAATTTGGGTACGATTCCGTTGGGTGTATTGATATTATTACTCGATTTCTTAAGTGGGCGGAATGATGTATTTGTATGGGAGGTACCAGAAGGGGCGGGGCCAAGTGGCCCATTTGCAATGCAGTAAGTAGTTTTGGGAAATATGAACCGGTGCAAAATTTCAAAACATTTGGTTGCGTCTTTCGAAAGTTATCGTGCGCACCAGCCGGACAGCCAGACAGACAGATGGACAGACAAACGGACATGGCTCAAACGACTTAAAAAGTCATGAATCGAATGTGGTTCAAAGAAACCTAGGGTCTAAAGTGACTCCTTCTATGTGTCACACTTATGGGCCGAATCAAATGATATATAATATACCCTCCTACCCATAAGGTGAGGGTAAAAAAATTAATAATTAAGAATACAAACCTGTATAATTTTTTTTTCTTCACTTGCTAAATTTGTTTTTCGCTGTTGATAACATTTTGTATTTCTTTGTGGCACAAAATATTCTGCCATGATTCCTTTTTAGTATACGTGAGTCAATTATAAGGCATGCTCAACAAAATTTGAGCAAGAGCTCACTAAAGAAAGCAAAAGCTTGTTTTTATGCATATGAAAATGAGCACAAGCACATCTAACATAGTTCAAACTGAGCAAGACGAGATCAAACGTGAGCAGTGAGTAAAAGCAAATACATCAAATTTTATTATGCATACAACAAGCACCTTTTACTTAAAAAATCGAGTCCGAGCTCAAGCTTACGTTTTATGCATGAGACCCTATGTCTCATTTTGTTTCTGAGTACAACTACAAAGCTACTTTAAATAGACATGGGATTTTACAGGTACTACGCCCTGGGTCTATGTTTTTTGAGACACTTTTGCATAATTAAGTCCATTTTACACAGATGTTATCTTGAAACTAGTGACTAAACTTGCAAAATAGTGATAAAATCCAAAAAAAAAGGGAAAACAAACAGATATGACAAGTTATTTATATAACTTTATACTGTGTATACCCTTGGAAAGGACGCAGTCTCTTCTTAGAAAAATATTTTATTTTTATTTTCAACATAAAAAAATTTGAGCAATAAGCAAAATGTAGGACATTGCCAATATTAGTTTTAGCCATCTTTCCTACAGCCCACATCTGAACAAAGAAAATATTTCATCTGTAGAAAATATATGTATGTAACAAATACATGTATATTAGGGCGGCAGCGAAATGTATGGACGTTTTTTTTTTTGTGACCGGAATATTGTGCCGCATCTATTCCCGTGCCCCAAAGAGATCAAAGGTCAGGTTCTTAGTAACTCCTATGTGTTTTACTAATCTTCGAATAAGGAATTTTATTTTTTTCTCATTAATATGTTAAAGTTAAATATTGATGTGTGTGGGCTGCACCTCTGCCTTTTTTGCCAACTTGGTTCCAAATAACCTGGCTATATATCTACTATACTATGAAATTTTTACTACGATCAAATTATTATTATGACTGTTATAACGGTTTCTTTCAAATGGGAGTGGCACAGCCCACTTCCACTCTGGCTGTTAATCATACTGTACCAACAACACATACCAAATATCAGCTTTATATCTCTTATAGATTTTGAGATACGGCCTTTTAACATTTCAAGATGTATGTCACATTTTCTTTCAATGTCGGCCCCCTCGATTTTGTCGTCAGCAACTTCGCAGTATAAGTGTCGAGTCAATCGGCATGTCTAGTAAAAGCTTCTCAAACAGTGACGTTCGCATTCGTTGATAAACAAGTAGGTGCCGTTAGTTGTGAATCCAAAAATAGAAAGCGTGTTAATTCACAACAACGTGAGAAGCTATCCCATACCTCATTCATGGGGTGCTAAGGGAAATTAAGTAAGTAAGTAAGTAACACGCACTGATCTGAACCCTCCCATTTTAGCTATATCACGAATTTTGAATTTTCCAGG
Organism: Muscina levida; assembly: GCA_964034835.1. Classification (NCBI taxonomy): domain Eukaryota; kingdom Metazoa; phylum Arthropoda; class Insecta; order Diptera; family Muscidae; genus Muscina; species Muscina levida. Next base: position 132,520,262 of record OZ035881.1, read on the forward strand.
TGATTGGTGAAACAGTTCTCCAGATATTGCGCTTTTAAAAATAGTGACCAATGAGCGGGCCCACGCCCACTTATTATCCCAAAAATGCAAGTACCCAATTTTCAACACCGACCACACAGTTACATTTCAAAAAGATTGGTCAGGCCTTTTTCGAGTCTATAAGGTGGGCCAAAAGAAGTCATCCGATGATGTGTGGATCGAATTTTTTTTCTAAATGAAAAACTTCGATTCTGTTTTTTGATTATGTTTATTTGAAACTTGTGTATTTTATTGGTTAAGTCGAGAAGATGATATCTGTCTAATGGGCGCCGTTACAATTGATTGCAATACGTTTGAATGGCATTTTTCATAAATTCGGCGGGAACTTCGGGCGACATATTCTCGCACTCGTGTCGAATGTTGTCCTTGAGAGCTTCCGGGGTCTCGTGCGTGTTCACGTAAACACGGGACTTCAAAAAAACCCACAAAAAAAGTCTGGAACGGTCAAAAATAAGAGCATCCTCCAATAGGATAATTTATTTTGCCCCACCTAGTACATGAGTACGGTGGGAGCAAATTTTATAAATATTTAATGGTTGTATTGTAGGCTTGTGGGTAAAGAAGGGAAAAATGTTGAAAAATGACTGGGTGTCCGTCATACATTTTGCCCATCTAGGGTCGACTCCGGCGCAGTTGCGGGGCTTTTTGTGGATTATTAAAAGTGTTCAAAAGCGAAACCGAAAACCTCCTATCCGGGTTTTTTCTCCGAAATCGTATGCCGCTTTTTCCAAAAGTTACATTTTATTTTTACCGGGTTCTTGATGTCGGTTAATCAGTTTTTTAAAAAAGCGGTAAAATAATTTTTTTTTTTAGGTTGTAAAGTATATCCACAAAATATTGCCAGAATAGTTCTGGCCAAATCGGCTTACAGAAGGTTGTTTATGCTTTTACGATATTCTTTGCAAAAATCTCAAAGGATGCTTTCATAGAAATTTCCTTAAGCAATACGACAATTTTGTTGGAACAATGACTGTTTCCTCTCATATTGAAATGGGTTGGAAGCCGTCGGTATTCATATGAAAAACTTTTAGTGCCTTTATCTCCTAAGTATCCAATAGAAAAATTGAACTTTACTTGTGATCATCATACAATAGCTCTGAAATCACTAAGATATAGTTGGGATCTCACCTTGAAATGGGTGGGAACCATATGAAAAACTTTAAGTGTAGTTATCTCCTAAACTCACTCTGCAATCGTAAAAAGAAGCATAGATTGTAATTACCATACAATAGTTGGAAAATCACCATGATAAAAATGGAATTTTATCTTGAAATAGATCGGAAAGTTAACTTAAAATGGGTAGGAAGCAGTCGATATTTATATGAAAAACTTTAAGTGCCTTTATCTCCTAAACTATGCGTCCTATTGTCAAAGGGAGGTTTATTTGTGATCATATCGACACCGCTAAACTTAGCTAAGTGTAGAGCGTACGATTTACAGGAGTAATACAGAACCCACTTATATGCTAAGTTAAAAATTCCATTATAACTTTAGTTGGGAATAACTTATCAACCTGAGATTTATATTTGATATACATTATCCAGTAGGAAGTTCCGTCATACACGACTTTGTCGTCAACGCTGTCCTCAAGACAAAATGTGAAAAATGTATGTAATTATCGTCAAAACATTCGTTTGAAGACAAGCTGACCGACAAAATACAAATGTTGTCGTGCATCAAACACAATCAACAAAATCTAAGGAAGAAAAATGTGTTGCTAAGATAATGTGAAAAAAATAAATGGAATCTGACGTTAAAAATTTTTAGTTTATTAAACGGACGACCAATTTTATAGTTTGAAATCTCGAATGAATGTGAATGCCGTATAAAAGTTTATATTCTTCACTTCTCCCTTTGTCAGAAGTTTTTCAAAAGAATTAACAATTCATCATCCCTGTCGGAAATTGAGTTAACTTCAAGCTAACCAATGGTTAGTCAAAGATGAGTCACAGGTGACTCGAAAGCTAATTCATTTTCCTTGTTTAATCCTATTCAGTTTTTTCACATGATGGCATTGCAGTGAGTCAGTACTCACTCACTCTGCATAAGTTTCAGCTAACCACAAGTTAGCTCGTTATAAGTTAGATTGTAGCTCATTAAGAAAAAGTGAACTTTTTACTAGTTTTAAAATTACTAACTCATTGTAATTTTTTAACGAGTCAGCTTAGGGTTAGCTATATAACATCAACAACAAAAATTTAATAATAACGCCTTTTTCTTGTGCTATTTTCATAAAATATATATTTATTTAATTTATTTCACATTATAATATTATTTGTGAGATCATTGGTATATAAATACACTGCCTATTTTTGAATAATGAACGTTTCCGTGAGGTTACTGTTTACCTTTTTTTCTGACGAAAACTACTTGGAAATGTCGCTTTTTTATAATTGTCAGTGCATTTCTGGCAGCTTTTTCTGGATCTTCTTCTCCATTACAACGGATTGCTTCTGTTTAATAAAAAACGAAAATTTAGTTAAATATATTAAGGAATAAAGATTTGAAAATAAAATAAAAATGTATGTTACTTACCCAATAAATATCGAAGTCTTTTAGAATTTCCTGCCAACTTAAAAGCACGTGTTGCTTCAACCACTAAACAAACTGATATGAAAACAAAAAACATATTTACATGGTACACATTTTTCTTCTGTCTCTGAGTTTGTTCTTTTGTTTTTTTTATAACTGTATTCAATGTTTGCTCTTTTCAGCATCAGTTTTGAGTGATCAAAAAGTTAGTTCAAAACTTATCGAGAAGAAGTCAGATGGAATAAAAAAACAAATGGCTATATCTGCATCAGTTTTGAGTTACCTTAAAAGTGCGTTGTAAATGAATGAACAAAAAGTCAACTTGATTTTGAGTCAGCTCACAAAATTCCGACAGGGATACTAATATAAAACAGCTAAAAATCCATCTTTTCAAATGGCACTAATATATATACAAAGTCATACTAATATTGCTTGAATGCAAATTCAAGACATACATAGGCATCAACGAAATTTGACCGACATTTTCAACCATTAGGTCGTGCATGATTGTGTTGTCGACGTATCGTTTATATAGTCATCAACGACAATTTTACCGACATTGTCACCCATCATGTCGTGCATAATTGTGTGGGCGACAGGTCGCTTGTATAGGCATCAACGAAAATTTGACCGACATTGTCGCTCATGAGGTAGTGCATGACAAAGCGGACACTTGTAAGAAAATTTTGTCGACGATTTGTATGGACGGTCCCCTAAATGTCATCAACGATTTACTATGGTCATGCACCTATCCTTAAGGATGTCTTGCAGAAGTATCGTCATACACGACTTTGTTGGCAACGCTGTCCTCAAGACAAAATTGAATTTGTCGTCAAAACACTCGGTTGACGACAAACTGACTGACAAAATACCAAACTGACAATACCAAATCAAACAAAAAAATTCAATGTAACGGGACAATAACGACATAAAATAGAAATAAAAAATGTTCAGTTTGTTGGAAACAGTAGTGGGTGGCGGTTCATGTATTGCACGTTTTCAATAAAACTACTTCAATTTGTTATTTTAAATAATTAAGCACTGGTAACGACAATTTGACCGACATTGTCGGTCATCAGATCGTGCATGATTGTATGAGAGACATGTCGCTTATATAGGCATCAAAGACAATTTGACCGATATTGTCGCTCATTAGGTCGTGCCTGACAAAGCGGACACTTGTTAGAAAATTTCGTAGACGATTTGTATGGACGGTCCCCCACATGTCATCAACGATTTACTTAGGTCGTGCACCTATCCTTGAGGATGTCTTGCAGACACTTCCTACTGGGTAGTTATATTTTACAATTTCCCAAAAACCGGTTAACCCGGTTAATTACTAAATCTGGTATTAGAAAACCTACGGAGGGCAAAATACTAAAAGACCGACTTAATTTGCAGGCTAATATAATCCCATTTAAGTGAAGTGAAAATGGAAGGTCTTGACGTGTAATTGTAAAATAAATCGGCTATGCCTGGACATTTGCATGATAGTCGCGTGTTCTAACTATCATATCACTGTCAGACACAAACATTTGTTATTTTTGTTAGTGTTTCTTAAATGCTTCAAATCCATTGTGTTCATATTGCCCTATGAGTGGTGCCCTCCCATATGGGGATTAAGACTAATCATAGTTAGCCTTAATCCGCCCAAATGACCACAATGCCTGGGCTAATAACAATCTAAGGATTTTACCTCGTTGTCACTTAGACTATAACGTGGCAATAACTCTCTTTCTCTCCCTCTCCCTCTCTCATTTCGAGCAGGTGCACTTAAGTAAGCCAGAACTTCTGAGCAGGTATAAAATCTCTTCATACCAAATGATTAAGGATGTGAGCTACTGTTCTAAACTATAATCAGTTGTTATCAAGTAGTGCTGCTGTGAAGACTGAAGCAAAAATTGTTGATAGTCATTTTTTTTAGTTATATTTTGTGGTATTTTCTTGTTTGTGATTTTTCTTGTCAAATACAAGATGGTAAATTTAAAATCAAAAGTATGTTTCCGTTTGTATAATTTTTTTCATTCTCTCAAAGACTTACGACCTTATACATAATTTATCAATTTTTTATGAATAAAAATTTTTAAAATGAAAAATTTTGTTCTGCAATCCTTTGAAAAATTATTATAAGTAAGGTCCTGAGTCTCTGGTATGCAGTGCGAATTTTAAAAATTAAAAAAAAAAAACATTTTATTAACTAAATCGCACTAGATTTGAGTTATTTTGATTTTTTAATATTTTGCTTACAAATTTTCACCTTCAGCCGCGACAGCCAAATGTTGGAAATGTTACAAAAACAAAAAAAGTGAAAACTAAAATCGTAAAAGTTACCCAAAACAAAATACGCCAGGGGAAAGGTTCCAAACTCAAAAACCTACACAAACATACCGTAGTGTCACAGGTAAAACAAACATATAAATGTGAACATTTATTAAAAAAAACTCCGCATTTTCATAACTGTAGTAATATTTATGGTAAATTATAGGATTTTAGTAATGAAATATTTTTCTAGTAAAATAAAATAATTTCCAGAATTAACAAACCAAAAATTATCTCTATATTTTAAATTTATAAACAAAAAAACGAAATAAGATCGAACGTGGTAACTCCAATTCCAGAGTTTATTCGTTCTCATTGTTTGGAAAGGAATTTATTTCGAGAAACTTTAAAATTTTTACAGCAACGTATTTTCTTCATATTCGACCTTTAAAATTTCAACAATTATAGCCTTAATAATTATTTTTTCACAGCTTTTTATTTTTTTTCTCTTTTCGTCCCTTACTAATTTTGTTCTCTATTTTCATTGTCATTACAGATGGGCCTGAATCTACCCATGCTTCTTGCCAACTCCCAGCATCTAGAACCTTGGAATCCCGTTGGACAATACTCACCTCCACCCATTACGGATCGTAATCATCATCAGCTGCGTGTCCCCTTGCCCATGCCGTTTTCCGCGGCGGCGACTCCAGGTGACTTGAACCCCAATGGGGCGAGTAGTATGGGTGCAACAGCGGGCGCCAGTTGTTCGCGCAGCCTTTTCGGCGGCAGTAGTAATAGTGATTTTGCTGGCAGCCCGCATAAACCCATGGATACGTCAGATATTGACAACGAAGACAAGGCTCACTCAAGCAAATGTGACCGTCCTGCATCTACACCGTCCAATTTACACGGGACCTCCATAGCATCGAATGACGGTCGTTTGAGCACGGGCCCCAATGGGACTTCAGGCGGACACAGTGACGGCGGCGGAGGCGGCGGCGGCGGCGGTGATGAGAGTCTCAATGGTGGTGGTGGCTCAGGCGGCGGCAGTGGCAATGGCAATGGTAACGGCGTTATTGGTGGTGGTAGACGCAGTGATGGCACCTCTGGTACTGATGCCGGTTCTAGTCCTATACCAAATACAAATAATTTTGAAGCTCATAAACAAAGACAATTAATAGCCGGAGGAGCTATACCGGGTGGATCGCGAGATCAGGACGATCTCGACATTAAACAAGAACTCTTGGAGAACTATTTCCATGCGCCGCATCCGCCAGCACCGCCAGACTCGCATCGTTCCTACAGCTCAACGGATGACAACCGTCATGCACCTGATTGCCCCGATGATTTTGCTCAAGATTTGCGGGTGAGTGCCGCAGCTGCTGCGGCCGCCAAAGGTATTGATTTTAGTCGCTTTGTTCTGCCGCCCAGCCTAAGACGTTCCACAGAGTCGATAGATGACAAATTCACACCGCTCAACATGCGTAAGCTGAACACATCGAACAGCGCCTCCAGCAGTGCGGCTGGTCATTTGCTCATGAATTCCCTGCTCTCCAATGAAAGCATGTCGGAGGACAACAACACCTCTCTAAGCGGGCGTCTCAAGTCAGGCAGTACGGGTAATCCCAACGGCCTGAGTGGTTCACAGGATGCCAGTTCATCGGCAGCCGCGGCGGCGGCAGCTGCTGCCATTTACGCCGAAAGTCTGAATAAAGATGACTGCGATTTTATAGGTTCTAATGTTAGCGTTAAGCTGCGTACCATGGATCGCACGCAACGTATTATAGCCGAAAAACTTATCAGCGAGGTACTCTACTACGGTCAGTTTAGTGAACTGGAGCGAAGTGCTCGAATACAGCCCAAGTGACACATCCTTGCAAAGTTTCTAAAGTCACGTTCTATGAATTAGTTCAAATATACATACATACTACATATATATTGCTACCAACAATTGTTCAAATTAGTCGAAGAGAAGAGGGAGTAGGCAGGAGGAAGTCTGTAAGTGGGAAGAGGTTAGATTCAGATTCATTAATTTTTCACTAAAACTGTAAATGCATACATACATGCACAGGATTGCGTGTGTTTTGCGTATGTGTGTGTGTAAGATCCGGACTTATCGCCATGATAAGATACATTTTAGCAAACGAAGATCAGAATATTCGAAAAGACTTTAATATATGACAAATTACAAGGCAAAAGCAAATATACAACAATTTCATACTCCTAGTAACGTTTATAATTTGTTTTTATTTGTTCAAATTTTATTTAACAACTATTTGTACTTTTTTATCTTAAATAATTATGTATGTCGTAGTCACGTCGAATCTTTGTCGTTTTTCAAATATGGCATCGCTTAAGTCGTTTGTGAGACTAAAATACGATATGACCTTACTCCTAATATATTCTTCTTCATTAGATGATAAAAAATTCTCAACACTAACTCAAAAAGTTCTGTTCATTATTACTAATTTTATTCAAATCAAAAAAACAGTCGAATGTTGTCGAAAGTGGACTACAACATACGTAATAAGGGGGATTAAGTTAATTTATTTTTACTTTTTTTTTAAGCAATTCTGTTTCCTATCGTCTACTTATTGTTGATTAAATACAAATCTGAGCTAGTATTGATGAAAACCATTTTATGACCCTTTAAGCTTAACCCCTAAACTTTAGAAATTTAAATGGAACTCCTTAATCCAGGGTCCAAATGAACTTTTTCTCTGGAAAGACTAATTTCTTATTCCTTTAAGTTGCGATAACTAAATTATAGGAATCATTACAAAACTTTTAAGTATATTTCAGGGAGAATTTTGTTAAAATTTTGGAAAATCTTAAAATTTTGAAAAATTTAATTAGTAAAAACAGTACAAATTTTAATTTATGTGAACATTTTTGTATGATGTATATGAGATATTCATAATTATATAATTTTCATAATCTTTATCAAAATAAAAATTAAAAAAAAATATGTAGAAAAACTTTTAATACACAAAAATTTAATAAAATAGTTAAAAAAAAAATTTTGTACAATTTTCATAAAGAAAAGTGTCTTGCATTAATATTTTTTATATGACAAGTTATATATATACTAGGGTGACCGCAAAAATCGATGTTGGAGTTTTGTCGGTCTGATCCGCCAAAAATTATAAGTCTGCAGATTTTGGGATATTTAAAATTTGAGCACGATTGGAGTATGTTAAACCTTGCCGCTTTGAGCTTAAAGTTTTTAAGACTAATAATTTTTTGGGGGTGAGACCGACAAAATTCTGCAACCTTTTTCTCCATATAACTTGCGACCACCCCAATATATACATATAAATGTGCATGAAAATTTTAAAATAAAAAAGTATGTTTATAATATATGTGACCCGGTAAGTTAAAAGGGACCTATGCTCAGAAAAAAAGTTTTGGAGAAAAACGACTTTGAAGTTAAAAAGTTGATTGAAAGTTGATCAAAAGTGTCTAATTTGAAGCAAATTTCTGCCAAAACTAATGGAGCTAGAAAGCTGTGGTTTGTTGCGTTAGAAAGTGCGTGTTGTCTACTATAAGAATTAGCAAAAAAGTAAAAATCGATTTTTTCGACCCATAGGTCCCTTTTAACTTACCGAGTCACATATATTAAAAACAAAATAAAAAAAGTTTTTTCAGATATTTTTGCATTTTAAGTTTTCAAATTTCCTTAACATTTACAAAACATTATAATTTTAATAATTGAATTTAAAAAAATATGTATGTTTCATCATATTTATTAAAAACAAAATACCAAAAAGTTTTTTTTATCAGATATTTTGCATTCATCTAAATTTTTTGTAAACAAAATTTTCATATGGTATTTCCAGCGGAAGGACGGACGATTTCATAGTAAAAATTGCTTTATTTTTTACTTTTTGTTTTTGTAATCATATCATAAATTTGTTGAACTTTAACAAAACAAACTATATATATCGTTGGAACCCAGTAGGAAAGTCCGTCATAAACGACTTTGTCGTCAACGCTGTTTTCAAGACAAAATGTGAAAAATGTTGTCGTGCATCAAACACATTCAACAAAATCAAAGGAAAAAAAATGTGTTGCTATGATAATGGACAAAAATCTGACGTAAAAAATTTTTAGTTCATTTAACGGACAAGAAAACATCAGAAATTTTATAGTTTGAAATCTCGAATGAAGGTGAAAGTTTATATCCTTCACTCCTCTCTTGGTCAGCAGTTTTCCAAAAGTATTAACAGTTCGTCATACTTAAAAAAAGCTAAAAATACATTTTTTAAAATGGCACCAATGTATACACTTCTTCTTCTTCTTTACTGGCAGCAACAACAGAAAATCATCTATTAGTAGCCGCACGTAGAAAAGCATTCCAAGCGTGCCATTCCTGTTTACTGCTGCTTTCCGCATGATCATCTCCATTACGATGTTAAAGAGATCGCAAGACAGATTATTGCCTTGTCTAAAGCCTCGCTTGGTAGAAAATGGCTCTGACAGATTTTTGCCAATTTTCACTGAAGACTTCGTGTCAGTCAGTGTCATCCCACAGAGTCGAATTAGTTTTGCGGGGATACCAAACTCAGCCATAGCATTCAACAATTTCTGTCGTATCGGACTGTCAAATGCAGCTTTGTAATCGATGAACAGATGGTAGGTATCGAACTGCATTTCTTGGGTCTTCTCCAGGATTTGTCGTATCGTGAATATCTGGTCGGTGATGGATTTACCATGTCTAAAGCCACACTGATAAGGTCCAATCAGGTTTGCCAAAATGGGCTTTAGTCTTTCACATAACACACTAGACAGGACCTTGTATGCGATGGGTGAAAAGCTAATCTCGCGATAGTTGGTACACACACTAGGATCGCCTTTCTTAAGCACGGGACATAGGACACTCAGATTCCAATCATTGGGCATGCACTCCCTGAGCCAAATCGTGTTTATGAGCTGGTGCATGCATGTTACCAGGTCATCGCCGCCGGCTTTTAAAAGCTCTGCCGGCAGTCCATCGGCTCCCGCAGCTTTATTATTTTTAAGCCGCGCAATTGCCGTGCTGATCTCGTTTTGGCTCGGTGGTGGACAGTCTACTCCATCGTCGATGATTGGTGCGATTTCGTCACGTATGCTGCCTTCGGGAACGAGAAGAGATTGAAAGTGTTCCCTCCATATTTGCAGCACACTCTGAGTGTCCGTGACCAGGTTTCCGTCTCTGTCCTTACAGGTGGGGATCCCTGTTCCAAAACCTTTACTTTTTATCTTTTGGTAGAACTTTCGGGCCTCACCTCTATCCCTGTAGTTTTCGATATCCTGGCTCTCTCTTTTATTCCACAGACGCTTTTTCCGTCTGAACAGGCGTTTCATCTCCCTCCTTTTCTCTTTATAACGCTCCGTCACCGCACGCGTCGCCATTGGCTGCTGTTTTGCCTTGTATGCAGCATCCAATTCCTCAGACATTTCGCGACATTCATCATCGTACCAGGGCTTGTCTGAGCGTGGTTTTTCATAACCCAGTACGGTTGTTGCGGCAGTGGTCATAGAATTCGCAATATACTGCCACTGCATGTCGGGAACATCAGAACTAGGGGGATTTGTATGGAGTAATTGAGAGAGTTGGTTGGAGTAGGCATTGGCTGTCTCAGTGGTATGCAGCTTTGTGATGTCTAGCTTCTTTTGCGTTTGATTACGAGTGCGTTTGATATCGTGTGCGTATCTTGGCTGCAATTAGGTGGTGATCCGAGTCGATATTTGCACCGCGCATCACACGCACGTCCATAACACTTGAGACATGCCTTCCATCAATTACCACGTGATCAATCTGGTTTCTTGTATTTTGATCGGGAGATATCCAGGTTGCCTTGTGGATATCTTTATGCGGGAATCTGGTTCCACTCATAACCATGTTTCTTGCCGAAGCGAAACTTACCAGTCTGAATCCGTTATCGGAGGTGTTGTTGTGTAGACTGAATTTTCCGACTGCTGAACCAAGAGCATCTTCCCTTCCTATTTTAGCATTAAAATCTCCCAGAACAATATTAATGTCATGTGCAGGGCAGCGGTCATTTATACCCTCCAGGCGCTCATAAAATGCATCTTTGATGTCATCGTCTTTGTCTTCCGTCGGTGCGTGTACACAAATCAGCGTAATGTAGAAATATTTCGCCTGGATGCGAAATACACTAAGTCATACTAATAGGGCTTGAATAACAATTCCAGACATACATAGGCATCAACGATAATTTGACCGACATTTTCAATCATCAGGTCGTGCATGATTGTGTAGGCGACGTGTCGCTTATAAAGTCATCAACGACAATTTAACCGTCATTGTCACCCATCATGTCGTGCATGATTGTGTGGGCGACAGGTCGCTTGTTTAGGCATCAACGAAAATTTGACCGACATTGTCGCTCATCAGGTCGTGCATGACAAAGCGGACACTTGTATGAAAATTTCGTCGACGATTTGTCCATATGGACGGTCCCCTAAATGTCGTCAACGATTTACTATGGTCATGCACCTATCCTTGAGGATGTCTTGCAGACACTTCCTACTGGGAAAGTCTCTTCTTTTCAAATCCACTGAGAAACTTAAAATCGGTTCATATGTATCCGCGCTACTGGCTTATAAGTGCGTAAAAGTTCGAAAAACCGGTTTTTTTACCCGTAACTCAAGATGTTGGGGGTTTTGGGAAATTTAAAAAAAAGATTCTTGTAGTGCTCAACAGCACCTACCAGCAAAATTGTATAATTTCCCAGGTATTGATTTTTTTGTCGCTTTGTGTTATTCATAGAAAATTGCGAGTGTCCGCAACGTGTGTCCGCAAAGCACATTTAGATTGAAGTATCATAAAAGGTAAAAGTATTTTAAATCTGAAGTAAGTGGTTTATAAAACCCCAATATGTCTTCTTTATTTTACAAAATAGAATAACTGGTCACATAAGAAATTTCGCTAAATTTCATTAATATAACTTTATAGTACTGTCCAAAAGCTACATGTTTTAATATGAACATAATCTTCAAAATATTTAAACTTTTCGAGAAAAATACTAAATAAGAAAAAAACGTGCGTCCGCAACGCTAGGAAATACCCATATAACTCTTGTGTGTCTGCAGCAAAGTTATAGGTATTGAAAAGGTATTGCATTTTTTTGCTACCATAAATTGTACTTTTTGGTACAGTAAATTGTACCTTAATAAATTGTACATATTGGTATAGTAAATTGTGCTTTTTGGTATTATAAATTTTACTTTTTGGTACCATATGTCACAGTTGTTTGGTATAATAAACTGTACGTTTTGGTAGCATAAATTTCACTTTTTAGTATAATAAATTGTACTTTTAGTACAATCAATTGTACTTTTTGTTACAGTACTTTTTGGTACCATAAGCTGTACATTTTGGTAAAATAAATTGTACTTTTTGGTACCATAAATTCCATTTTTTGGTATAATAATTTTACTTTTGGTACGATAAACTGTACTTTTTGGTACCATAAATTGAACTTTTCGTAACAATAAATTGTACCTTTTGATACCACAAATTGTACTCTTTGGTACCATGAATTGTACTTTTTGTTGCCATAAATAGTACTTTTAGGGCAATTAAAGTACTGGTTGGTACAATTAAATTACGTTTTGGTATAATTAGTTCTAGTTGGTACATTAAAGTACTTTTTGTTACAATAAATTGAACTTTTTTGATTTGTAATCCAGGCACTTTTTTCGGATTGGTTTGTTCCGCATTTTTTATACCATAACCCTTAGGGATGAGGGTATATATTATTTGATACGACCCAAAAGTGTAACACATAGAAGGAGTCACTTCAGACCCTAGGTTTCGTAGAACCAAATTCGATTCAGGACTTTTTAAGTCATTTGAGCCATGTCCGTCTGTCTGTCTGTCTGGTGGCTGTCCGGCTGGTTCGCACGATAACTTTCGAAAAACGCAACCAAATGTTTCGAAACTTTGCACAAGCTAAAATTTCCCCAAAACTACTTACGGTATTACAAATGGGATACATGACCCCGCCCCTTCTGGTACCTCCCATACAAATACATCATTCCGCCCACTTTAGAAATCGAGTTATAATATCAATACACCCAACGGGATCGTACCCAAATTCTGTACTTAGTAAATCTATTACAGGATAAAGTTTTGGAATAAAATTGGAAGACTAGGCACGCCCCTTCTGGTACATCCCATACAAATTCGCCTTTCCGCCCACTTTAGATATGGAGTAATAATATCAATAAATCCATCGCGCTCGTACCCTAATTCTTAATTTAGTAAAGCTATAGCAGGATACAGTTTTTGAGAAAAAAACTGAAGTCTACCAACGCCCCATCTGGTACCGCCCACTTTAGAAATTGATTAATATTATTACTAGAACATCCGCGATCGTGACCAAATTCTGTATTTAGTAAAGTTCAAGCAGGATAAAGTTTTGGAGAAAAAATCTGGAAGTCTAGACACGCCCATTCTGGTACCTCCCATACAAATGTACCTTTCCGCCCACTTTATAGATGGAATAATAATATCAATACACTTGACACGATCGTGCCCAAATTCTGTATTTAGTAAAGCTATAACTGGATAAAGTTTTGGAGAAAAGATCTGGATGTCTAGACACGCCCCTTCTGGTACCTTCCATACAAATGTACCACGCCGCCCACTTTAGTGATGGAGTAATAATATCAATATTCTCGACACGATCGTGCCCCAATTCTGTATTTTATTAAGTTATAACAGGATAAAGTTTTGGAGAAAAAATTGGAAGTCTAGCGGCGCCCCTTATGGGACCTCCCATACAAATGTACCTTTCCGCCCACTTCAGAGATGGAGTAATAATATCAATACATCCAATGCTATCGTGCTTAAACTCTGTATTTAGTAAAGCTATAAAGGATAAAGTTTTGGAGGATAAACCTAGAAGTCTAGACACGCCCCTTCTAGTACCTCCCATAAAAATTTACCACTCCACCCACTTTAGAAATCGAGTAATAATATCAATATAATAGCTTTTTTTTTTATTTTACTGAGGGTGATGGTATATGTAAGTCGGGTCGCCCGACTGAAACTTTCTTACTGGTTTTTTCTCCTATTTAATAATTTCAACTTTGCTTCAGACACAAAAGAGATATTCCGTACAGTATACCGAGTTATAATCGTGTTAAAATATATAAAAAGTGCTTAAAATCCACGTTGAGCAAAAAACGTCAAATGACTATTAAATTATTAATGCAACCAACTTGACAAATCTAATGATGCAGAAGTTCTTATTTTCGGAGCTACTTTCAAGTGCAATTCTCAGAATTGAGTCCCGAATCAATAAGCTGCAAAATTTTGTGCTGTAACATATTAATGCAGACAACTTGACAAAACGAAGGATGCAGAAGTTCTTATTTTTGGGGCTACTTTCACGTGCAATTCTCAAAATTGAGTCCCGAATCAATGAGGTGAAAAATTGTGTACTGTATTATATGAAATGTGCCGATTTATTTCCTTTCTGTGAATAAACCTCTAACGTAAAACTTTTCTATGAAAAATTAGTTTGCCATTAATTTTGGGTTACAATAATAGTCTTTGACCTAGATATTCCAATATCGAAAACTTTTGCCAATAAAAAATTTTACATAAATAGTTTTTGACCTAGATATTTTTAATATCGAAAACTTTTGCCCTAAATCATAAAAAGTTTTGCTAAAATTTGTCTAAATTCAAAACGTGAAGCTTTAAAGTTTCGTACATGATAAGTTTCTATAACTCTGATATGAAAGATATCTGGATGAAAATATTACCTTAAAATTTTCATGTCAATAGGATTTCATAAAATATTATAATTTATACAATTTCGACAGGAAGATGTTCAGGGCAAACTTTTGATTACTTTAATATTTTTCATATAAAAAGCATTTTATAACATTTTCTAAAAAAAATAATTACTGACATAAAATTTTTATACATTAAACCATGGAGGTTTTCTGTATAAAATATTTTTGTGCCATTAAATTTTTGTATAAAAAATCTTAGTCATGACATTTTTAAATACGAAAACTTTCTGATGTGAAATTTTGTGGCTTATCTTGAATTTTTCCGTGTAGAAACATTTCGTTTTTCTCTATATAAAACTTTTCCATACGAAAATATTAATAGCAAAATTTTTCTATATTATAACCTTGGTGAGAAAAATGTTTTGACGATAGCAGTAAAATACGCTGGAATTTTTTTTTTTATATGAAAGGGGCTCGCGCATTCAGTTTGCAAATAAAAAGTGTTGGTGAAGAAATTTCCTATGATAACACCGTGCAACAGAGGTTTTTACACTAGATAAAGACCATATATACGTGAAACTAGAGACGTTATGTAGTAAAACTGCGTTCTCAGTTTATCGCCAGAACGTCAGGATTTTTTTTAAAAGGACTTCAAAGTTTCAAGGATACACCACTTTCAAAAAATTAAATCAAATATTTTCACGAACCATGTGATAACGATATGGGTATAAAATGAAAGGTAAGAATCTCAGCAATGCAAAAAAATAACAGATTTTAATGGATCTGGACCAAAAATTTCAAATATGTCCTTTTAAAGTTTTAAATAATTTTTTTTGAAAAAATATATGTGGAAGAAGTTATATGTACCTTTTATTAATCTAGCTTTACTAGTTTAGTAAAATAGAAAAAAAATTTTAATCCTGTTTCAAAATATTGTATGTATATAAAAAAAAACTGAATAAAATTAAATAATATGTAAACGTTGACTTTGCCGCTTATGCTGATCATCTGTGCAAACATATTGTCCAACAATATTCTTTCATCATATAGCATGCACTTTTTCCTCCAAATCAATTTTCAATCTTCGCGATTTCTTGATGAAAGCGCCCACCATGCTCATCACTAAAATTTCCCAAAATGTCGGGAAAAAAGTCAAGATGGTTGTCTAGAAAAATTATCTTTTTAGAAATTTTTGGTCCAGATCCATTAAACTCTGTTATTTGTTCGCATTGCTGAGATTCTTACCTTTCATTTGATATCCATATCGTTATCAAATGGTTCGTGGAAATATTTCATTTAATTTTTTAAATGTGGGGTATCCTTTGAAACTTTGAAGTCCTTTTACAAAAAAAACCTGACGTTCTGCCGATAAACTGAGAACGCAGTTTTACTACATAAGGTCTCTAGTTTCACGTATATATGGTCTTCTTCAAGTGTGAAAACAAAAATTGAAAATTGTCGCAGGGTGTAATACTTTCTTGCTGGAGCAAATATATTTTTCTATACAGCGGTGTATGGTTTCATAAAAATTCACGTAAGCGTCGAAAGAGTGGAGATGGTCATAACTTTTTATAGATAATTTCGAATAAATTTTTATAAAATTTTTGATTTATCGTCCAGAATCTTTGGTTAGTAAGGATGCTAGGGTAACCAATATGAAAAAAATGGGTTCTTGTTTCAAATTTGAATAAAATCTATAAACATAATTCGCTGAATTATTTCAAATATTAATACAACTCAAGCCTCAAGACTGCAGACAATGTCTAAACTGTTTGAAAATTTTCCCCACATTATTACAAAGCAATAATATAAATTACTGGAGTATGTAGTTTTGTTCTAAGACCACAAATTCAAACATCTTTTCCTTTCTACCAAAAAAAAATTTCGAATATTCTCATCTTTGTCAACTCCATAAATATTCCTATGAAACGGGGGTCGCTTGGATGAGGGGGTAGTCACTTTGTATTAAGTTCTAAGTTCAAATACCATTAACAAAAAAATCCAAATCATTATAAACCATAAACCAAAGAAAGTGTAAAAAGAAAATATTTCCAAAAAAAAATACAAGTAAGATTTTAAGAAAACTAAAAAAAAAGAACTAACTACAATGAGTCTCTCCTCTGCCCCCTGTTTCAAATACAATAAAAAAAATACAAAGAAAAAAAAAAGAAATATAAAATAAATTTGTATTTAGTTATATTTTTTGATTTTTGTATATTTAGAAAAAAAAGTACCTCGCTGTTAATTTTTTTTAACTGTAAACACATTTATTTCATTACAATCCAAAAAACAAAAAAAAAATAAAGCGGCAAAAAGTCGAAGTCATTGCAAAGTTTTACAAAAACATAACCCAAAACAACAACAAAAATGTTCAATAGTTCAACAGTAACTAAAGAAAAAAAATAGTCATTATTTTTAAATCATAAAACCAACAAAAATATGAAAACTATTCAAGTCATAATTAGAACAGTCGTCTTGTGTTTGTTTATTTTTATTGTTTATAACAAAACCTTAAAAAATATTTACACTTTATACAAATAATATTTAATTTTTATTGTAAAGAAAAACAAAAACTAACAGATATTGTAAAAAAACATAGCTCTTAGGTTTTTATTTTCTAAGTTATTTATAATATATATATATTATGTATATTTTTTTAGAAAAATTATTTAGTACTATAAGGTTTTTCGAGTGTAAGTTATGGAAATATTGATAAAGAAAATATTTAGAATTTAATTGTTTCAAAAACATTTAGCTATTAAGTTTAAAAACATCAACTGATAAAAAAAAAACTAAAATATCTTTGAAAAACAACAAAACCAACCTTTTTGTGGCGTATCTTTGTAAATGTTAAGAAATGCAGGAAATTTTGGGAAAACAAAACAGTTTGGGTGGCAAGGAAAGTAAGCATAGCCACTGTGGAGAATGCAGACGAAAACAAAATATTGAAAATTTTTTGATTAAATTTTAAAGATAGGGTATTTTTAATATTTAAAATAAAACACCTACAAAAACAAGTTTAGGAATGGATGCAAGCATATCAATAAAGGTGAATATTTTTTTTATATTCATAAAATTTAAAATAAAAATCGAATTCAGAATTATTTTTTTGATGCTTAAAAAAATTAAAAAGCCAAAAGCAATAGAAATCATTATTATAAAAACAATGTCCCTGCAGCTGAAAAAATTTTAAATAATTGTTTTTATATTTTAGAATAAAAGAAAATTCTTATTTATGCTTAAAATTTTTGAAAAATAAGGTGAAAAAAGAAGCGATTTTCAATCTATTGAGCTAGATTCATAAAATATAGGTTTACATTTTGAAAGTAGGGTCCTTTAAACATGCCTTTTACCCCTGTTCTTTGGCACGATTGCAAATATTAAAATCTTAGGCCATAGCCGTGTAGGGCATGAAAAGTATTTTAAAACTGGCTACTCGGGTGTTTTCGGGGTCGCCAACTACGAATCTTGTATCAGATTTTAAAAATTCAAAATGACGAATCCAATAAGGCTGACAGTTTTAGGTAAATCCGATAAGTTTTTAATATTTTTTTGTCCGCCATATTGAACCCGCCATTTTGAATTATAACTAGTAAGGTGATACCCTTCATTATTTGTAAAAATGATGGTAAACTGTAATTTACACTACAACTATATTTTATTAAACTTTGTACCACAAAACAGGGGAGTTGGTAAGAGGAGGCTATACTTTTAGCTTCACACATCCAATTTTTGTCAATAATTTTTTTTTCTGGAATGTTTCACTTAGTGAACAGAAGCTTGCACCCAATTTTCGATAACTCTTATACTGCTGCAGTAGTCGCGGAGACAGTCGAACGGACATGTTTTAATCGACTCAGAATCGACGTCCGTTCTCGGCGTTAGAAATGAAAAAAAACTGAGTATACCCCTTGATCTGTGAGTGCACGAGGTGTAGGGTATAAATATAAAAATAATTTGTGTCGAATATGAAGGGAGATAATTTGAAAATATTCTGTGTACAATGTAACGTCTTCATACATTAGATAGCCAAAGATAGTAGGAATATTTTTATGAATTTTGTAACCCCCCAAAAATGGGAATTTGTGTGGGAGTAGTTTAAATCCGATCTTGCTTATCTTGGAACTTAACCTCTGCTTCTGGACATAAGCTTACATACCAAATTTCAGCCTGAAAGCTCATAAACTACAGGGTCATACAGACGGACACCCCCAAAAAGGGGGAGTTTATATGGTAGGTGGGAGAATTATTCGTCCGATCGTGCTCATCTTACAATATAAGGTCCTACTATAGGATAAAAGCTTGCATATTATATTTCAGCTCAATATTTCCTTACCTTTGGCTGTAGTCGCGAGGGCAGTTAGGCGGACACCTCAAAAAAGGGGGAGTTTGTATGGGAGATGGGGGTAGTTTTTGACCGACCTTGCTCTTCTTAGAATGTAGCCTCCGCTTAGAAAATAGAGTATTGCGTACAGAATGTCAGCTATATACCTCTTAAAATACGGCTGCAATCGCAGGGGCAGACGCCAAAAAGGGAGAGCTTGTATGGTAGGTGAGAGTAGTTTTTGACCGATCGGTCTCATCTTAATACTCAACCTCCGCTTGGAGTGGGGAAGCTTGCATATAAAATTTCAGCTTGATTGCTCTTAAACTACAGCTGTTATCGTAGGGGCAGGCCCCAAAAAGGGGGAGTTTGTATGGGAGGTGGGAGTAGTTTTTGACCGATCAGGCTCATCTTAGAGCTCAACTTCCATTTAGGACAGCAAAGCTTGCATAAAAAACTTCATCTTGATTGCTCTTAAAATACTTTAGTAATCGCGTGGACTGACATACTAACACACCCAAAAAGATGAATTTTGTATGGGAGGTGGGTGTAGTTTTTAACCGATCGGTCTCATCTTACTATTCAACTTCCTTTTAGTGTAGGGAAGCTTGCATATATAATTTCAGCTTGATTGCCCTTAAACTACTGCTGTAATCGCAGGGACGGACACCAAAAGGGGAAGTTTGTATCGGAGGTGGGAGTAGTTTTTGACCGATCGGACTGATCTTAAAACTTAACCTTCGCTTTGAGCATATAAGCTTGCATCCCAAATTCTCAGATTTCGATGCTGATCATGCTGATATATATATATATTGTCATACCTACCAAGCCTCCTTATGGGCGTTACAAATGGAAGAACAAAATTAATATACCCATCACACTGTTCATGCACGTGATTTAGGGTATAATAAACTAACAACGGAATCGTAATCAGCGACCCAAACAGCTCTGAGCGTGGTTTCAAGCGACTTTAAAAATTTTTATTTTTCCTTTTTCTAAAATTAAAAAAAAAACATTTTTTTTAATAAAATTTTAAACAAGTTATGACTTTTTGGTTATCAGAATCGGCGAAAGTGAAAAACGATTTTTTGACACTTAGCCCCCTTTTCACCCTATTGAATTGATCAATTTTGACCAAATTTTGCCAATCTTAATTTTTGGCCTATTTTGTACTATATTGTACATAATTTGAGCAGAATCCGATCAGGCTTTTTGGTACCCCCATTCAAAGACCCCAGCCCAGTGGGTCTTGAAATTTCATCATGCCCGTCGGCCCGGCTGGTTGTATGGATAACTGGTGGGCAGGATAACTCGAGTAAATCTTAGCCGCAACCCTTTCTGTACCTTCCATACAAAATTACCTATTTTTGTAAAAATAATATATCTCCAGTAACTGCCAAACGGACAGCTGGAGTACATTTAAACTTGGCTAGCTTAGATATCTAATTATAACAGACAAACAAAAAACCAAAACCTTTGCCTCGCCCCATGTTTTGCGTACAATGTGCGCTTCAAACAATCGGATTTTTTTTTAAATTGCATCAAACTTTTGTTTTGCGAGTAATTCTAGCTAACGTATTAGTTACAAGTTTTATTTATTCCTAGTTCTAAAACTACTAAAGATCATCAAAATCGAAATTTCAGGCTCTTTTTTGAAAAATGAATTTTTGGAATTATTCCCATGATGCAAAAAAATTCAGTTTTTAGTTCATAAATTTTTTTTTTTAATTTCAGTGACTAGTGCCCTCTGGTGCAGTCTAGGAGAGTCATATGAAACCAGTTCTTTAAAATGTATTTAATTTGTTTTGTTATCTATCGATCAGTATATAACTTTCATCACATTTTAAGGCAATTTTTTCGCATCGTGGTCAAATGTAATGTTGAAGGGGAAAAAAAATCCACAAGAAGCCCCGCAACTGCTCCGGAGTCTGCCCTAAAGGGGTAACATGAATAACCGACTCCCAGTCCTTTTTACCTCCTAACATTTTTCTCAAACGTACCTACCACCTATATTCAGCCCTTAAGGGGGCTCCCATACGGAAATTTTTTTAACCTCTATCTTCAACCACTTAGATATGATTTGTGAAACTTTTGGTGGTGCAAAAGAGGTCGCTCATACATTTGATTCCTCTAGGGGCACCTTTAGGGCAGTTAGAGCTGTAGAAGCCCCCTTAGGCGGCGAAAAATACCTAGTTTCGGAAAAATGTTATGAGGTTATAATGACAAGGGGTCGGTCGCACATTTGAATCTTCTACAAGCGGTTTCGGGACAGTTGCGGGGTTTGTTGTGGATTTTTTTTCCAACACAAAAAGTTTGTCGTTAAAAACCGATGGCTCGATTTTGATTTCAGACCCATGGCTTTTTAAGCAAGTTTTCTTAGAATTTATCGTATATTGCGATTTTGATCGAGAAAAAAAAATTGGCCCACTTTAATGTACGCAAATTTTGGTACTTTAGCGACAATTTTAAACATATGTTACGTAAGTTTCATAATAAAAAAAATTTATAAAAATGTTAAAGAAGTTTTTTAGTTATTTAACAAAAACATAATTAAAAAATTTTTTTGCTTTGGGTTTCGGACTCAATAATCCAGAGTACATTTTAGAATAAGTTCTCGAACATCAAGTCGTAAGCATTTTTATACAAAATTGAGTCAAACGCAAATGTCAAAATCACTCACTTGTTGTTTTGTTGTAGACTCAACTCATTGGAATTTAGAAAGAAGACATATCTTGCAATTACATAATATCCTTTGAAAATTAGTATTGCTTATAGTATTTATACATTGTACTCTAATACCGGGGTTTTTAGGTGGGAACGGACCATCCTAGTTGCCGTTGATGACCTTAGCCAGAAGAGCGAATCAGATGGTTATGCATTCTTGTCATAAAAGTTGAAGCACAAACATGTTCTATAACACAGAACAACATATGATTTTGGGACTCAATTTAGAGCCTAATGCAGGTGTTTCAAATTTCTGGGTCAGGTGTCAAGTAATAGGCCCCCTTGAGTTGGGAATATAAAAGTTAACTTATTTCCAATATTTTTCATCGAATCTAATCGATAGTTTCACTGAAGCTTTATTCAAACTACTATCGAACGACTTAGTTGAGCTTACACAAAAAAGGAACGTAATTTTTGTTTTCAGATATTAAGAATTTTTAGAAATATGATAACACAGTGCAACAGTGAAAAAAATACAAAAACGGGATAGTATAGGTTCGATTCTACTATCGAAGGGTAATAAAACCCTATACTCAGTTTGGCGAGAATGGTGACCAATTTTTTTTTTATGGGCCCCTGAAGATTCTCAATGTCAGTGAGCCCCATGAAAAAAGGTGTGATCAGTTTTTGTCCAACAGCTAACTCACACTTCGTGATAGCGCTAAACTGTATTCGGCAATAATGTAGCTGGGAGTTTTGCGCACTAACTTTATTAACAAATTATGTCAAAAAGGTTGGTTATTCCTGCCCTTTTTCAAAAAAAATTGAAGAAGAATTTATTATTTTTTCACTTTTTTGAGCATTACTTTGAGGGAGTCCAAATTTTTCTCTAACACTGTTCGCCAAAATTGTAGCCCTGGTAAAGATAAACAACTTTCGTGAACATATCAATCCAATCTGAACGTGTCTAGGCAACCTAAATAGATCATAAAGTCCACGTTGATACCGGTTTTGCGAACCTTTACGCACTTATAAGCCAGTAACGTGGTTGAATATAAACCGATTTTAAATTTCTGAATGGATTTAGAAATTAGAGACTGCGGCCTTTTCCAACCATATATATAGTTATATTGGCAACTTGTCATATCTGTTTGTTTTTTGCCTCGAAATTTCAAACTTTTGTAATTTTTTCACTATTTTTAAGTTTGATGAAGTTTGTAGCCCGTATTTTATAAGGACACCCTATGTTTACTACTTTATTCAGAAAGTGCACGCTTTCACGAGTTAAACGCATATGTGTTTGAAAAAATCGGTTAACAAATAGTTAAGTTATTCATGTTTTCCGAGGGAAACTCTCGCCAAACTGAGTATAGGGTTTTATTACCCTTCGATAGTAGAATCGAACCTATACAATCCCGTTTTTGTATTTTTCAAAAAGTCATTTGTTGAATAGTATGATTTATTATAACTTTGGAAATATATGGAATTTTTAATTCTGGCTTTTAGCTCAATATAAGTTTTACCGTTATGGCAAATGTTGATTTGTCAGTTTTTGGGAAAATGTCTTGTTAACTTGATATGTCCTTTGCGACTTACACAGTACAACATTTTTCAGCTCATAGATTTGGGACTCAATTCTGAGGACTGCACGTGAAAGTAGCCCCAAAAAGAAGAAGTTCTGCATCACTCGTTTTATCAAGTTACATGCCATAATAATTTAATATCGATTTAAAGTTAGTAAGTATCGTATAGGGGAATTTGTCACGTATTAGGCTTTTTTGTTGCACATAACTCCATTAGGTAAACTCCATGAACAACGGCTTAATTAAAGTTTGTATCTTAACCGCAGATAAGAGATCATTTATGAAAAAAGTGAGTTTTTTTGATACTGAAAATTAAGAACTGGCTCGGCAAAGGTTAGTGCTATTTTCATATACATAAATATATGGGCTTCGGACTTAAGACCTCTTAGATTGTTCATATAAGTATGCATGTTTATGTCTTGTCTTAGTTTCGAAATTTAGTAAGGAACACACATTACAGCGGTTTAACAAAAATAATTTTAAAAAAAACTTAATGTCTTAACATATCTTTAAAGCAAAATTTTTATTTTGTTGCTTTTATTGTCACCGCAATAAAAGCATAGTTTGGTCGCACATACTTTTTTAAAATCTCGATATATTTTGAAATTTCGTTTATACAAACCAATTATACATTTTAAATCTCTTTAAGAATTTCATAACAAACTTTATTAAAACGACTATGTTAAAAGTGCTTACTTTCCTTCTCTCTTTATCTTTAAAAGTCCATAAAACTTGTAAAACCATGTATTGCTGCAGATTTCCCCTACCCCACTAAACAAATCTAATACATATGTGTGTTTGTATATCTATCTAAATTAAATGTAATTAAATTACATTTGATTTAAATAAAATTAGTTGTTAACACTGATTTCAGACATATTTCAATCTACCAACCCTCCACTCTCCTCCCCTTACCCACCACCTATCAACGAAAAACTGTAATTGAGCATAAGGAAATTGTTGTAAATTGTAAACAAACAAAAAAATATGACAACAACAAAATAACATAAAATTTAATTAATGAATAGAAAAAAATATCAATGTACCTTTTTTAAACAGGATTTTTTTACATCTATTTATATATAAATATATATATAAAAAAAAAATTATATAAAAACAATTATACTAAATAAATTATAAACAAAAATAAAATACCAGAGGAAACCCTAAAAATACATTAAATATTAAGTTTGTTTAATTTTGAATAGTTATTTTTATAGTTATATGCAATAAACTATAAGTTTGTTTTTATTTTTAAACAAATATTACTATACTAAAGTTAGTAGTTTTTAGTTTTTTTTTATACATTTTTATTTTTAATTTAATATCATTGTATTTTTTTTTTTTAATTTAAGCAACAACTGAAAAATATTTTATTATGGTAACAAAACAAACAGCAAAAATCTAGTTAGTGAATTAATAATTTTAGTGAAACAAAAAACTAAGAATTATGTGAAATATACTTATATATATATATATATAAAATATACAAAATTAAATTTATTTTAAATAAATGTTTTATGATTTCTCTTTTAAAATTTTCTATTTGTTAAACAATTGAAATATATTTTTAAGAAAATTTCTATTGAAAAAAATAGAACAAAAAACTTAATTGGAAGATATTCGTTAAAATAAATGTGTACCTACCAAAAATTTATGAAAAAAATAAAAATATGAAAAAAAAATCTAATGTGTGTGTGGAACATAAAAAATTAAAAAAAAATAATCACAGTTGTTTCATTGGCAATGGGGAATGAGAGAATATCAAAACTCTAAGGAAACCAGTACAGAAATTTCAGTCAGGTAAACTGACTGATAAATACCATCACCCAATATAAGATATTGTTGAAGTCTTGAGATATTGAAATGAATAGATTTTTAATTAAAATAAAATTACTTATGTATAATTTTTACCCTGCTTGTGGTGCAAAATCGTCCAAAACTTTACTTATTTGTGTAGGGAAATATTAATTTTTCAAAAAAATTTAATTTTGATAGGGTGTACCAAAAGGGGTGAACCGATACAGTCCTTATTCATTCGTGACTCAAATTTTCATACGTACAACTTACGAATAATTTGACTGAATTCAGTGCACTTACAAAAAAAGATATGTATGTAAGACTATGGGGGTGAGTTCGGTCCTTTGTATAGGAGGTACCAGAAGGGGTGTGTCAAATAGTTAGGTTTTCTGAGGTTTCGCCTCCTATTACAATATAATATAATATACTTCAATATTTGGAAGTTATGGAAGAATTATTAATTTACCAAAAATAGGTAATTTTGTATGGGAGGTACCAGAAGGGGTGACCCGATATAGTCCATATTCACTACCGATTCATATTTTCATAAGCGTACAAATTACTCATAATTTGACTGAATACAGTGTACTTAGAAAAAAGATATGTTTGTAAGACTATGGGGGTGAGTTCGGTCATTTGTATTGGAGGTACCAGAAGGGGTGTGTCAAATAGTTAGGTTTTCTGGGGTTTGCCTCGTTTAATAACATAAATTAATCGACCAAATTTCATTACCCCCCAAGAGTCCGTTTGGAAGTTATAGGAGAAATATTAATTTTCCAAAAATAGGTAATTTTGTATGGGAGGTACCAGAAGGCGTAAACCGATGTAGTCCATATTTATTTCTGAGTCCTATTTTCATAAGCGAACATCATACTCAAAATTTGAGTAAATTAAGTTTACTTACAAAAAAGATATGTATGTAAAACTATAATGGTCAATTAGGTCAATTGTATGGGAGGTACCAGAAGGGGTATGGCAAAGGTTTCGGTTTTCTTAGGGTTTGTCTACTTTTGCAAGATAAATAAACTGACCAAATTTAAATATCCTACGATTGTCCGTTTGGAAATTATGAAAGAAATATAAATTATCCAAAAATAGGTAATTTTGTATGGGAGGTACCAGAAGGGGTGGGGCTATTTTGCCCATTTACAATCCCATAAGTTCGTTTTGAAAAATATTAATACTGGTAAATTTTCATACCGATCCGTTAAGGTTTACTCGAGTTATCCTGCTGACCAGCCATCCAGCCAGCCAGACAGACGGACATAGCTCAATCGTCTAAAAAAGTCCTGAAACGAATTTGGTCTTAAGATACTTGGGGTCTAACTCGTCTCCTTTAATGCGTTACACTTTTTTTCGTATCAAATGATATATACCCTCATCCCTAAGGGTGATGGTATAAAAATACGATGCTTTGGAAAAAATTATAAAATTATAGATTAAGAAATAAAAGAAACACTATTGTTTCATTCGGAAGGGAAAGAGCGATAAGTATTGTATTAAAAAAGAAGGTAAGAAAAATTTGTGAAAGACTCGTTTGTATGGCAGACCTCGGTGCTGGGAATTTCAGGATATTTTCTTGGGAAATCTGGCAAATTTATAGAAATAAAGTCTATGAGAAATGTAAAAATATCAGCTGTTTTATATGGAAGGGAAAGTATATTATGATTTGCTTAAAAAAAACAACAACTATTACTAAAAAACAAGTTTGGATGATCGAACACTCTGTTCTTTTTATGTATACATGAGCATAAATGCTGTCCCACTGGAATTTTGTTAATGTCTCTTAAAATATTTAGTAAATTCTAAATATTTACTATGAATGAATTACATTAGGCTTAAAAATAAACCCATTCAATCTTTCTAATATTATTGATTTATTATAACGAAATTTAAACATAAATTTATATTCATGTATTCATTTACGCTGACGTATAGCAAAAACCCAAAATTGTATGTAAATTAAAAACCACCAAAAATAATGTTGTTTATGGAAAATTTATAAAATTAAAATAGTTTCGTATAAAAATACGTCGGCTAATAAAATTATGTTGTTGGTTTTTTTTTTGCTATTTTCGGTATAATAAATTAATAAAAACAAACCTACTTGTTTGTGTTATTTATGCTCGTTGTGCACAAATTATCTAAAAATAGATAAATATAGGCTGGAACACATTTCCATAAGCTTTCATTGGAATTAAGTCACTCTGCTGCTAAATCAGCATGAATATTGTTACAACAAAAGCAATAACATTCAATACGAAAGCAGCAATGTGTTAGCGATTCAATTTTGTAATGACGAACCGAAATTTTATTGCCTAGGTCAGATATACTATTCACCATAATTTTAGTACTTACCTGAAAATGAGACTTAAGTGCAATTTTGGGTGTTTTTTCTAGTGGAACTTTAGAAGCACACTTGCAGGTAGACTTTTTTAAGTGGCGGAGAACGGTGAACGAACGCGCGATCCTGTTTTTTTGTTTTAATTTTATTGCCTTTCTTAGGCGTTACAAATTTACGAAATTTTTGTATTTCAAATATTGCGAATATTTGACTTAATCCCGGGGGCTCTTGGGTAAAGTTTCTTTCGCATAAAATAAAAAATTGGGATGTATATTTGTATTTTTTTCCCCACCTCTTCGTTTCGACCTTAATAAACAACCTTTGAGTGCTAGTACAACAAATTGGTATGACACAATAACAACCTTTGCATGGCATGGTACAAGTCGATGGTTGCATCGTCAATGACATTGAATGAATTGAACAATTCTATGGCATGTCATGGTATGAATTGGTTCTGTCGTTGTCATTGCATGGCAAGAAATTGTTTTTGAACAGAACCCTTCTTAGACCGAAGCCACATACTGAGCGGCAACTAGTTATAACATATGAAATGGCGTAGTCACTTTAATAGTATTTCATATGTTCATAGCCTCTCACCGCTCTGCCGCTCAGTATGTGACCTCAGCCTTAGGATGGTTTATGGACTGATGAAATTTTCAGTCCGTATATATATAAAGCCAGGTGTACACTACAGCCCTTGCACAAGTGCTCTCTAAACGACTTCAAGCACCCACGATTCGGCGACATACAACAGAATGTGTAAAATTAAAACCTGGTACAGCTGTTTCTTAGCACCCCGAGATAAGGTGGTTTTTACTAAAATGATGCCAAGTCCGTAAAAACATATATTCTCTGCTAAATTTCTTGGCTGACATTATTTTTCTTGTTGACGGAAGATCCGAGATATGAAAACTTACCTACTATCTCAAAACAATAATTTTCAACGTTGACGGTGCGTGACTATCGAGAGGACTCTTTGTTCGTCGAAATCATTATTTTTGTTTTGTCCTCGTTGACCGGTAAACCCATTTTTGCTGACTCCTTTTCTAGCGATGAGAAAACTGCAGTAACATTCCGCAGATTTCGGCCAATGATGTCTATATCATCTCAGAATAGGGTAGTGATATGTAGCTCTGGTAGAATATGGTGCAAGACATGTTGACACCAGCCTTTCATCTTCTTCTCCATAAAAAATAAAAAAATTAATTTACCATTATACCCCATAAATGAGGTATGGGACAGCTTCTTGCGTTGTTGTGAATTAACACGCTTTCTATTTTTAGATTCAAACCTAACGGCACCTACTTGTTTATCGACGAATGCGAACGTCACTGTTTGAGAAGCTCTAACAAGACATGCCGATTGACTCGACACTAATACTGCGAAGTTGCTGTCGACAACATTCAAGGGGAGCCGACAATGAAAGAATTTGTTTTCTTTTTTTTAAGATGGCTGGAGCCAGGACCAGTAATCTCCCGCATGGTAATCGCGGGTTCTAACCACTATGCCACGGCCGATCCCAGTCCCAGTCTTCTTCTCCATAACTATATTAAATTGTGTACAGGACAAGCTATCGCCCAGCCTGAGACCTCTTTTCATGTTGAATGGTTCAGAGTGATCCTTACCAGTCTTAAAAAAGGATTTGGCGTTTTCCAAGGTACATCTGCAAAGTTGAATAAGTTTTGCAGGAATACCAAACTCAGACTTGGCCTCATATTCCTTATCAAAGATTCGAAGGCAGCTTTGTAGTCGACAAAGAGGTGGTAGGTCTCGATCTGCTTTTCATGGGTTTTTTCCAGGATTTGTCGTAAGGTGAATATTTGATCCGTCGTAGATTTTCCAGGTCTAAAGCCGCACTGATATGGTCCAATTAGTTTTTCTACAATTGGCTTTCGACGTTCACACAATATGCTTGAAAGGACCTTGTACGCAATTGGTAATAGGCTTATTCCACGGTAGTTCTTACATTCACTACGATCTCCTTTCTTGTATATGGGACATAACAGACTGAGACTCCAATCCCCGGGCATGCTCTCCTCTTGCCAGATGTTCTCCATGAGCTGATGCATGCTCCTAATCAGCTTCTCCCCGCCAGCCTTAAACAATTCAGCAAGAAGACCATCGGCTCCAGCAGCTTTGTTGTTTTTAAGGCGGGATATTTCCAAACCTATCTCGCTCTATCTCGAAGGTGGACAGTTAATACCATCGTCATGGATTGGAGCGGGGTCTTCTGGAGTGGTGTCAGTATCCAGTACATTTCTAAAGTGATCTCTCCATATCTTCAGAACGTTATCCGGGTCCGTCACTAGCTAACCATCGCTGTCCTTGCAGGAGGGCAACCCTGTTCCACGCATTCTCGCTTTAACTCTCTTGTAGAATTTTCGGGCTTCCCCTCTACTTCGGAGCAACTCAGTGAACTCATCCTGCCTCTTCTTCAGCTCCTTTGTGAAAGACTCGTTTGTATGGCAGATCTCGGTGCTGGGAATTTCAGGATATTTTCTTGGGAAATCTGGCAAATTTATAGAAATAAAGTCTATGAGAAATGTAAAAATATCAGCTGTTTTATATGGAAGGGAAAGTATATTATGATTTGCTTAAAAAAACAACAACTATTACTAAAAAACAAGTTTGGATGATCGAACACTCTGTTCTTTTTATGTATACATGAGCATAAATGCTGTCCCACTGGAATTTTGTTAATGTCACTTAAAATATTTAGTAAATTCTAAATATTTACTATGAATTAATTACATTAGGCTTAAAAATAAACCCATTCAATCTTTCTAATATTATTGATTTATTATAACGAAATTTAAACATAAATTTATATTCATGTATTCAATTACGCTGACGTATAGCAAAAACCCAAAATTGTATGTAAATTAAAAACAACCAAAAATAATGTTGTTTATGGAAAATTTATAAAATGAAAATAGTTTCGTATAAAAAGACGTCTGCTAATAAAATTATGTTGTTGGTTTTTTTGTTGCTATTTTCGGTATAATAAATTAATAAAAACAAACCTACTTTTTTGTGTTATTTATGCTCGTTGTGCACAAATTATCTAAAAATAGATAAATATAGGCTTGAACACATTTCCATAAGCTTTTATTGGAATTAAGTCACTCTGCTGCTGAATCAGCATGAATATTGTTACAACAAAAGCAACTACATTCAATATAAAAGCAGCAATGTGTTAGCGATTCAATTTCGCAATGACGAACCAAAATTTTATTGCCTAGGTCAGATATACTATTCACCATAATTTTAGTACTTACCTGAAAATGAGACTTATGTGCAATTTTGGGTGTTTTTTCTAGTGGAACTTTAGAAACGAACTTGTAGGTAGACTTTTTTTAGGTGGCGGAGAACGAAAGCGCATTCCTGGTTTTTTTTTTTTTTTTAATTTTATTGCCTTTCTTAGGCGTTACAAATTTACGAAGTTTTCAATAGAACAAGAATTGCGATGCGTATTTGTACTTTTTTCCCACCTCTTCATTTCGACCCATTTATTCGACCCATGTGTACAACCTTTGAGTGATGGTACAATTGGTATGACACAATAACTTAACCTTTGCATGGCATGGTACAAGTCGATGGTTGCATCGTCAATGACATTGAATAAATTGAACAATTCTATGGCATGTCATGGTATGAATTGGCTCTGTCGTTGTCATTGCATGGCAAGAAATTGTATTTGAACAGAACTCTTCTTAGACCGAAGCCACATACTGAGCAGCAGAGCAGTGAGCGGCAACAAGTTATATCATCAAATGGCGTGGCCACTTCAATAGTATTTCATATGTTTGTTTCCTCTCACTGCTCTGCCGCTCAGTATGTGACCTCGGCCTAAGGATGGTTTATGGACTGGTGAAATTTTCAGTCCGTATATATTTAAAGCCAGATATACACTAGAGCCCTTGCATAAGTGCTCTCTAAACGGCTTCAAGCACTCACGATTCGACGGCATACAACAGAATGGGCAAAATTTAAATCTGGTAAAGTTTTTTTTTTAGTATCCCGAGATAAGGTGGTTTTTACTAAAATGATGCCGAAGTCCGTAAAAACATATATTCTCTGCTAAATTTCTTGGCTGACATTATTTTCTTGTTGACGGAAGATCCGAGGTAGGTAAACTCTCCTACTACTTAAAAACAATAATTTTCAACGTTGACGGTGCGTGACTATCGAGAGGACTCTTTGTTCGTCGAAATCATTATTTTTGTTTTGTCCTCGTTGACCGGTAAACCCATTTTTGCTGACTCCTTTTCTAG
This sequence comes from Muscina levida, assembly GCA_964034835.1. NCBI lineage: Eukaryota > Metazoa > Arthropoda > Insecta > Diptera > Muscidae > Muscina > Muscina levida. Next base: position 132,551,837 of record OZ035881.1, read on the forward strand.
CGATGAGAAAACTGCAGTAACATTCCGCAGATTTCGGCCAATGATGTCTATATCATCTCAGCATAGGGTAGTGATATGTAGCTCTGGTAGAATATGGTGCAAGACATGTTGACACCAGCCTTTCTTATCTTCTTCTCCATAAAAAATAAAAAGATAAATTTACCTTTATACCCCATAAATGAGGTATGGGACAGCTTCTTGCGTTGTTGTGAATTAACACGCTTTCTATTTTTAGATTCACAACTAACGACACCTACTTGTTTATCGATGAATGCGAACGTCCGTGTTTGAGAAGCTCTTACTAGACATGCTGATTGACTCGACACTTATGCTGCGAAGTTGCTGTCAACAACATTCGAGGGGAGCCGACAATGAAAGAATTTTTTTTTCTTTTTTTAAGATGACTGTAGCCAGGAGTTGAACCTGTGATCTTGCGCATGGTAGTTGCGTGTTCTAACCTCTATGCCACGGCCGATCCCAGTCCCAGTCTTCTTCACCATAACTATATAAACTAGTGTACGAATAAGCTATCGCTCTGCCTGAGACCTCTTTCCGTGTCGAATGGTTCCGAGTGATCCTTACCAATCTTTATAGAGGATTTGGCGTTTTCCAAGGTACATCTGCAAAGTTGAATTAGTTTGGCAGGAATACCAAACTCAGACTTGGCCTCATATTCCTTATCAAAGAATCGAAGGCAGCTTTGTAGTCGACAAATAGGTGATGTCGATCTGCTTTTCATGAGTTTTTCCAGGATTTGTCGTATGGTGAATATTTGATCCGTCGTAGATTTACCATGTCTAAAACCGCACTAATAAGGTCTAACTAGTTTCCCTACAATTGCCTTTAGACGTTCACACAATATGCTCGAAAGGACCTAGTACGCAATTGGTAATAGGCTTTTTCCACAGTAGTTCTTACAATCACTACGATCTTCTTTCTTGTATATGGGACATAACAAACTGAGACTCCAATCTCCGGGCATGCTCTCATTTAGCCAGATGTTTTCCATAAGCTGATGCCTGATCGGAATCAGCACCTCCCCGCCTGCCTAAACAATTCAGCAGGGAGACTATCGGCTCCAGCCGCTTTGTGGACTGGTCAGTCCATCGTCATGGATTGGAGCGGGGACTTCAGGAATGGTGTCCCTATCCAGTATTCATTCTCATTCGCATTCTCGCCTTAACTCTCCGGTATAATTTCCGGGCTTTCCCTCTACATCGGAGCAACTCTTGCACTCATCTTGTCTCGTCTTCAGCTCCTTCTTGTTCCATTTAAAAAGTCGAGGTGCCTCTCGTCCCTTCTCCATGTATCGTTTACGAACTGCTCGCGTTGCCATTGTCTGCAGTTTCGCCCTGTACGAAGCTTTAAGTACCCAAGTACGCTTCTCGCAGTCCGTTCTATGGGGTCGGCTATATATTGCCACTGTGAGTTAATATTATCAGGGGTTGGAGCATTTCGTAGCAGTTGAGTAAGGTGGTTGGAGTAGGCGTTCGTTACCTCTGTGGTCCGCAGTTTACCGATGTCCAGATTTCGGTTACGTACGTTTTTCGCTATGCTTCGCCTTGTATGTACCTTAAATGCGGTAAGGTAGTGATCAGAGTCAATGTCTGCACCACTGATCACTTGTCCAGAACACTCGATGTGAGCCATGTTGCCTTATGAATATTTAAATGCTCAAATCTAGTGCTGCTTACTACCTTACTACCTTGCGAAGAGAAATCAAGAATGTAATCTAATTTCAACGTTCGACGTTTCGGCGTGCAGACTGAATTTTTTGGTGGTAAGCTCAAATGCGGTCTCCCTGCCTATTTTGGCATTAAAAACGTCTAGTACAATTTTGCTGTCATATCTGGGGCTAAGGTCACTTTCGCCAGCTGGATGGAGGCACCTGATCTGTACAGTGTTCTAACATTCCAGGTGCATATCCCCAAATCATGGTCCTAAATACGTTTTCGTGGTCGTAAACTTTGGAAGGTCCATTTTATTATTTTCTTACTTCTTTTCATTGCAATAGTTCAAACGTCGGTGGCAAGCCCAGCGCACCACGTCGCAGTTTTTTCCTTCTGCCAGGATTTTTCTTCAGCCGCCCATTCTAGGTAAGACGCTCACTCTGATCCGACGTCCCTCACAGTAAGACGTGCTCTGATGGGTGTCAAAAGCACTTTAACTGGCGTCAGCACGTTGAGGTACTCCGTCTGCAGTAGTACCACGAATACGGAGCTCTGTGAGTAGACTTGAAGTGTAATTAACAAGGATTACCCTGGGATTGCCAAGTTAAACCGATCAGAAGCTTTACCTTGCATCACACTTCCGACCTTGCACCCGGACCGACAATGAAAGAAAAATGTACATGACTGGAGCCGGGAATCGAACCACGGACCTCCCGCATTGTAGTCGCGTGTTTGCTTATTGTACCAAAAAAGTACAATTTATTGTACAAAAAAGTATTTGTATTATACCAAAAAATACTTTTAATGTGCAAAATAATATAATTTATTGTACCACAACGTACAATTTTTTGTATCAAAAAGCTAAATTTATTATACCAAAAAGTACAATACATGCTACCAGAAAGTACTATTTTTTCTATCAAAAATACAATTTCTTGTACTAAAAAGTAAAATTTATTGTAACAAAAAATACAATTTATGGTACCAAAAAGTAGAATTTATTGTACCATGTAGTACAATTTATTGTGCCAAGTTGTAGGATTTATTGTTACAAAAAGTACTATTGTTATAAAAAGTACAATTTATTATAACGAAAAGTACTTATACATATTGTACCAAATAATACAATTTGGTGTACTATGACATCTTTTTTTTAACAAAAAGTACAATTTATTGTAGCGCAAAGAACAGATATTTGTGCCAAAAAAAAGTAAAATTTATTGTAATAAAAAGTACAATTTATGATACTAAGAAGTACTATTTGTCTTACTACTACAATTCATTTTACACAAAACCACTATTTACGGTGTCAAAAAGTATCTTTATTGTACCAAAAAATACAATTTATGGTACCAAAAAGTACGATTTCATGTATCTAAAAGTACAATTTATGGTACCATAAGTGTACCAAATAGTTAAATAGTTATTGTACCAATAGTACTATATAATGTTCCAATAGTACTATATAATGTATATAATTATTTCTTTTAAAAAGTACAATTTCTTGAACTTAGAAGTAGAATATATTTACCAAACAATACATTTATTGTACCAAAAAGTACAATTTCTGGTACCAAAAAGTAAATTTTCTTGTTGCCAAAATAACTTTAACTATACCAAAAAGTTAAATTTACAATACCAAATATTAGAATTAATAGTCCCGACTAGTACAATTTATTGTACTAAAAAGTGCTGTTGTTGTACCAACAAGTTCTTGAACTGTGCCAAAAAAGTCTTTTTATGGCATCTAAAGGGATTTATTTGGTACCGAACAAGTAATCTCTGGTACAATAACAACGGCACTTATTGCCGTCACCCTATTCTAGCTAAATAAGAAAAGGAAGACTTCAAAAAAATTCTAATGATTTACTGCATTTATTGACACAGCCGTAGTTATTATTGTTTTGGTTTTGAGAGAAGAGAACTTATCGTAGGTAAGAAGTTGTCTTAGTTTGGTATAAAAAAAAGCTAAACACAAACAATGCACATTTTGTTTCTCTATTGCTTTAATGTATAACTGTTATGTTAGCCGCTAATGTCTTGCAAGCATTGCTCACTGCCGTGAGTCATTTGTTGTTTTAGTGATACAAATGCATTTGTGCTGGCCTCTAAAGTCTACTATAGAATTAGAAAATCGATACAAATAAAGAGTGGACACTACAGCTGGACTCTATCGCTCCTCAGTAGAATAAGCTGTACCTTGCGCTCTTTTGTACTAAAAGAGATGTCCTCGACAAATACAAGGCTGACATCACCGCCATACAGGAAATGAGATGGACGGGACAGGGAAGCACACGACGAAAGAACTGTGACATCTTTTACAGCTGCCATGCAGAAAGACACGAATTTCGATGTGGTTTCATAGTCGGCAAGAGACTTCGACACCTGGTCTCGCGGTTTAACCCTGTAAGTGACCGAATAGCCACCATTCGCATCCGGGCGAAATATTTTTACATCACGCTGATTTGTGTACACGCCCCGACGGAAGATAAAGACGATGAGATTAAAGATGCATTTTACGAGCGCCTAGAGGAAACATACGACCGCTGCCCTGGCCACGACATTAAAATTGTTCTAGGAGACTTTAATGCAAAAATAGGAAGGGAAGATGTTCTTGGTCCATCGATCGGTAAATTCAGCCTGCATACCGACACGTCAGACAACGGGTTTAGGCTGGTTAGCTGGTTAGCGCCTAGAGGAAACATACGACCGCTGCCCTGGCCACGACATTAAAATTGTTCTGGGAGACTTTAATGCAAAAATAGGAAGGGAAGATGTTCTTGGTCCATCGATCGGTAAATTCAGCCTGCATACCGACACGTCAGACAACGGGTTTAGGCTGGTTAGCTGGTTAGCGCCTAGAGGAAACATACGACCGCTGCCCTGGCCACGACATTAAAATTGTTCTGGGAGACTTTAATGCAAAAATAGGAAGGGAAGATGTTCTTGGTCCATCGATCGGTAAATTCAGCCTGCATACCGACACGTCAGACAACGGGTTTAGGCTGGTTAGCTGGTTAGCGCCTAGAGGAAACATACGACCGCTGCCCTGGCCACGACATTAAAATTGTTCTGGGAGACTTTAATGCAAAAATAGGAAGGGAAGATGTTCTTGGTCCATCGATCGGTAAATTCAGCCTGCATACCGACACGTCAGACAACGGGTTTAGGCTGGTTAGAAGGAACATGGTAGTGAGTGGAACCAGATTCCAGCACAAAGATATCCACAAGGCAACTTGGCTATCCCCCGATCAAAACACCAAAAATCAAATTGATCATGTGGTAATTGATGGCAGGCATGCAGCTAGTGTCATGGACGTGCGTGTGATCCGTGGTGCTAATATTGGCTCGGATCATTACCTGGTTGCAGCCAAGGTGCGCACAAGATTGAGCAGAGCGAAAAACGCACGTAACCAAACACAAAGAAAGCTGGACATCGCGAAGCTGCAAACCCCAGAGATAGCTACTGCCTACTCCAACCAGCTCTCCCAACTTTTACGACACAACGCCTCTACTTCTGACGTTCCCGATAAACAGTGGCAGCATATTGCGCATTCCATGGCAACCGCCGCAACAACCGTGCTAGGATATGAAAAGCGGCGCTCAGACGAATCCTGGTACAATGAAGAATGTCGCATAGCGTCTGAGGAACAGGATGCTGCTTATATGGCAACGCTACAGCCAATTGTAACCCGTGCTGTTAGGGAACGGCATAAGGAGAAAGTAAAACGGGCGAGACAGCTATTTAGGCGAAAAAAACGTCAGATGAAGGAACGGGAGAGCGAGGATATAGAGCGATACAGGGATAGAGGTGAGGCCCGAAAATTCTACCAGAAAGTAAGAGCAAATGGATACGGTAATGGCCTCCCCACCTGTAAGGACAGTGATGGAAATCTGGTCACGGATACGCAGAGTGTGCTGCACATATGGAGAGAACACTTCCAGCAACTGCTGGTCCCAGAAGGCAGCGCACGTGAAGTTATCACGCCAATTGTCGACGACGGCTTAGATTGCCCACCACCAAGTCAAGCCGAGGTAAGAAGAGCAATATCGCGGCTGAAAAACAACAAAGCAGCCGGTGCCGACGGTCTGCCCGCAGAGCTCTTCAAGTCCGGTGGCGAGGAGTTGATAACGAGCATGCACCAGCTCTTGCGCACGGTTTGGCTTAAAGAGTGCATGCCCGACGATTGGAATGTAAGCGTATTATGTCCTGTGCTGAAAAAAGGTGATCCAAGTGTGTGCTCCAACTACCGCGGGATCAGCCTTTTACCCATCGCATATAAGGTCCTGTCGAGTGTGCTATGTGAAAGACTAAAGCCAGTGTTATCCAACCTGATCGGACCTTATCAGTGTGGCTTTAGACCTGGAAAATCAACAACTGACCAGATTTTCACACCGGCAAATCCTGGAAAAGACCCAAGAGAAACAGATCGACACGTACCATCTTTTTGTCGACTATAAAGCTGCCTTCGACAGCCCGATACGGCAGAAATTACTTGAAGCCATGGCTGAGTTTGGTATTCCAGCGAAGCTGATACGTCTTTGCGGAATGACGCTGACTGACACGAAGTCTTCAGTGAAGATTGGCAAGGACCTTACGGAGCCATTCTATACCAGACGAGGCCTAAAACAAGGCGACGGCCTATCGTGCGATCTCTTCAACATTGTGATGGAGATGATAATGAGAAAAGCTGCAGTAAACACGAGTGGCACTATATTCAACAAAAGCCACATGCTACTCGCGTACGCTGATGACGTAGACATCATCGGTCGAAAACTGCGGGATGTGACTGCAGCATTCTCGGGTATACAGAAGGAATCAGCGAAAATGGGCTTAACGGTGAACGAGGACAAAACGAAGTTATAAGTTTCAACAAACAAAGAATCTACTCGTTTGGGAAACTGCGTGAACGTTGACAACTATAATTTCGAGGTGGTAGATAATTTTGTCTACCTAGGCTCCGCCATCAACAAAGAAAATAATGTCAGCCTAGAAATCCGGAGAAGAATCCTGCTTGCAAATAAATGCTACTACGGACTAAGCAAGCGTTTCAATGACAGAGCCCTCTCTCGACGAACAAAACTCCAGCTATACCAGATACTGGCTCTACCTGTCTTAATGTATGGCTCAGAATCCTGGGTTATGACACAAGCAGATGAATCGGTTCTGGCGGTATTCGAGAAAAAATACTCCGTAAAATATATGGGCCCATCATCGTTAACGGAGAGTATCGGCGTCGTATGAATCATGAGCTGTAGGAGCTGTACACTGACATTGACGTGGTCAAATGCATTAAGGTGCAACGGTTGCGTTGGCTAGGTCATGTTGTACGCATGGACGAAAATGCTCCAGCTCGAAAAGTCTTCGACAATGAACTCGATGGACGGCGCAGAAGAGGGCGACCAAAACTCCGTTGGAAAGACCAGGTTACTGAGAACCTTACAGAACTCGGTGTGACTAACTGAAGAAGAAGCGCAGAAGATCGAGGCGCTTATAATATTTTTCTACGTGCGGTATATAATCCACTGGGATTGCATAGAAGTACCAGTTAAGTAAGTAAGAGTCTACCATTGTAGAGCCGTTTTCTTGGAAAGCGAAAATTACTACGCCAAACCGGTACAGAAATTTAACTAATTTAAATTATTTTTACAATAAAGTAGAAATATTTTTATGTCTTATACGTGAAAACAAACAATGTAGTATATTAATAAAAAAAATAGCAAATTTAATTTGCTAATTTTTCAATTTAATTCTTAATTTTTTGCAATATTACATAAATTTTAAATGCATAGTTATACGCGTAGATAATTTGCGTTCTAAATCTTTTTTAATTTTTTAATGCAACATAATGTAATGAATTTTTTACAGATACACATATTTGGCACATCATACTTGCATTGGACTCAATGCAAAAATATTCTCTGGCGACGAATTTTCATAATAAAAATTTTCATTGAATTCCATAACTCCATCCAGTCTCTCCAATAGATACCGTCGGCCCCATCTGCCTTGTAATAGCTGCCATGATGATAAAATCCCGTGGGAACCCTAGAGATAGGGTAAAAACAAAATCGTTATATAATGTTTAATATAAACTTAAAAACTCATATCAAGATAAAATTTGATATTGTTCCAATCTCAAATTTTTCATATTGTTAACTTACGTGCGCGCACAGTTCTTATACCACCAACCACCCTTGTGTATGAGGGCACAATTATTTTTATGCGTATCTCTATCCTCATCATAGGTACTGAATTCAGCACCCAGCGAAAATTCCATACTATCGCCCGCATTGCCCGAATATGTACCCAATGATTTTAGCACATAATTCTCTTGGGCACTGCCAATACGAAAATGATTGTATCGAGCATATCGACTGTGTCCAGTGAAATTCTCCATATACACATATAGCTCCTGAGGGCCATCGTAATTTGTCAAAGCATAGAGATTTTCCAAACCGATCCAGTATTCACCGTCTACTTCACCAAAGCCATTGACATAGTCGTTCCAGGGGCGAGAGAAATCTACAGTACCATCGATGCGTTGCAAAATGTAAAGCCAATCGCCGCCCTCGGTACGATAGTCGCAAAATGCCTGAAACGTGTGATTGCTATAGCGGGAAACGGATATGTTGTAGTAGCCACTAGTTTCAGTACATTGGGTAGCCTTGGCACAATTTGAAGGTATTGAGGCGGCATCATTCGTCAGGCAATGGCTGGGCAGTGAGTCAACACGTGCATCAAAGACAGGTTTGGAACGATTTCGAGATTTTTGTAATTCCTCAAATGTATCCAGTTTTAAGGGTGATGCACAGCTGTGGGATCTGTTGTGATTATAAAAGATTTAATAGTATTGAAAGATGTTTAATTAGTTAGTGTTGGAATTTTTATTTGAAATTCAGGAAAAAGAGATAAAAATTTCCTTAAATGTGTCTAGTCGCAAGGGCGATGATGCCCAGCTATGGGATCTGTTGCGGTTATAGAAGATTTAATAGTATTGAAGGATGTTTTATATTAGTGTTGGAAATGTTATTTGAAATTCAGGAAAAAGAGATCAAAAAGTCGATTTCGAAAATATTATTTGAAATTCAAAAAATCTCGGATGAATTTCGAAAAATGTATTTCTAGTTAAATAGCAGAATTTTCCAAATATTTTTCAGAAAATATCTTAAATTTTGAATTCTATTTCAAATTTAGAAAAAATTAAATTGTAAATCACATAAAAATTTGTATAATTTACTTGTGAAATTTTTCTAGAAAATATTTGTTTTGCATTAAACAAGTACGACCCCTACATATATCGACAATATAGATTTTTAAACAACAAATAAGTAAAATATATTGGACAAACAGAATTATTTAAAAAAATATTTTCTAATCTAGAATAAATAAAAATAAGAATGGCTGAAGTGCAGAATATGGGGCGGGAGCCCGATTTAAAATAAAATATGTCATTGTCTTCGCCTTGGTCCCCAAACATCGGAATGGTAGGTCAAAGTCGGCGCTTAGGCCCATGGGGGTCAAGAAAGGGGCCCCTTTCGGTTCTATGATGACCCCCCCATGTGCGGGTACTCAAATGAAAGATATTTTCGAGACGAATCCAACGATGTTATTTTTAAGTTTCTACGGGTCTCCTGGAGCCATTTAAATTTCCGGGATATACCAAAAAAAAAATATTTTTAAACAAATCTCGCGAATTTTTTTTAAATTATTTTTGCCCGCGGTGCTATTCCTCCCAACATATACATTTTCACTCTAATTTTTCCCAGAATATACAAAAAAGAAAATATTTTTTTAAAAATATCGCGCGATTTTTTTAGGAAAAAATTTTGCCTGCGGCGCTGCTCCAACCATCTCAACCGTTACCACTCTAATTTAAAAAACAAATATATATTTGTTGCTTATTTTATATTTTCCAAATTTTTCTTCAACTTTTCCACTTTTATCCTTTTTTTATCAATTTTATTTTTTCAAATATTTCTTTCTGCACTTTTTCTTGAATTTTTTTAAATATTTCTTGAAATTGTCTATTTGTTTTCTTAATTTTTTTTAATTTTTTTCTCAATTTTCTTTTTCTAATTAAAAAAAACCTACAAAATTTAAAATTTTCACACATTTTTGATAAAATTTCATTTTTCTATAGAACTTTTCAATTCATTTCCTTAAATTTTTCTAATTTTCCATGATTTTCTCCATTTTTTTTTTTAATTTTTTACGGGGTATTTCAAATTTTTTTTTTTTAAATCGTGCTTTGTTTAGTTTTTATATTTTTTTTTAGAATTTTTCAATTTATTTCCTTAAATTTTTCAAACTTTTTCCATGATTTTTTTTTGGGCTCCCGCCTCTTATTCTGCACTTTTGCCATAAGAATAATACTAACAACAATAATTTTTAAAAACAAATTGTTAAAATTTTTGTTCTTATAGAATTATATAAAACTACCAAAATCTTAACATTTTCAAGTTTTTTGTTTTATTATTTCCTTTCATTTCTTTTATTATTCTTACCTTCCATTATCCATTTGAACTTTCAATATATCCAATGACTTTTTCACATTTTCCAATTGTACAAAAAATTTCAAATACACTTCTTCGACTTCATTTAAATCGCATTGCTAATGAAAAAATTAGAGGACATTAATTAAATGATTTTTTTGTTGAAAATGTGATTTGAAGCCAATACTAACCACACAAAAAATTGCAAACAAAATTATTGCCACTTGTATTAAACGCATTTTTAACTGCTGCCTTCCGTCAGGAGGTATTAATCCAAACTGAAAGTAACAAAATTTCTATTTTGCAGCTATGGAAAAAAATTCTAACAAAAATAAATTTGCGGTTTTCTTTATGGGAAAAAGTTTATCACTACGCATTACTAGTGAACAGTGCAAGTGCACCACAATTTCGTAAATATTTTGGGATATTTATCAAGACTCTGTCAGGAAATTTGTGGTCAAGTAGAAAATCAAAAAGAATTTTGGTAGTGTGGTTGGGTTAGTTGGAATATATGTAAAATAAGTTTTTAATAACAGGTTTAGATTAGGTGATTATTTTTATAAAGCATTGCAGACATTCAATTGCAAAGTCAACACTTTTTTTTTGCGTAAGGACTCTGCCTGTAGTTTGTTCTTTAGATAGAGTCATTCTTTAAAGGAGATCAAAGAGTTGATGCAATCATCCCTCAGATTTACAGTTTGTTCGAAGACAATTTGGTCATAATTTTTTTTTTTGATCTGTGCGCCCTACGACCCTCAAAGGTAGTAACTGAGGAGTTGGCGAACAAATCTAGACATGTCCTCAGTATATGATTTTTATGATTTACTTTAATATACAACTAGTGGACCCGGCAATGCTTCGCTATTGCTTACTAGACGAATACTTATAATATGTTTTGCCCGCCTACTTAAAGGACTAAGCTTACGTCGATATGTACGCTCTGTAAACAATTCGTTATCCCAAGTTACTCCTAAACCGGATCAAACTAACAACGTCTTACTAACCGATATTAATACATGCGTCTGCAAATGCATATCTATAGCTTCAAATATTACCTTATATAGTCCTAAAAACATTTTTCCCATCTCAGTTCTGCCCATCGATCAAAAATAAAATGTTCACCTATCAGTATATTTAAAGTTAATTTTGGTAAAATAAAGGTACTCTGTGGTACAACTATTTGCTTTTTTTGTGTACAATAAAAGTACTTTAAAATACAATAAATTCTACTCTTTGGTAACATAAATGTTCTTTTTGGTACAACAAATGTACTTTTTTGTACATTAAAAGCTTTTTTTCGTATTTGTATTTTATTTTTATTTTTTTGATACAATAAAATTTACTTTTTGGTATCGAATATTATCTGTATATCAAATATTATTGCTCTAGGGCTCAAATACAGTTTTGCCACGCACTCTTCGGCCACTGATTGGGAATACTAATTTCATCTGCAAATTTAAACCTGAAGTATGGAGTACTATCTGTGTACCAAATTGTATCTCTCTGGGGCTAAATTACAGTTTGGTCACGCCCATTCCGCCCACATATCCAAAAATAAAAATTTGTCTTCATATTCGTGTAGCCGAGTATTATTTGTGTACCAAATTTTATTTCGCTAGGACTAAATTGCAGTATTGCCACACCCCCTTTGCCCACTAATCCTAAATTAAAATTCTTTCTACATATTCATATTCATGTTGCTGATCACTTTCTGTATATCAAATTTGATCTCCCTACCTCTAAAAATATGTTTTGCCCCGCCCATTCCGCTCACTGTTCCAAAATTAATATTTCGTCCGCATATTCGTGTTGGCGAGTACTATCTGTGTACCAAATTTTTGTTTCTCTTGGACTAAAATACAGTTTAGCCACACCTCCCCCGCCCACTAATCCAAAATAAAAATTCCATCTTCATATATATATGCATGTTGCCGAGCACTATCTATGTATCAAATATTATCCCCTTAGCTCTATAAATATGTTTTGTCACGCCTACTCCACTGGTCCAAAAATACAATTTCGCCCGCATATCCATATTCGCGTTGCCGAGTACTATCTGTGTATTAAATTTTATCTCGCTAGCTCAAAAAAAAGTTTTGCCACGTCCACTCTACCCATTGGATCAAAAATAAAAATTTTGTCTGCATATTCATATTCGTGTTGTCGAGTTCGATCTGGGTATAAAATTGTATCTCTTTAGCTTTAAAGAAAAGTATTGCCACGACCACTCAGCCAATGGGATCCAAAATTAAATTTCGTCTACATATTCATATTCGGGTTGCCGAGTACTATCTGTGTATAAAATTGTATCTCGCTAGCTATACAAACAAGTTTTGCCACGCCCACTCCGCCCATTGGATCAAAAATAAAAATTTCGTCTGAATATTCATATTTTTGTTGTCAAGTACTATCTGGGTATTAAATTGTATCTCTTTAGCTCTAAAAAAAGTTTTGGCACGACCACTCAGCCCATTGGATCCAAAATTTAAATTTCGTCTGCTTATTCATATTCGTGTTGTCTAGTAAAAAGCTTCTCAAAAAGTGACGTCCGCATTTGTCGTTAGTTGTGAATCTAAAAATAGAAAGCGTGTTAATTCATAACAAAGCTATCCCTTACCTCATTCATGGGGTGTAAAGGGAACCCTATTGAACCCTATTTTTGAAACCGCAATATCTGGAGGACTGCTTCTCCAATCGCCTTGAAAATTTGGGTGGATGCATTTGGCGTCAAAGTTGGTAATCCAACAAAAAATGAGCAGGATTGGATCAGTGGGCGTGGTAAAAAAATTTAAATTTAAACGGTTGTATCTCATAAACTATAAGAGGTACAAAGCAGATATTTGTTTTGTTTTGTTAGCACGGTATGCATTACAGCCAGGTTGGAAGTGGGCTGTGCCACGCCCCATTTACAAGAAATCTTTATAGTTAACATTTATAGAAATTTGAAAAAAATTACAATTCCTTAATTGAACATTAGTAAAAAAAAACATAGGATTTACTAAGAACCCTACCTTTGACCTCCAAGAAGCATAATATTCCGGTGGGACATTTTTAATTTCTGCCACAAAAATTTTTTCAAACATTTCGGGGTAACAATCCCTCTTAGTTGTGCGATACGAATAGATTTGAAATTTGTACTTTAACACAGTACAACACATGATTTTGGGACTCAATTCTGAGAACTGCACGTGAAAGTAGCCCCAAAAAGAGGAAGTTCTGCATCATTCGTTTTATCACGTTACATGCCATAATAATTTAATATCGATTTGAAGTTAGTAAGTATCGCATAGGGGAATTTGTCATTTCACGTGAAGTTCTTAGAATTGAGTCTTAAATCAATGAGCTGAAAAATGTTGTACTGTGGAAGGGATAAAAAGTGACTAAACGGTACAATCACCCAGACCAATGGGCTAAAGCTACAATCACATAAATTGGGGTGTTAGTTAGTCTTATAAAGCAGTTGTGCAATAAAAAATGTTATTTTTTTTAAATTCGTACTTTTTGGGATAAAAAGGCTTAAAAATTAGGGTACCCGTTACCATATAGACCCTACGGGAAAAGTGGTGTTAATTTACATGAGTGTACCTATCTCAGAATGGGTGAGGAGGGGATGTGTCACCAAACTGGTACTAAAGTGTTAAAGAAAAGTCAATTTGACTGATCTGTAGTATTCTGCGGCGTTGTGTTTCGAACGGGGTTGTTGATAAATAAGAAGAAAAGTCGGAAAAAATATAATATATTTATATATAATTTAACCCAAGACAACTAAGTAATTTATCAATAAATTTCATTTAATTTTGTCGTCTTATTTTGGGGCATATTACTAAAAAACAGATATCATAGTTAGCTGACTGGCTTTTACTGAACCTGTCGTAGGGCTTGTACTGTTGAACCGGTTCAAGACACATCACAAAGTATCAGTTAGGTGTCAATTGACACTTTAGTGGCCAACCCCATACAAAACGTACCGGTTCTCTACAAACAAAAGTTCCGGAACTAGAACCGGTTCATGCACCCCGGATAACCGGTCCCGTGACTGGTACTGTACCGGTTCATTTTCCCGTAGGGGAGTATTTGTGCGATATGAATACATTTTTCTACATATTTTCTTTTGGAGATGAAAAAAGTGGCAGCATCGCTAATAGTGCACGGCAACCTACAGTAACACATTTACGTAATAGAGAAATTGTGCGATAAGAACTGTTTTTTTTTCTCCAAATTTGTATTTTTATGGCCACTAAGGGGCAAAAGTTTAGCCACATCCAAAAGCTTTTGGTTACGAGTAGTTGAGGGATACGAATTATTTTTTGAAAATCATACTTTTTATATAAAAATGGACAATAGTACATATTTAAGAGGATGTAACCGCTACCAGCATCCAGACCAGACAACCAAAGCTAAATGACAACAATTGTTCATGTGTAAAATAAACTAAATTAACAATGTTTGCATTTTTACCGTAATTCTTAAAATCTTAACTCATTGGAGGTACGGGTGGAGCAACGCGAGCCGGTAAAGCTAGTACATAAATAAAATGATCATTTCCTCTTAAAAATCAAATTATCTTCATTCCGAAATAAATTTTCGTTTTCTTAAGAAGCAAAAAACGATACCTTAAGAAGCCATTTCCAAGCTGAACAGAATTCTGTGGAATAACTGAATTCCATAAAATTCCATAAATTTTTAAGTTCGATAAAATCGACCTAATAATAGCATTAAATTAACCACAAAACTTTACACCTGCTGCCAACAAATCTCTAACCATTTATCTTTTTTCTCAACACAAATCAAAAATTACCTGTTTTTATAGACACAAATCAAAAATAAACAACACATTGACGTTTTTTTTTGTAGAAAATTTAAAATTTTCCATTTATTTTGTTTTTAAAGAATATTAAAAAAAATTGGAAATCTTACAAATAATCAGATTTTCAGAGAAGAAGATAAATGAACACTTAATAAATTTATAAAGATAAACTAAATAAAAGAAATTAAAAAAAACTTATAATCACATGACTGATGATTTCATTCAATCAAATGAAATGAAGTATTTTAATAATAAAAAAATGCTTATAAATAATTGGGGAGCTAAACAAGAATTAGAGCAGCAAAAGGTGGAGACGAAGACCGCTAGTTTAAAAAGTATAAAAAAACAAACAATTTCAATTAAATTTACAAATGTAATACAAAAAAGTATATTCATTTTGAAACGATTTCATAAGAGTTAGAAAAGAAAAAAAATTAAAACACAGAAAAAAAACTAAAAATAAAATTTCTTAAAGTTTTGCACTACATTTCATAAATTCTTGGTTTTTAGTAGTTAAGTTTAGTTTTATTTCTCTCTAATCTGTTTTTTTTTTTAAGTTATAGTAGAGTTTTGTTAAATGGAGATTTATAATAAAATCTAGAGACTATTTTGTAACTGTAGTTTATATTATACGTCGTCATAAAGTGTATATGCTATTGATCAGCAGAAAAAAAAGAAGTGGAACCACCAGAGTCTTGTTTTGACAATACACATACATATATGTTCGGATTTAATTTAATTATATACTATACGACTATAAAGCTGGTCATTCGATCTTTATGTAATCTATACGAATGAATTTAGAAAGGACACAGTAATAAACATAATCCTTTAGACTTTCCATTCGTCCGCTATTTTAAGACATCATTCTATAAGTGGCATTTGTTGGAATAGATTTGAAGGTTAGATTTTGTTGTTATTGTTATTGATATTTTTTTCTTTCTTTTTTTTTTTTGGTAAATTTATAGTAGTAAACTATTTGTTGCTGTTGTTGTATGTTTTGTTTTAAATCTATAAATTAATTTATCATCATCATCGTTCATTAGTTTAAATCATGCAAAAAATTAAATCATTAAATTATTTTTATGTTGTAGTTTGTTTGTTTGTTGTTTCTTCTTGAGTTCTTAAGTATTTTCTTAGTTTTGTTGCTGTTGTTGTTGTTGTTGCGCTTTGCGACAAAGTTGAACCACGATGGCAGCGGCAGCGGCGACGGCGGGTGTTTGTTGTTTTTAGATGGAGTGGTAATGAATGGATCTGTTGTTGTTGTTGACGTGGCCTTTATTTCAGTTGTTATTTTGCTATCCTGGCGGTGGAGGTGGTGATGGAGTGGGTGGGGGAGCGGTATTCACAAAAAACGCAACATTTTTGTTTTAAGTTTTTTCAATCTTTTTTAAAAATCGAAACCGAATGATGACTGACCAGGACCACCGCTGAATTGGAAGAAATGTCGGAACATTTGATTTGGATCGATGTCGGCTAGAACGAGAGAAAAAAAGTAAGGGATAAAATATGGATGCACATAAGAAGGTTTTATTATAATAATAAAGTTTTATTATGAAGAATAAACCCTAAACCAAAAATTGGGTATAGGGTTTGTTTTCTAGTTATCTAAAAAAATAAGTTTTTTTTTTCAAACCAAAAACGACTGCCCGTGTAGATCCAATTGGATCTATTTGTACCTCGCCAGATCCGGAGAATGGTTATAACTAATTAGATTAGAACTTATATCTAATTAGATCTTGGATATATCTAATTAGATTAGAACTTATCTCTAATTAAATCTTAGATATAGTTAGATAAGTTCTGATCTAATTGGATATAACCATTTTTCGGATCTGGCGAGATCTAATTTGAAATTTGTCCCAGTTATAATAGATCTAATTATATTATTATATAATTATGGCTTTCCCGACACGCGTTGCTCCACCCAAATTTACAATGAATCTTTAAGCAATACAGTCAAAACGAAAAAATTATTTATTTTGTTTAAGTCACTTAGCTTTAGTTCTCTGGTCTGGACGTTGGTAGCAGTGACATTCTCTTAAATATGCACTATTCTCCATATATATTTCTAAATATATGATTTTCAAAAAATGCGTTCGTATTCTACTTGTACTCAATAAAATGAGCGCATAAGTTTTAGGTGGCTGCTGTGTAGTTTTTTTTTTTAAATTTCGCACCCTTGTGGTTCCAAGAATACAAATCAGTTCTTATCGTACAACTTCTCAATTACGTAAACGTGTAACTGTAGACGTGCGCTCTAGCGATGCTGACACTTTTTACTTGTCCAAAAGTAAAAACTTCGAAATATATATTCGTATCGCACAAAAACTCTATAGGATTAATGGGTACCCTAATTTTTCCTCCTAAAAGTACGAATTTTGAAAAATCATTTTTCATAAGAGGAACGAACGCCCAATTTTATGCTTGTAGCTTAAGTCCATTGGTCTGGTTGATTGTACCACTTTTATAAATTTTATTCCTAAAAATATAAATTTCAAAAAATTTTTCGTACCGCACATTTACTTCATAAAATGAGCGGGTACCATAATATTTTTGTTTTTAGCTTTATGAGTTTGCTCTGGGCGATGGTGCCACTATAGTTCCTTTTTAGACCTAAAAGTACAAATTTCAAAAAATCCATTCGTGTCGCTCAACCAATATGGACTGGTACCCCCTTTTATTCTACAGCATGCATACAGCATGTCTATTAGCTATGGAATAGTGTTATATGGAAATTCTTAGTAACGACTTTTTTACATCGCGGAACCTCTTATTTTGTGAGGTTCAGTAAAAAAATGCTGGAGGCAAAAAATGGTGGTGGTGGAGTCAGGTTTAACCGTCCCGCATTGGGGTCAAAGTTCAGGGAATTTGGAAAAAATGTACAACAGTGCTCCTAACTACCAAGGGGTTGCCGTTAGGGGGTTGGGATGTATGGCAGACCTTCATGAATTTCTTTTGCCAACATTTTCTCCGAACATACTTACCCCCTTTCTCCACTCCTTCGGGGGGCTCCCGTACAAATTTTTAATTACCCCCTTATTACTCCGTATAATGTTCCCGAAGCCCTAACTTCACCAGGGTCACCCCTAGGTGGTTAGAATGTATGACGGATCTCCAGGAAAATCTTTTCCGAACATTTTCTTCGAACATACTTACCCCCTATTTTCTCTCCTTAGGGGGGCTCCCATACAAACTGCACCAAAACCCTCCCTCAATATGAGAAAAACCGCCCTACCTATCCAGGAGTTGTCCCTAGGGGATTATGATGTATGGCGGACCTTCATGATTTTTTTCCCCCAATATTTTCCCCAAACATACTTACCCCCTACCTCCCCTCCTTATACTGGCTCCCATACAAACTGCACCAAAACCCTCCCTCAATATGAGAAAAACCGCCCTACCTATCCAGGAGTTGTCCCTAGGGGATTATGATGTATGGCGGACCTTTATGATTTTTTCCCCCAATATTTTCCCCAAACATACTTACCCCCTACCTCCCCTCCTTATACTGGCTCCCATACAAAATGCACCAAATATTGGGATGAATCAAACCAATTTATTTTTATCGTGCGACGGATATTTCTTGCGATTGGCATCGACGACCTGAAGCAAGAATTGTTTCTCATTTTCGTTTCGACATAAAACATTGTTGTAATCCTGCATTAATTTGACACCTCTCTCTGCATTGTCGTAAACAACATGCTAGGTGCTTACGATCTGCTTCGCTTTGTTGTAGTCTTCCCGGTTTTCCCAGGTTTTTGGATCGGTTGAAATTAACTCATTTGGTAATCCAAAGCGATCGAATAATTTAACTGTGTCTCTCGTCACGAAATGGCTCAAATCTTTTGCAATGAATTCTTTCACTTGTTTCGAATGCAATTCAATTTTTTTCACGCCTTTGGAGCCGACAACAATAGCTGAACGTGAACAAGCAGACTTAACGCCTTGATTTTCATCCTCATCCTCGCTCTCTTCCTCCTCAGTGCCTTTTCCCTCGTTTTCCTCGTCATCAGATTGAGATTCTACGTTTTCGTCGTCTTCTTGGAATGAAAGAATTACATTCGCCATTTTTTGCTTGATATTATGGGAAACGTTTTTATCGAATAGTGCAAGAGCCACAGCTTCAGCACTGATGTACCAAAGGTGACTGCACAATTTATCCACCACTTTCTGTGACACATTTCCATCAATTGACTGAGCGACTGCCGCTTTTAAAAAATTGAAGTCTTGATTGGGTGCCTCGACAGCCGTGGTGCTCCCAACCAAGCTTTCTCCAAGAAATAATAAAACGATCTGCAGGAATTCTCTGTAGTCTGCTCTGGGATGTTTCTCTTGTAGCTGAGCCAAACAAAATGATTTGACTTCAATCAGAACATTAACAGGTATTTTCATAGCGACTTTATCGTCTGTTATGCCACTGGTATATCGTTTGTCTTTCATCATTTCCCAATCACATTTAAATCGAGCAAACAAAGGCACACCTGGAACTGACGTTTTACCGAATTTGGCATCGAACACCTCTTTCAATACCAGTTTAAATATGATGTCTGCACGGTAAGTATAAAAGATCTCGTTCCAATAACTGTTCAAGAATGAGTGACGCACCTTGGAACGAGCCAGTGTTTGTTGAAGTTGTATCGAAGGAAATGGCCTGAACGCGGTCAGATATTTCCCAATCTAACAAAAGGCCATACACCGACTCCGGCACTGAGTTAAATTATTCGATCGCTTTGGATTACCAAATGAGTTAATTTCAACCGATCCAAAAACCTAGGAAAACCGGGAAGACTACAACAAAGCGAAGCAGATCGTAAGCACCTTGCATGTTGTTAACGACACTGCAGAGAGAGGTGTCAAATTAATGCAGGATTACAACAATGTTTTATGTCGAAACGAAAATGAGAAACAATTCTTGCTTCAGGTCGTCGATGCCAATCGCAAGAAATATCCGTCGCACGATAAAAATAAATTGGTTTGATTCATCCCAATATTTGGTGCATTTTGTATGGGAGCCAGTATAAGGAGGGGAGGTAGGGGGTAAGTATGTTTGGGGAAAATATTGGGGGGAAAAAATCATGAAGGTCCGCCATACCTCATAATCCCCAAGGGACAACTCCTGGATAGGTAGGGCGGTTTTTCTCATAATGAGGGAGGATTTTGGTGCAGTTTGTATGGGAGCCAGTATAAGGAGGGGAGGTAGGGGGTAAGTATGTTTGGGGAAAATATTGGGGAAAAAAAATCATGAAGGTCCGCCATACATCATAATCCCCTAGGGACAACACCTGGATAGGTAGGGCGGTTTTTCTTATATTGAGGGATGGTTTTGGTGCAGTTTGTATGGGAGCCCCCCTAAGGAGAGAAAATAGGGGGTAAGTATGTTCGAAGAAAATGTTCAGAAAAGATTTTCCTGGAGATCCGTCATACATTCTAACCCCCTAGGGGTGACCCTAGTGAAGTTAGGGCTTCGGGAACATTGTACGGAGTAATAAGGGGGTAATTAAAAATTTGTACGGGAGCCCCCCGAAGGAGTGGAGAAAGGGGGTAAGTATGTTCGGAGAAAATGTTGGCAAAAGAAATTCATGAAGGTCTGCCATACATCCCAACCCCCTAACGACAACCCCATGGTAGTTAGGAGGACTGTTGTACATTTTTTCCAAATTTTTCTGAACTTTGACCCCAATGCGGGACGGTTAAACCTGACCCCACCACCACCATTTTTTGCCTCCAGCATTTTTTTACTGAACCTCACAAAATAAGAGGTTCCGCCGTATAAAAATCGAGAATTCGCGCACTATTCCATAGCTAATGTCTATATACGATTATAGCTTTAGCCATTTGGTTTGGGTAATGGTACCAGTTTTATCCCTTTTCGGCAATTTTATCCCTAAAGAGCGAATTTCTTAAAACCCTATCTGGCAGCTTCATTGATCATAACCATTTTCACCTCTGCAAAAGTAAAAATTTTTTTAGGTATTGCATAAGTACTCCATAAGATTAAAAGGTACCCTTACTTTTTCTCCCTTAAAGTACGAATTTTGAAATATCATTTTTAAAAGGTACCCTTACTTTTTCTCCCTTAAATTAGGATTTTTGAAATATCATTTTTATTGCACAACTGCTTCATAAGACGAGAAACATCCCAATTTATGTAATTGTAGCTTTAGCGCATTGGTCTGGATGATTGTACGACTTTTGTCTAACCAAGATCTGGGCGATTGTACCAGTTTTATCCCTTTTTGATAGTTTTTACCCCAAAAAGTACGAATTTCTCATCTCATCTAGCGATTCTTTAATTCTTTAGAGAGCAACTCTATATAAATTTTCCTGAATCTAACTTAACTGAATCTAACTTTGGGCGATAGCACCAGTTTTTCCCCTTTTCTGTGTTTTCTTTTTCCCGTAAAGTACAAATTTCGAAAAACTACTTCAGATTTCACAACATCTCCACAAAATAAATACTCAATTCAATTTTTTCGACTTTACCTTCACCCGCTTAGTTTGGGCGGTTGTACCAGTTTTATCCCTTTTCGGTCTTTTTTTACCACTAAAAAGTACGAATTTGTAAAAACATCTAAATAAATTTTCGTGACGTTTGTTAGGGGCGATAGTACTAGTTTTATCCCTTTTTCGGTGTTTTAACCCGTAAAGTACGAATTGCGAAAAAATTACTTAATATCGCACATCTCCATAAAATAAACATTTACTTAAATTTTTGCGACTCTGCCTTTAGCCGTTTAGTTGAGCGATTGTACCAGTTTTATCCCTTTTCGTCCTTTTTTACTCCTAAAACTACGATTTTTTAAAAACCTCATCTGGCGGCTCTCTAGTTCTTTAGGGAGCAATTCTATATAAATTTTCGTGACTTTCTCCTCAAAGTTTGGTCGGGGCGATAGTACCATTTTTATCCCTTTTTGGTATTTTTACCCGTAAAGTGAAATTTCCGAACTATAATTTTTATATCACACAACTCTATAAAATAAACATTCACTTCAATTTTTGCGAATCTGCCTATAACCGTTTAGTATGGGCGATTTAACCAGTTTTTTTCGATTGCAATTTTGGTTTGTGGGGGCGATGCCACACCCCTTTGTTTCATTATGTTTTTATGTAGCATATGATAGAAGTCGCCCTACGGACAGTATCACGCAGTGAAAATTTGATTACAATCGATCTATTAGTATCACCGATATAACGATTTTTTTTAAAAGGGGCGTGGCACCGATCATTTCCCTGCGAGACCTAATCCTCCTTGTACCATTAATATATGTAGCAACTCTCATCTTCATACCTCTAATGGCACGTGAGATATGATCGATTGAAATGTTGGTGTGTGTGGGCGGTGCCACGCCCCTTTGTCTAATTATGTTTTCATGTAGCATATGATAAAAGTCGCCCTACGGACAGTATCACGCAGTGAAAATTTGATTTCAATCGATCTATTAGTATCACCGATATAACGATTTTTTCAAAAGGGGCGTGGCACCGATCATTTCCCGGCGAGACCTAATCCTCCTTGTACCATTAATATATGTAGCAACTCTCATCTTCATACCCCTAATGGCACGTGAGATATGATCGATTGAAATGTTGGTGTGTGTGGGCGGTGTCACGCCCCTTTGTCTAATTATGTTTTCATGTAGCCCATGATAGAGCACGCCCTAAGGACTGCACCACACTGTTTTAATTTTATTGCAATCGGTCCTGTGTAAAGATTTTTTCAAAAGGGGCGTGGCACCGCCCATTTTCCAGCGAGACGTGATCCTCCTTGTCCCATTAATATATGTAGCAACTCTCATCTTCATACCTCTAAAGGCGGGTGAGGTATGATCAATTGAAATTTTGGTTTGTGTGGGCGATGTCACGCCTCTTTGTCTAATTATGTTTTCATGTAGTCTATGATAGAAACCGCCCTACGGACAGTACCGCACAGTGAAAATTTCATTGCAATCGGTCTTTTAATATGACCGATAAAAATATTTTTTAAAAAGGGCGTGGCACCGCCCATTTCCCAGCGAGACGTTATCCTCTTTGTACCATTATCATATGTAGCAAATCTCATCTCGATACAAAATTTTCATAGGAATCGATCCATTTATTTGGTCGATATAATGATTTGTTCAAAAAGGGCGTGGCATCGCTCACTTTCCACGAAAATGTAATTGACGACCAACATGTGTGTCAAATCTCGTCATCGTACCTATAATAGTTTATGAGATGCAGCCATTTCAAATTTCGAGCTGTATGAGACAATGCCACGCCTTTTTTTGCCACCTTGCGTCTGAATTTTCAAAAATCGCCTCTTAGTGCGCTCCTACGTCACAAAAGGATACTACATGCCAAATTTCAAGGTTCTAGCTTTAGCCGTTTGGGCTGGAAAGTTCGGGGAAAATGTTAGGCGGGTAATACTAGTGGGGGTCGGTCAAACTTTTTTACTCCCTAGGAGGCACCTTGAAACCAGCAAATAATTCTATGGGGACCAACTTAAGGGTTGAAGAAAGAGGGTAGATATGATCTGAGAAACAGTTGGGGTTGCACAAATATTTTGGGGTCGGTCATACATTTGACTCCTCTAGGGGCACCTTTGGGGGCAGTTAGAACGATGGGAGCAAAATTTTATCAACAAAAATATATTTTTGTATGGGGACCTCTTGAGATGGAGGGTAGGTATGTTTGGGCAAAATGTTAAGAGGGAAAAATTACTGTGAGTTGGTCACATATTTTAACCCTCTGCTGGCGATTCCGGGACAGTTGCAGGGCTTGTGGTAGTTTTCCCCCTTCGCCACCACTTTTGACCACGACGCGCAGCCATTTAATTTTTTTTGTGATCTGGGGGCGATTCCCGGGCAGTCACAGGGCTTGTTGTGGATTTTTTCCCTTCGCCAACACTTTTGACCACGATGCGCAGCATTGTGATCCCACCCCACCTCACCCATTTTTTGGGTTCATAATTGTTTTCCCAACCACACAAAATTTGGCGATGAGTCTTATCCAAATCTTGTTACTACGGATCTCCACACAACACTATCGCACCCCTAATATGAAATACGAAAAGTTTCTCGTTAACAACCGGGGGCTCGATTTTGATTTTAGACCAAGGGTTTATTAGGCAACTTTGTTCTGGAATTCATCGCAGATTGACCCACTCTAATGTACATACTTTTTCCAGCTCCTAACCTATCTTATTACCTCACATCACTTGCCATTATTATGGCTGTTATAACGGCTTCTTTTGAAAGGAGCGTGGCACAACCCACTTCTATCCTGTACCAACAACACATACCAAATATCATCTTTATAACTCTTATAGTTCATGAGATACAGCCGTTTAAAGTTTTAAGTTATATACCACGCCCACTGATCCGATCCCGCCCATTTTTGGTTGGATCACGAGTTTTACTGCCAAATGCATCCACACAAGGCAATAGGAGAAACAGTCCTCCAGATATTGTGGTTTCGAAAATAGGTACCAATGGGCGGAACCACGTCCACTTGATATATCAAAAATGGAAATACTATATTTCCGCTGAGTCTGGGCGACTGCACCAGTTACATATATACCTTTTTAGCCTTTTTAACCCTAAAATGTACATATTTCGAAAACCCTCTCTCTCTCTTAGTTCGTTCTAATTCTAAAGATAGCTCTAAAGAACCAAACTTCTTAGGCAATTTTGTTTTGGAATTCATTGCACATTAACCCACTCTAAAGTGCATTACTTTTCCAACTCCAAACCTATCTTATTAGCTCACATCACTACTTACCTTGTTCATGTTCTTCCATATCCTGACCACTATCGTATCGCATCCTCTTTCTTTGATCCGATAGAATCGCATAAGCTTCACCAATCTCTTTGAATTTCAGTTCTTGTTGCTTGCGCTCTTCCGCCGAACTATTCGCATGACGATCTGGATGATGTACCAGCGCCTTTTTGCGATAAGCCTTTTTAATCTCATCATCGGAGGCTGTACGTGTGATACCCAAGATTTTATAGTAATCCTTGCGTTTCGATTTCTTCAATGCAAATTTAGCATCACGCAACAGTTTTTTAATCTCTTGCGTTTTCTGAATTTGCAAAGCGGCCTCATAGTCATTAACGCATTCTTCGAACTTCTCTAGATCATTGTAGCAACGGGCACGCAGCAATAAAGCTTTCAGATATTTGTCATTAATCTCTAGCACACGAGTGCAATCGGCCACAGCCTCACGGAGATTGTTGATTTTGGAATGGACTAAGGCGCGATTGTACAGGAGTTTCGAATTGATATCCTTGTTGAACTCATCGATTTGTAAGGCATCGGTGTAGACAGCTTGAGCTTCACGATAGCGACCCGATTTGAATAGAACATTACCGTTCTCCTTCATGTCCTTGAGAGTTTTGCTCTTTGTGCGCATTTCTTTGGCCTTCTTGTGATCGGGATCCAATTGCAGAGCCAACTCGAAATGTTTGATACCCTTTTCCAGGTTGTCGGTGTAGTAAAAGCAGAGACCACGAACATAAATGGCATCTGCCGAGGTACTGTCCAATTTCATGACACTGATGGCAATGTCAACGGCCTCATCGCAGCGGCCCAAGTAAGCCAAACATTCGGCCTTCAAAAGGCGGTACCTGTTGTACAATTAAAAACAAAAGAGTTTATTGAATCCTTTAAAACTTGAATATATGCGCAGGAACACTCACCTGTAACAAGCTGGTGACAGTTTAATGGCCGAGTCCAAATAGAATACCACATTGCGATAAGCCTTCGAATCGTAATTATTCTGTATGGTCTGCTCCAATTGCCTCAACTGTTGAGCCGCCTGTTTTTCCGTATTCACGGCATTGCTTTGAGGATCAATTTCTTCGATTTTCTTAATCGCCTGCTCGGTGCCAATAATATCACCCTTGGCCACACAACACTTGGCAATGCGCACATAGGCCTTCTCGAATGAGGGATCCAAACGCACGGCCGTGCGTGCGTCATTTAGGGCGTTCGTATAGTTGGACAGCATCATGTGGCAGGCCGAACGATTGCCATAGTATGTTGGCGAATCGGGACATAGTGAAATGGCATCAGAGTAGAATTTCAAAGCCGATTGATAGTTTTGTGCTTTGTATTGGTCGTTGCCAAGTTTTTTCTTTTCTTCAGCAATGCTAAAAAAGGGAGAAAAAGAGAGAAGGAGAGTATGATAAGCAAAATGAAAATAAAGTTTTCCTTTCATAAAACACATAATTGGATTAACTGCAACAAAAAAAAGACAGGCATAATAATGGTTTTTCCTATTCCATAGAATATACAACAACAACAAGTAAATGCATTGTATTATATGTGATGGAGGTCTTTCATCTCTCTTGTCTAAGGTTTTTTTTTTCTATTCTGGAAATATATTTCATTGAATCGTTCAGTTGCATTGGCTTGTGAGTGTGTGTGCCCTCTCCGTCTCTCTCTCTCTGATGTTCCCATCAAAAATCTCAAGTCCTAATGGAATTTAAATGAAACCACCACACCAGCACTTGTAAGACCAAGAGTTTTATTGAGTTTGTGTGACGATAAATTATTTATGATGATGATAGTTTCAACTATTCCATTGACATCATCATCATCATCATGATTACAATCATTGTAATCATTATCAATCGTAAGTTGACCTCAGACAAGTGTTTGAATGATAGCAGAGCCAAAGAGCGCCAGCAGCACCTGCAAACACGCAATGTTCAAATGTCTTTACTCACACGCCATAGTACAAATGAAGGTTTGCGGAGTGCGAGGAGTAGTAGAAGACATGTACAACCAAGTCGGCGGCGACCAAAATGTACATGAAGCCGTTCATTCAGCATTTATAACAAAAAAAACAGAAGTGTAAGTTTTAGATAAAAACATTTATTTTTAAGGGTTTAGAACTAAAGAGGCTAAACATATTCCAGTGGCTTTGTGTTGATAATTTCTATGTTGTTAGGTGTGTAAATTTTAAAAAATTTATATGGTTGACAAGTGTAGAAATATTAACTAAAAATAACGAACTACAACATTCGATTTAAAGTTCAGTTTTTTTAATGAAATAATCCTTTATAAAAGTACTGTTTGTAACGGGTCAACCCAGAATGTAATAAACCGATTTTAATAACTCTTTTCTTTTGAACTCAATTTTCTATTTAAAGAACATAATAGGATGTTTTTTTTTTTAATTTATAAAAAAAATAACAGTTTTTGGTTTTTGAATTTAAGTTTATCCTACAATCCAAGAAACAGTTACCAAGAAACAGTAATTGAAATAAAATTTAAATTTTTGTTATTTTTGCGGAAAAAGATTAAAAAAAAAGCAAATTTGGCATCAGAGTGCCTAAAGAATTTTGTGTCCCGAAAGTCGGTCACTCGGAAATGGTCAATCAGAACGCATTAAGGCAGATTTTGCAGTTAATGGAATAAGCCACTGCTAGAAACAAATTGTGAGGTAATTCACAATACGACCATGAATTATGGTAAAAATAGATTAAAGTGGATCGTAATGTAATTATACTAAAACACTATAATAGACTTCTATATTTTGACCTAACTTGACTAACTTAACTTTTACTGGGATGTAAATTTATTGAAATTTTTATATTATTTTTATGAAAAAAAATTCAGTTTATGTCTGATTCTTTGCATACTTATTTATTAATTTATTTATCATATTAATATTTTTTTTTATAATTATTTTATTATTTTTATTATTATTTTTTTATTTTTTTTTTATAATTTTATTATAATTTTTTTTATAATTTTTTTATAATTTTTTTATATTTTTTTTTTATAATTTTTTATTGTTTTTTTTTTTTTTCAATTCAAAAATTATAAAAATGAAAAAAACTTTTTATTTTTTTAAATTTTTTGAGGAAAAGTCGTTTTATTTCTGCCTTAAAAAAATTGTATGTTTATGCTAGGGATGTTAAACGGGATTGATTTTGATAAATCCCGATCCCGATCCCGAAATCCCGGGAGTTTTCGGGATCTCGGAATTTTTCGGGATCCCGGGATTTTTCGAGATTTCGGGATTTTCCGGGATTTCGGGATTCCTTTTTAAAATTTTTCTGTCTTACATTTTTAATATTGTTTTGTTAAATTTTTATTTATTAGTATAATTGAATAATATATGTTTCATATATTAAAAAAAAATAACAAAAAAAAATATGTTACGTAATTAAACCTAAGTAACAAAAATAGATTCATTTAAATTTTTAATGTGGAAAGGTATTTTAAATTAATTTTAAATATTGTGTTTTAATAAATATTTATATGGTTTTTTGTAATAAATACACAAAAAATTATATCTAACTCCTTTCGCCAAACTATCTCATGCCTGCCAGCTGTCAACGTAATCCATTTCACACAACTCTTGTAAACCAAAAACCCTAGTAAAAATAATAGAAAATAGATATCAAACCGAACAATGAAAAACATATTCATATTTCTGCAAAGATCGACAATAACAAACATGAGCAAAATTTTTTTTTAGTAACTGATTTTTAAAACATCAGTTATTTATTGTTTTAAGTAGTTTCTTAAAAAGATTAAAACATCTAATGTTTCATCCGATAATCTTGAACGAATTTTATTCCCAACATACGCTGAAAAGCATCTTTCACAATTCACACTTGTGGCTAAAATTGTATCTAGATAGCTATTTGCAGCTTCGACGAAAAATCCCGGGATTTATTTATTAAAACCCCGGGATTCGGGATTCATTAATCCCGAAAAATCCCGGGATTTCGGGTTTCGGGATTTCCCGTTTGGCATCCCTAGTTTATGCACATACTACTTTTAAAACTTACTAACATTTTTTAAAGCATTATCTTCATTATCATTAATTTCTTTTTCAGGTATGAAATATAAAATTTCAGTTACAAACTAGTTAAAAAAAAATTTTATTTTTATTAGTATCAATTTGTTCAGTGTATTAAAACAGTAACCCAAATTGGCGATTTGTTACTTTTATTGTAAATGTTTTTAAAATTGTTATTAGTTTTTAATTACATGATTTAAATTTTATGACTAATTAATTTTCATTTTTTTTATATAATTTTTGAATGTTTTAAAAAATGTATTTAGAAATTAGTTTAAAAAACCTTAAAATTAAAAAAAAAATTAAAAAAAAAGAAAATAAAAATTATTTTTAAAACTAAAACTTAAAAAAAAACTAAAATATTTTCTAAATTATTTTTGATTTTATTTACAAAATTTTTGTTTTTTTGACATAAGATGTAGTCTTTTAATAATTTTGCTTATTTTAAATTGTTTTATAATTTAATATAAGTAATTGCAAAGAATATTTTTATTGGTTTTTTTTTTAAATAATTTTTGTATTTTTTGTTTTTTTTTTTAAATTATTTTTTCCGACAATTTTTTAATTTATAATATTTTTTTTTTATAATTTATAAAAAAATTTAAATTTAATTTATGCCATATTTATTTAATTTAAAAAAAAAATTAATTTCTATTAGGAAAAGAAAAACGTTAAAAATTGTTTACAAGTTTCATTAGTTTAAAACAAAATTTGCTATCAAAAAACTTTTTTTGGTTTATTAATAATTATATATTTGTTTTTTAAATATTTTAAATTAAAAAATTACATTGAAAATATTTTAAAATTTTTTTTAATTAGTTTTATCCGACAATTTTTTTTTAATTTTTGATAATATTTTTTTTTAATAATTTTAGTTTTTTAATTAATTTAAGCAATATTTATATAATTTAAGAAAAAAATTTTAATTTTTATTACGAAAAATATTGTTTAAATTATATTTAAATATAAACAAATAAAAAAAAATATTTTTTATAAAAAAATATGAATTGATGGAAAAAACTAATATTAAAAAAAAACACAAAAATTATTTAAAAGAGGAACACAATAACGAAAATATTTTTTTTAACATTAATGAAATTTTTTCAAAAGTTTTTACCTTTTTGTACTAAAAATATAACATTTTTTCCTAAGTTAAATTTAAATGTTATTAAAAATTAATTTAATTATTGTTTAAATTAAATTAAAATATTGTTTCAATTCAATTCAATTGCTTTAAAAATTTTTTATATTTTTAAAATTTAATATCAATACTTTTAAAATTAAATTTTAATATTTTTAAAATTAAATATAAATAAATAAAAAAATTATTAATTGTTGGAAAAAAAACTAAAATTAACCAAAAATTTAAAAAAAAAAACTACCAAAAATATATATATTTTTTTTTAATTAAAGAAATTTTTAAATATTTTTTCTTTTTTAAATAACAATTTAATTTTTTTCTTAAATTACATTTGGATATTGTTTAAATAAAATTTAAATATTGTTTAAATTACATTCTAATATTGTTAAAATTAAATTTAAATATTGTATAAATTAAATTTAAATATTAAATACAAATAAAAAAAAAAGTTTTTAATAAAAAAAAAATTTTTAATTGTTGAAAAATAAAAATTTAAAAAGATAAACAAAAATTATTTAAAAAAAAAACTAATAAAACTATTCATAACAATTACTTATACTTAATATTAAAAAATTTCAACTTGTGTCAAAATAAAATGACGTAAATAAAAGCCAACTAATTTTTAAAAAATATTCATTTATAAGCTACAACTGAAGTTCGATTCAAAAAAAATTATAGTATATTTTTAAAAAGTATATAAAAAAATTACAAAACATGATTGAAATTCCTAACTAAAAATTTAAAAATTAAAATTACCAGTAAAAATTCGACCTAATTAGAACTCGACAGTTCTAAAAATAATTGTATCTAATCAATCAGAACTTATCTAATTGTACGCAATAAGATCTAAATTGATCCAAAATGTTGCCCAGTTATAAATCTAATTATATATATTTAGACATTTTTACTATTTAGACACTTTATCATATATTATTGTATTAAATTGGATCCAATAAGAGCTTTGGTTCGTATTATATAAAGATCATGTGGATAAAATTTGATATGATTAAATCAGCCAGATCTTGAATAAAAATCAAAATAAATAAAATTGAAAACTATATTACAACTTTTTGTAATATATTTTATAAATTTTAATTTTATTAAATTGAAAATTTATGTTCGTTCATACGAAATTTGTTGGGCGGCAGCGATTTGTTGGAATTAAAACAAATATTTGAAAAAAGTCTTAACAATTTCCCTTAAACATTGTTTCTGACAAATATTTACCCAACAAAATTGCCTGTTGATTTGAGATTATTAAATTATGTCCTACGAGTGTCACTGACTAGAACGCACTAATAGCAATCTCTTCTAACCAAAGTATACTTTATTTTGGTCAATCTTACTGTGTGGCCACGTCTATTTCAGCTCAGTTCAACTTTGAACTCTGTTTAAGACATACATACATACATATCTTCAACTATACTGATACACGGACTGATATACCGGATATGCAATAAGGATATAAGGGATGCAGATAAATACTCGTAACCTCTGAATGAAATTCAAAAACTTTTGTGTTAATATTTCACCCGCACTTTGTGTATGTGTGTGTGTTTGAATAAAGCAATAACCCTGTCGGAAATTGAGTTAACTTCAAGCTAACCAATGGTTAGTCAAAGATGAGCCACAAGTGACTCAAAAGCTAACTCATTTTCATTGTTAAATCCTATTCAGTTTTTCCACATGATGGCATTGCAGTGAGACAGTACTCACTCACTCTGCATAAGTTTCAGCTAACCACAAGTTAGCTCGTTATAAGTTAGTTTGTGGCTCATTAAGAAAAAGTTAACTTTTAACTAGTTTTAAAATTACTAACTCATGATTGGTTATAACGAGTCAGCTTATGGTTAGCTATAAAACTTCAGCAACAAAAATTTAATAATAACGCCTTTTTCTTGTTCTTTACGTTAAGTGTATCAAATGATACATCAAATTCGGCTTACGATCAGAAAAGTGTTTTTTATTGTTTGATATTTTTGGTCATATTCAGTGTGTCACACACTAGGATGACACGTTTCGAACTCCATGACGAACTAAAATGGTACATCATCAGCTGTATATATATCTACAATT
This sequence comes from Muscina levida, assembly GCA_964034835.1. Lineage (NCBI taxonomy): Eukaryota > Metazoa > Arthropoda > Insecta > Diptera > Muscidae > Muscina > Muscina levida. The sequence goes on from OZ035881.1 coordinate 132,583,828, forward strand.
ATGTGAAACATGTGCATGCGAAGTAGATATCACTCGAAAATGTCCAGCACCATTTCTGCATCAGTTTTGAGTGATCAAAAAGTTAGTTCAAAACTTATCGAGAAGAAGTCAGATGGAATAAAAAAACAAATGACTATATCTGCATCAGTTTTGAGTTACCTTAAAAGTGCGTTGTAAATGAATGAACCAAAAGTCAACTTGATTTTGAGTCAGCTCACAAAATTCCGACAGGGAATCTATGAATGTGGCAGGTGAAGGGATGTTAAAGGACGAGAAGAGTTTCATGCACGTTTGTTGAAATTGCAGTTTCAGTTTACTACTTTGACACTACAAGCCAACAGCAGCAACAGCAACAGCAATAACATGTCAGTTTTGATAACCATTTTCATCCGTCATCATCAAAAGTTAAGTCAGGTCGGGGAGGATGGGTGTTTGCGTTGGTTTGGTTTAGTGTTGGTTGGTTCACTTAATGATGGTCTCAACTTTTGCCCCTCCCCCCACAGCACTCCGCTAAATTATGTTGTCTTTTCGCTGTTCTATTACAACAGTTGTACGTACAGTTAAGGCAGCTTTGTTGTGTGCATTGAACTTTACTAGCCCCAAAACTTACAACAAAAACAAGGGGTGCCAGCAAGATAACAACAAAATACTGTAATTCGTGGAACTAAACCAAAGCAAAAAGGGCGTAATGGCATTTCATAAATTCCAGCGAAATGAATTTCTGTGAAATTGTAAATCCTGATAATCGTAATAACTTTATTATGTCATATTAAGGATTGTAAAGTTTTCCACATACACATAAAAGCGCGCGCGCTGACTAACGAACGCAAAAAAGTTTTACGACGAAATTTTGCTTCAAAATTAAAAGTTTATAATTACAAGCGACGATGAGCAGAAGGACTGACGCCAAACCAAAGTGGAAGGCGGGCGCAGCACAAGGCCAAAAAAGGAAGCGAAGTAATTGTAGTTGCTTACAAAACAAATTGAGCAAAACAACAACAACAGCAGCCCGCCCGTTGCACATACTTAGTGCATACGCTTGCTTAATGTTCTCTACAGGCATTGCCATAAACGCATAACATATCTACAAAGGAAGATTCCAACTTTGAGCGCTTGCGGATAAACCGGCGGAGTAGGAAGCCTAGGCTGAAGCAATGAGTAAGGAAAATGAATGGCGCGTAGAATATGTTTTTAAATAGGAAACAGAAGAAAACAAAAAAAAACAAACCAAAAAATAAAAACTGCAAATACAGAGGAGACCTCCTTCAGACAAATCGTTTTGTAAATTATATCCACTAGTCCACCATATCACACAGAGCGAAAACAAAAATCAAGTGAAATGAAACAACAAACAAAAATAGAATACAAATATGGAAGAGGATCCCCTTTCGCTCCCGCCGTCTTTACACACGCCAACAACAAAGCCCCATGCAATGAATGGCAACAGAAACTGAAGCTTAACTACTACTACTACTGACAGGCACAGGCTACAGTCACAGAGAACAACACACAGAGAGAGACGCACACTGCCTAGAACAAGGAACCTAAAACTTGATGATAGCCAGCCAACCACTTGGGCTGGATAATTAGCAAAAGTCTTTTGAGGCGGAGTAGCTATTCTTCAACAACATCAGCCACAACAAAACAAAAAAAAGAGCAAACTGATTTGAAAACAGCCTAGAATTTTTGCACAACAAAAGGGATAACGAGTGTAAGAAGTAGCAAGTTGTAAGACAGATAGTCATCAAAACAGTTGAGCGGCATTTGTGTTGTTAGCGACTTGAAATCAAAATTTGCAGATTTATAAATTGAAATTGGGTTTTTAAAAATGGGTCTTGTGGACATATGTCGTTGGAAAATATTTTAGAAGGATTTTTTTAGACGGCCCTAAACTCAAAAAATATTATTCATGTCCCCTTTTTGGACAATTTTCATAATTTATAGTAGTTGGCAAGTAAGAAAATTTTGTATTATTTTCTTATGTGTTTAAATTTAATAAAAAGTTAAATTTCTTCAAGTTTTCCGAGTTTTCACACTAGGTCACACCCGTCACATTTTATAAAAAGATTTTGTTTTAGAAAAAAAACTGCTTTTTGCAAGCAGTATATTTCTAAAACAATCCAAAACAGACTACATAAAAATAACTGTGAGCGTTTTATGGAAATTTTTACAAAAAACAATCTGGAAGTCATATTTCTTTAAATTTCATATTTGTAAGGTCACCCGTTACAGTCTTCTAATGGCAACTTTGAGCAGAAATCACGTTCTTCCTTTGGAATCGCAAACTTTTTTTAATAATATATTTCATATTTTTGAAATATAACAACAAAAAAAGTGAGTAACACCTGTCACAATGGAATTAACCATTTTTAAATTATAAAAAAATTTCACATTTTAGTTGTTTTTATTAATTTCTTTTTATTTTTGATTTTTTATTTTTTTATTTCATTTAATTTTTTTACTTACTTTCATTTCTTTTTTTCAAATTGAAAAAAAAAATATAAAGTGTAGTAAAATTTACAAACCATTTAAAAAAAAAATTATCTTTAAAAAAAATTTTTAAATATTAAAAATTGAAAATTTAATTTTTTTTTTTATTTTTTTATTTAATTTTATTTTTTTATTAAATTTTATTTTTTATTTAATTAATTTTTCTATTTACTTTTATTTCTGCTTTTTTAAATTGAAAAACATAATTAATTTCTCTTTACACCCCATGAATGAGGTATGGAATAGCTTCTCGCGTTGTTGTGAATTAAAACGCTTTCTATTTTTAGATTCACAACTTACGGCACCTACTTGTTTATCGACGAATGCGAAAGTCACTGTTTGAGAAGCTCTTACTAGACATGCCGATTGACACGACACTAATACTGCGAAGTTGCTGTCGACAACATTCGAGGGGAGCCGACAATGAAAGAAAATTTTTCTTTTAAGATGACTGGAGCCAGGATTTTAACCTGTGATCTCCCGCATGGTAGTCGCGTGTTCTAACCACACTATGCCATGGCAGGTCCCATTACTTAATTTAAGCATTTTATTTAATGTAAATTTTTTATAACTTATTTGAACTTTGGGGATTAAATTTAACTTTGTGACTAATTTAATATTTTTAAATTAATTTAATCCAAATAATTCTATTAATTTGTTTTTTATATATTTTTACGAAATGTTTTTTAAAAACTAATGTTTTTTGAAAAAAATTGTTTTTTATTTTAATTTAAATTTTAAAATTTTTAAAAAATATTTTTTTATCTGGAAAAAAAAATAATTTAAAATTAACATCTAAAATTAAAATTATATTATTATATTTTTATAAATTTAAGTTTTTTATTTTTATATTATTTTATATATTTAAATTTTAAAGCTTTTAATATTAGTTAGTTTTTTAGTTTTTTAAAATATTATTTTTTTTATCAGAAAAAAAAATTATTTTTAAATTAAAATTAATACCCTTATGTAAAATTATATTTGTTAATATATTTTTATTGATGTATTTTTTTATTGATGTATTTTTTTATTAATGTATTTTTAATTAATGTATGTTTTATTATTATATTTTTTATTATTATATTTTGTATATATTTAAATTTTAAAATTTTGAATATTTAGTATTTATAAAAAAAAAATATAATTAGTTTTTTACAATGTTATTTTTTATCAGAAAAAAAAATAGTTTTTAAATTTAAAATTAACACCCTAATGTAAAATTATAATTTTTTTTATAATTTATTGGTGTATTTTTTATTAATGTATTTTTTTTTTATTATATTTTTTATATATTTAAATTTTAAGTTTTTATTAATATATTTGTTATGTATTTAAATTTTAAAATTTTGAATATTAAGTATTTAATAAAAAAATTTATAATTAGTTTTTTTAAAAAAATATTTTTTATCAGAAAAAAAAATTATTTTAAAATTTTAAATACCCAAAAGTAAAATTATTAATTATTATTATCATATTTTTATTATTATATTTTTTATTATTATATTTTTTATTATTATATTTTTATTATTACATTTTTTATTATTATATTTTTTATTATTATATTTTTTATTATTATATTTTTTATTATTATATTTTTTATTATTATATTTTTTATTATTATATTTTTTATTATTATATTTTTTAATATTATATTTTTTATTATTATATTTTTTATTATTATATTTTTTATTATTATATTTTTTATTATTATATTTTTTATTATTATATTTTTTATTATTATATTTTTTATTATTATATTTTTTATTATTATATTTTTTATTATTATATTTTTTATTATTATATTATTATATTTTTTATTATTATATTATTATATTTTTTATTATTATATTATTATATTTTTTATTATTATATTATTATATTTTTTATTATTATATTATTATAAGTTTTACTATTGTATTTTAATTATAATTAATTAATTATTACTTTCTATTTAATTTCAAACTGTTACAATTAAATTTTTTGGGACTTAATTTTAATTTGAAAAAACTAATGTTTTTTTCTTAATTTTAAAGTTTTTAATATTCTATCAAAATTAAACATTTTTAAAAAAAAAAATTAATTTAAGTTTTTTAATTACTTTTAATTATTTTGATGAACATTTGTTTATGTATTTGGAATATCTGAATTTAGTTTTAATTTTTTGTTAAAATTAAATTTTATTAATAACAATGGGGGTTATCATTGAATTTATTAATAGAACAATATATTTATATTTATTAAATTAACAATAAATTTTAAAAATTGTACACAAAAAAAATTTTGAAATAAGAAAAATAATTTTATATTGAAAAAAAATTTTAATTAATAAAAAAATATTTAAAAAAAAAAGTTGAAAAATGTATGTTACCTAAGTAAACTTAATTTATAATTTGTTTAAAAAATTATATTTATTTAAAAACACATCAGTATTTTTTCCACTTCCATCAGATGTATATGAAGTATTTATACATATAGATTTTTAAGTTTTGAACATCTAAACAAATGTAAGGCGGCTGTGAAGACCCGTAACTGAACGAAAAATGGTTGTCTGTTTATGTCAGACTATATATTTCGTATATATATTTCCTAGACGAGTTGAAGTAACATGTAATGAAAGAATTGATGATATCAACAGAATCAATATTTTTCAATGCGAAAAATATCCCCACAAAAAATTACCCTCAAAGTATTGAGCGAAATTTGTCTATACGAAAACTGTCTCTCATATGTATATAAAACAATATTTTTTTTTATAAAAAACATGGGCAAAATTTTCAGGACGGAACATTTCTTCCAATAAGTCAAGAGTAACCTGTGGGTAACACCAATCTATGTTCGTCACTAATCATTCCCTTAGCTACACTTTTCGCACATCAATGCACTTAGCAAATTTTTTTTTCAAATATATTTTTCTTGTTGCTTTAAGGCTTTATGGCAATTTACGTATACACATTATGTACTCATTCATATTTTGCGCTATTAATATATTTTGCCTCTCTCTTAATATATGTATTTTCGGTTACCGTTAAGTGGTTTCGTCAATTGTGTCATAATATCCTTTAGAAATTTTATGTCACATCCTAGACTCCTATACAGATTCCTATCTGTTGAAATGAATGCGACAGCTTACCCACTTGTTAAAGCAAAGAAATCAAAAGCTATTTATGAATAAATCTATGCCACAATCTACGAAATTTTTTTTCAAGCCGGGAGGACGAGACTAAAAGTCATCTCTTTGTCACACACACACACAAAAAAGCACGGATATTGGCCATTTCTATAATGGAGGAGTATTTAGCTAAGAATGGGCGAGCAGAGCAGAGCAGTCCCAGTTGGTTGTTACTATAAAAAAAAGAAAGTGCTTTATGCACCCTGAAGACTACAAAGACAAGCAGCAGCAGCAACAACAGCAACAACAAAGTCAGCGAAAATGAAAAGGAATTTGTAAATAATGTCATGTTATGTTATCCCAAGACGACACAAAGTTAATGGAAAGAACAATCTAGGGAGAGGTAAGGGAAAGTCGAGAATGTGAAATCACACAACAGTGGTAGAGCGACTTGCAAGGGAAAAGTGGTGCTAAGTGTCTTAAATTCTTGTCATTACAACAAAAATAAACGGCAACCAACCAAATATACCGACGACATCAGGAAAGAGGAAGCGGCAACGGCCATATCGAATAGCCGGATGACAATGTCGATGGCAGTAACAACAAGTTGCCCGAATTATGCCACAAACAAGCCAACAACTAATGCCACCACCGACGTTACCTCCCCAATCTTGGGCAGCAAAAAGCACCAACTGTAAGTGAAACTTTCTTAACAATCTTCAAAAGAATGCAAAAGACACCAAAGATGGAGCAAAGCGGAAAATAGTTTCTTTGCAAAGCTTAACAAAGTGCAATACTCGATGATGAAGACCACCACAAACAAACTTACACAAAGTACCCCACACACACACTAGGTGCCCAACTGCTAGTAGACAAACATTCAATTCGAGAGGTATTAACAACAAAATTCTTTGTGTTGTTAAGATGATGAAAAAGAAACAAGAATGTTAACGAACTCCAGAAATGGCAACAAGACCAAATACAGAAGAAAACAAACATAAGATGGTCAACAAGAAAGCACAAAAAAACAATAACAGAGCAAAGTCAATACAATAACAATGATAATGATGGTGATGATGATGATGAGGACTAAAAGTAGCGGCAGCAACAACCTATATTTTGCAATAACAAATAATCAAAAACATTACTAAAGTATTAGGTGTACGAGAAAGTGTTGTGCCCTTCTAAAATGTTTCTAAACGAAAATGACCCTCAATTGGTATTGAGCGACATAATTTCGAGCGAATTTTTTTATACGAAAAATGTCCCTTAATGGTATTGAGCGACATAATTTCTTTATGAAACCTTCAATGATATTAAGCGAACATTTTCTATACGAAAAATGTCCTTCAATTGGAATTGAGCGAACTTTTTCTATGCGGAAAATGTTCCTAAATGGTATTGAGCGACATAATTTCTATACGAAAATTATCCCTCAATGGTATTGAGCGAACATTTTCTGTGAGAAAAATTTACCTTAATTGGTATTGAGCGAACATTTTCTATACGAAAAATGTCCATAATGGTATGGAACGACAAATGGTATTGAGCGAACATTTTCTATACGAAAAATGTCCCCCAATGGTATTCAGCAAACATTTTCTATGTGAAAAGTGTATCCCAATGCAATGGATTGAGCGAACATTTTCTATACGAAAAATGTCCGTCAATGGATTGAGCGAACATTTTCTATACGAAAAATTTCCCTCAAAGTATTAAGCGAACAGTTTCTATACAAAAACTGTCACTCAATTGGTATTGAGCAAACATTTTCTATACGAAAAATGTCCTTCAATGTATTGAGCAAACATTTTCTATACGAAAAATGTCCTTCAATGTATTGAGCAAACATTTTCTATACGAAAAATGTCCCTCAATCTATTGAGCAAACATTTTCTATACGAAAAATGTCCCTCAATGGATTGAGCGAACATTTTCTATACGAAAAATTTCCCTCAAAGTATTAAGCGAACAGTTTCTATACAAAAACTGTCACTCAATTAGTATTGAGCAAACATTTTCTATACGAAAAATGTCCTTCATTGTATTGAGCCAAATGTTCTATGCGAATAATTTTCCTCAATGTACTGAGCGAACATTTTCTATACAAAAAATGTCCCTCAATAGTATTGAGCGAAAATTTTCTATACGAAAAATGTCCATAATGTTATTGAGCGACAAAATTTATATACGAAAAAGCGAACATTTTCTATACAAAAAATTTACCTCAATGTATTGAGCGAACATTTTCTGTACGAAAATGTCCCTCAATGGTATTGAGCGAATACTTTCTATACGAAAAACGTCCCTCAATGGTATTGAGCGACAAAATTGATACACGAAAAATGTCCCTCAATGGTATTAAGCGAACATTTTCTATACAAAAATTTCCCCCAATGTTATTAAGCGAAATTTTTTTCTATACGAAAAATGTCCCCCAATGGTATTGAGCAAACATTTTCTATGTGAAAAATGTTCCTCAAGGGTTTTCGTCAAAGGTATTGAGCGAACATTTAATATACGAAAAATGTCCTCAATGTTATTGAGCGATAAAATTTATATACGAAAAATTTCCCTCAATGGTATTGAGTGAACATTTTCTATACAAAATGGTATTGAGAGAAATTTTACTATACGAAAAATGTCCCTTAATGTAATGAGCGTAATTTTTCCATACGAAAAATGTCCCTCAATGTTTTGAGCGAAATTTTTCCATACGAAAAATGTCCCTCAATGTATTGAGCGAAATTTTTCTATACGAAAAATGTCCCTCAAAGTATTGAGCAAACTTTTTATATACGAAAAATTTCCGGCAATGAGTATTAGACGAAATTTTTCTATACGAAAAATACGAAATTTTTTATATGAAAAATGTCCTACAATTGGTATTGTGCGACATATTTCTATACGAAAAAGGCCCTCAATGTATTGCGCCAAATTATTCTATACGAAAAATGTCCCTCAATTAGTATTGAGCGAACATTTACTATACGAAAAATGTCCCTCAATGTATTGAGCGAAATGTTTCTATACGAAAAATGTCCCTCAATTAGTATTGAACGAAATTTTTCTATTCGAATTGGTATTGTGTGACATATTTCTATACGAGAAATTTCCTATACGAAAAATTTACCTCAATTGGTATTGAGCGAAATTTTTCGTAGATAATATTCCTCGTTGAGCAGAGGAAAAATACCAACACTCTTTTTTCTGGATGACAGTTTTTTTCAACTTACAACAAATACAGCGGGACAATTGACTTCTTATCCACCCAACAACATCGCACAAATATAATCCCGAATAAAACAAAAGATTTCAGATATATGGAGGGGGGAAAAAGTTGTAGGTTTCCTGAACTTTTGTTTTGTTGTAAATCGTTGTCCTAGTAGTTGTGATGAAATTGGAACATATTTTCATTACATAATAATCTGGTGGCATGCAACAACAAGTACTCATGATATATATTTCAGCATTACAAACGTACGTACATACAAGCATAGTGTAGATGTAAAACCAATATATATATATCATATATTCATCGAGTATATTTGGTGGATATTTGTTGCACTATATAAAAATATATGCATATATTTATACATATATTTATATATATGTATTTGTATATATGTACATATGATTACAAAACAATAAAATGTGAAAATTTATTACAGGTCCCAATTCTGGTTATTGCCGACGTTGTCGATGTTGCTGTTGTTGTAGTTTCGGTTGATTGTAGTTTATTTTAATAGATCATAAGACAACAACAACAGAAGCAACAACAACAACAACCCTGTATAAGAAAAGGAGCCAACAGTCTATAGTTTTTAACAATACAAACAAACAAAAGGATATTATATCATTGCATTTATATCCTTTTGTAGCCGGTTAAAAGGCCTAAATGAAAATTGCACTACAACAGCAACGACAACAACATCTACAAAAATCTAGTAAAATATGTAATTTATCTTATGCTGTTTTGGAAATGACCTTAATATTTCTTCTTAAGCTCATATTTAAAAAAAGAAGTTTAAACATAAAAACAATAAATTTTGCACAACTTATGTTGGACGACATCAAATGGACTTGTGGACTTCAGGTGTTTTGTTGTAGATAGCGATAATTTTAAAATGGACAAAGATTTAGTAAATAAATTTTTGATATTTTCAGGTCAAGACAGTGAAAAGTTTAATTTCAACAAATCGTCATATGAAATCATATGTGAGATAAAAGCGAATTTAGTCAGCCTCGTGAGGCTATGGGATGCATATCAGTGAAATTGTGTTGAAATCTTTCGTATGCCCCCTAAGATTGTAATAAAGTGATATTTTTTTTAATTATTCACATTTTTAGTTATAAGAACCATTAAGATTTTCGATAATGCAGCAAAGCGCTGATGATACTAATTTGGCGAATACCGATATAGCTATCCGCCCAACCACATTAATAATGAACGATAAAGAATAAGCATTAACTGATATTTTTTTAAGACTCATGGTCGTACTCTGATTTTAAAACTATAAAAACATAAACATATGCTAGATGGCGGTAAATTGTCAATTTATCGGGTATGAAATTTTCGAAAAGAATTTCTTTTGGTACTTTTTGCGCAAATACAATTCGACAAGCTACAGTCATGGCTGAAGATGGGATTTCTTGAAATAATATTTAAATGAGCGAACTAATTTATTACAACAGGATAATTCCATTGTGACGGGTGTGACCATGTTTCTCAAATTTTTTGTTATAATTTAAAAATAGACAAATTAAGACAATTTACCCCTCTTGGAGGCGCCAAGGGAGCGGCTGGAGCTAATTTAAAAAAAATATAAAAATAAAAATATTGTATGAAATCCATCTTAAGGGTTGAAAATAGAGGGTAGATAAGTTTTGAAAAAAAAATGTGGGGGTCGGTCATATATTTGACACCTCTAGGGGCTGCTTCAGGGCAGTTAGAGCAGTGGGAGCAAATTTCATAAATATTAGTCTTTTGTATGGAAGCGCCCTTAGGTGGTGATTTTTAGTGTCAATACCGGGGCAGTTGCGGGGCTTGTTGGGGATTTTTTTCGCCAATGCGGAAAGTTTGTCATTAATAACCGGGGGCCTCGATTCTGAAAATAGACCAATGGTTTCTTGGTCTTTTTTCTAAAAAGTTTTTAATTAAGAAAAAGTAATTTTTTGCGAACAGTAAATGTGAGTAACATAGTCACACCCGTCCCAATGGAATTGTCCTTATATAATTTAACTCTATAAAAACTTTAATTTCTTCATACTTTTGGAGTTTATTTTACTAGGTCACACCCGTCGTAAAATGGTGTCACAGAATTTTTTTTTGAAGAAGAAAAAGTAGGTTTTTTTTGCCGGCAGTAAGCACTTAACACAATCAAAAACAATATACTTAATAGTTACTTTATATAACTTTCTACGGAATATTTTACGGATTTTAACCTGAGTTTATTATACTAGGTCACACCCGTCGTAAAATGGTGTCACACCCGTCTTTTTTTAAAGTTTTTTATGAAGAAAAATTAGTTTTTTGCCGACAGTAAGCACTTAACACAATCAAAAACAGTATACCTAATAGTTACTTATATAACTTACTACGGAAAATTTTACGAAATTTAACCTAAGTCATAATTTTGTAAAAGCTCAAATACCTAAGGTCACACCCGTCGTTGTCTTCTAATGGGCATTCTGGACAGAAATCAATTTCTTTCAGTGTCTACCTGTAACTAAACGTTAACATTCTTGGTAATCACAGCTTTTTTTAATAATAAATTTTCTATTTATGAATTATAACCAAAAATGTGAGTAACATGGTCACACCCTTCCCAATGGAATTGCCCAAAACAAGAACAATGGCATACGTTTTATTACGGCACTTTTTTGAACACCAGAGCAATTCAAAGTGAATGATTTGTATGCCAACTAAGTTTGTAGTTAGTTGAAGCTAAATATTGTTTAAAAATATATTTTTTGAATAGCTAATGAGTGGTACACATTTTAATTTTTTTAATTTTTTTATAAATCTTAATATATTTTTATTATTAAATGTTTAGCAAACACGGGGACACGGGGGTAGGCGTCAAAAAATTTTAAAAAATAAACCTGAAATTTAAGAAAATATCAAGAAAGCGAGAATACGAAAATTTGTTCGTCCTAAACAAGGGCCCCAAAATGTTTTAATTTTTTTTTTTTTAAATTATAGTTTTTTAACGCATTTTATAGTAAGGGGCAAAATAAAAAGAAAACATGAGTATTTTTTTCGATAACTGTCTTAGTTATCGAGTTATCGAACTATAAAATCGAAATGTCTGTACCAGAAGCAGATTAAAAAATAAAAAAAAAACGAAATGAAAGAAAAGATCACGAATGTGAGGTATCGAAATATTAGACGCTTCAGTTTTTTATCGTGTTATCGAACAATAAAATCGAAATGTCTAGACCAGGAGCAGATATTAAATAATAAAAAACCGAAATTACAGAAAAAATTAAGAAAGCGAGTTATCGAAATATTGGGCGTCACAGTTTTTCGACAACTGACTTAGTTATCGAGTTATCGAACGATGAAATCAAAATTTCTGGACCAGGAGCAGATAATAAAAAATTAAAAACCCGAAATTAAAGAAAAAATCAAGAATGCGAGATATCGAAATATTAGGCGTCGCAGTTTTTTCGATAACTGTCATAGTTATCGAGTTATCGAACCAGGAGCAGATATTAAAAAAAGAGAAAACCAAAATTAAAGAAAAAATCAAGAAATCGAGTTATCGAAATATTAGGAGTTACAGTTTTTTCGATAACTGACTTAGTTATCGAACAACAAAATCGAAATTTCGGGGCCAGGAGCGATATTAAAAAACCGAAATTAGAGAATAAATCGATAAATCGTATTAAAAAAATAAAAAAAAGATTTTTTTTCTTTAAATAAATTATAATTGAGTCTTTATATAAATAAAATAAAAAAATAACACGCGCGATTTTTTTTAAAAAAAAATTATTTTTGAAAATAATTTTATTTGTCTTTAGGAATCTCTCCATTAGAAAATATTTTTATTTTTATTTAGATATCTCTTTTTTTCTCATATGATGTAGCTACGCCGAAAAAATTTTATTTCACTTTAGAAATCTCTCTATGTTTTTATTTTTTTCTATTCAATTTCTTATGAATATATACACTCTGCATTTTGTAGTTGGTCTCTGACGTCGGGTCTCAAGGCTTATAGACGTCGCATCAAAAAAATATTGGCACCACTGATGAGTACCTTTTATTTGAGTACCTACACTTGGGCATTCCCAAGTATACCTAGGTTTACCGGTTTTTTTGGACCCTGTGGGCCACGTAGGTCCGTTCGAAAACTAATTTTTCGATTACTCGCATTTCTTTTTTTCTTTAATATCAGGGTTTTTTTTAAAAAAATTTTGTTTGTCGCCTGCCACGTATCCGGAAATTCGGCCTAATTTGTAAATATAACTTTTCACAGATAGATATTTGAAACTTAATTTTTGACGGCAAAATAAAAATAACATCATAAAATTCGGTTAAATATTTTTGCATGATAATTTAGTTTGAACTTTAATCTATTAAAACATTTCAAAATCATCATTCTTTGACTAAAATTTAATTAAAATTGAAATGCAATATTGCACCTTTTTATGTTTTGGTTACGTCTTTCGAAAGTTATCGTGCGTACCAGTCAGACATACAGACAGACAGACATAACGACTTAAAAAGTCATGAACAGAATTTGGTTCAAAGAAACCTATCTAAAGCGACTCCTACTATGTGTTAGACTTTTGGGTGGTATCAAATGATATACAACCTACTACCCGTAGAGTAAGGGTATAGAGTCTAATATTTTCACCAATCGATATGTCTAGAAAATACCTCTCCTTTGAGTATCCACATATTTGACTAAAAATAATGCATGCCAACTTTAAGATTTATGTTAGGGCTTTTTTGATACGCTTTTCATTTCAAACATAATTGTATTACAGTTTTAAAAAATACACATTTTTTTAAAACGGTGACGAAAAGGACTCCTCAGTTATTAACCTATTTCTCGACACTTTAAACCCTTTTATACATACCACGACCTACTACTACTCATGTTCCCGGAAATTCTCCAAAAACTCTAATTACTCCTACGCATACAAAAACTTGCCTTCGCGTACACAAATTATCCTTCTGTTTTTCTTTTTTTGCGTTATATAAAATTACTTGCACTCCAGGACATGATGATTTACTACTCACCGTGGTAGAAATGTAATTTCATCTGGATTCATAAATAATTTCCACAACAACAAGAGATGTAATTAACAACAAACGCGCACACACACACGCACGCGAAACACTTCACCCGGCGATATAAAAAATAATCTAGTGTGAACAATTTATGGTAACAACAATTAACGGTCCAGAGGCAGTGACGGATGTTGGTGGGCGGGGAGGCAGGCAGTGCAGCTTCTAGGATCTCAGGAACTACTCCTAACGATAAATGTTCAAATGGCACCAGCGTGGGAGCTGGCGAACCACAAACGGCCAAAGAATGATAGAAAATAATAAACAACGCTTGATGTCACTATTTAATGGGGACTGCTTTGAAAGCCACAGCTTTTGATGACGGCGTAGTCGTCGGTATGCGAAAGAAGTTTTAATAAAGTTGTTGGTAGTAAAGGCATCAATTCGACGACTCGTTCATGTAGAAAAATAGAAGAGTTATTGAATGACAACAAGAAGAAGGCAATGATGCAGTCAGCCAACGATGCAAACTCCTTCACTCCTCCACTTCAATATGACTAACACACGCACGCTGTAGTAGGAGTAGTGCGCTTCAACTACACACAATTTGGCACGCAGCAGAACATTAACTCCTTCAATGTGGGCTCTGTGTAGTGCCCTGATGTACGCTGGCAGCCTCTCTCTCTCTGTGCTGTGTGACACACTCCTTCAATTTCTACTCCACTCTGCCCCTGTATGGAAACGGACCACACACGCAATCTACCACGCACCGATACCACACCACGCCAACTTAGTCGTCACACAGTGCCAAAAAAAACGTAAAACCCCCAATGCGTTTTTATTATTGCCTTTTAACGAAATTCTTCAAATTGATGACCGAGGCAACCGTATGCGTGCAACACAACTTGCAACTTGTGCGGAAATAACTAAACTGACACTGAATCGTAGTAAAAGTTTTCCCCATAGAGAAAACAGATATCGAGGAAGCTGCTGCAACATACGAAAAAGCAGAAGCGGCAGCAGCAGATGTGGCTGCCACATCGTTGTTGTTAGTCACAGCACGTACACGATGGAGCAGATGCATCAGTAGTAAAGTGCAGGCAGCCAGGCGGGTAGCCAGGCGGCAACAACAGCAACATGAATTACTCTCAACAATATTCTCAGATAAGATATAAAAATAAAATGCGAGAGAGAGTGAGAGGGATAGAGAGACAGAGTAATATATTCATAGACGAAAGTGTTGGCGGCATTGGAGAATTTTAGTACAAATATTGGTACTTTTGTTATAAAATTAAAAAAAATATATATATAAAAAATAAAATAAAATAAAAAAATTAAGAAAAAATTAAATTTAAAATAAAACAAATATAAAAAAAAAATTAAAAAAAAAAATAAAATAAAATCGAAAAAAAAATAAAATAAAATAAAATAAATAAAATAAAATAAAATAAAATAAAATAAAATAAAATAAAATAAAATAAAATAAAATAAAATAAAATAAAATAAAATAAAATAAAATAAAATAAAATAAAATAAAATAAAATAAAATAAAATAAAATAAAATAAAATAAAATAAAATAAAATAAAATAAAATAAAATAAAATAAAATAAAATAAAATAAAATAAAATAAAATAAAATAAAATAAAATAAAATAAAATAAAATAAAATAAAATAAAATAAAATAAAATAAAATAAAATAAAATAAAATAAAATAAAATAAAATAAAATAAAATAAAATAAAATAAAATAAAATAAAATAAAATAAAATAAAATAAAATAAAATAAAATAAAATAAAATAAAATAAAATAAAATAAAATAAAATAAAATAAAATAAAATAAAATAAAATAAAATAAAATAAAATAAAATAAAATAAAATAAAATAAAATAAAATAAAATAAAATAAAATAAAATAAAATAAAATAAAATAAAATAAAATAAAATAAAATAAAATAAAATAAAATAAAATAAAATAAAATAAAATAAAATAAAATAAAATAAAATAAAAATAAAAATAAAAATAAAAATAAAAATAAAAATAAAAATAAAAATAAAAATAAAAATAAAAATAAAAATAAAAATAAAAATAAAAATAAAAATAAAAATAAAAATAAAAATAAAAATAAAAATAAAAATAAAAATAAAAATAAAAATAAAAATAAAAATAAAAATAAAAATAAAAATAAAAATAAAAATAAAAATAAAAATAAAAATAAAAATAAAAATAAAAATAAAAATAAAAATAAAAATAAAAATAAAAATAAAAATAAAAATAAAAATAAAAATAAAAATAAAAATAAAAATAAAAATAAAAATAAAAATAAAAATAAAAATAAAAATAAAAATAAAAATAAAAATAAAAATAAAAATAAAAATAAAAATAAAAATAAAAATAAAAATAAAAATAAAAATAAAAATAAAAATAAAAATAAAAATAAAAATAAAAATAAAAATAAAAATAAAAATAAAAATAAAAATAAAAATAAAAATAAAAATAAAAATAAAAATAAAAATAAAAATAAAAATAAAAATAAAAATAAAAATAAAAATAAAAATAAAAATAAAAATAAAAATAAAAATAAAAATAAAAATAAAAATAAAAATAAAAATAAAAATAAAAATAAAAATAAAAATAAAAATAAAAATAAAAATAAAAATAAAAATAAAAATAAAAATAAAAATAAAAATAAAAATAAAAATAAAAATAAAAATAAAAATAAAAATAAAAATAAAAATAAAAATAAAAATAAAAATAAAAATAAAAATAAAAATAAAAATAAAAATAAAATAAAATAAAATAAAATAAAATAAAATAAAATAAAATAAAATAAAATAAAATAAAATAAAATAAAATAAAATAAAATAAAATAAAATAAAATAAAATAAAATAAAATAAAATAAAATAAAATAAAATAAAATAAAATAAAATAAAATAAAATAAAATAAAATAAAATAAAATAAAATAAAATAAAATAAAATAAAATAAAATAAAATAAAATAAAATAAAATAAAATAAAATAAAATAAAATAAAATAAAATAAAATAAAATAAAATAAAATAAAATAAAATAAAATAAAATAAAATAAAATAAAATAAAATAAAATAAAATAAAATAAAATAAAATAAAATAAAATAAAATAAAATAAAATAAAATAAAATAAAATAAAAATAAATAAATAAAAATAAAAGTAAAAATAAAACAAAAATTGGTACCCTTGTTATAAGGTAATAAATAAATCAAAAATAATAAAATACAAAAAAAAAAATTAAGAAAACATTTACTTTAAAAAAAAATTATAAAAGAAATTAAAAAAAAAATAAAATAAAAAAAAATTTTATAAAAACCAAAAAAAATTTAATATTTTGTTTTTGGTCTTAAGAGATTTGAGTACTTTAATATACCCGTAAAAGCCCACTAGGAAGTTGCATCATATACGACATTGTCGTCCACGGTGTCCTCAAGACAAAATTTGAAAAATGTATGTACTTGTCGTCAAAACACTCGATTGACGACAAGCTGACCGACAAAATACTAATGATCTCGTGCATCAAACACAATCAACAAAATATAAAAACAAAAATGTGAAATATTCTTTTAAAATGGCATAAAGTCATATTAATAAGGCTTGATTGACAATTCAAGACATACATAGGATTCAAAGACAATTTGACCGACATTTTCACCCATCAGGTCGTGCATGAATGTTTAGGCGACATGTCCCTTATATAGTCATCAACGACAATTCAACTGACATTGTCACCCATCAGGTCGTGCATGATTGTGTGGGCGACAGGTCTTTTGTATAGGCATCAACGAAAATTTGACCGACATTGTCGCTCTTCCGGTCGTGCATGACAAAGCGGACACTTGTATGAAAATTTCGTCGACGATTTGTATAGACGGTCCCCTAAATGTCATCAACGAGTTACTATGGTCATATCCTTGAGGATGTCTTGCAGACACTTCCTACTGGGGGGTTATAAATAATCCTTATCCCTATTATTATTGTAATCGCGAGCGTCTGTTTGTTTTTCCTTAAAAAAATTAAAATTTTTTTAAAATTTTTTTTTTTAAATTTTTTTTAATTTTTTTAATATTTAATTTCCCTCCTTATTTCCCCTCGAAAGTACCACTTTTAGTACCCTTCATAGTACCATCCCATACACACGACCGTTTTTGTACCATACAACAGCAGCAACATTGCTATGAACGTACGAGAGCAAACACAAGATACTCACTCGCATCATGTTGCACAAAGTTTTCGTTATCCGTGTGGCATATTAATGCACAACAACAACAACAAGGAGAAAAAGAAAACTTTACTTTTCAACTACACCGGGAAAATTTAGTGGCATGGATATAGGAACGAATGGCTTGTTGGCTGACTAACTGACTGGGTGGCGGTTAGACGCAATAAAAAATTACCATTGCCCCCGCCTCCTAAAGGTAGAACAAACATTTCGCAGGGAGTTACTACTGTGGCATATTGACACAAAGTGACAACGAGGAGGTACTGGGAGAGAGTGGTAGTGGGAAAACGAGGAAATTGCACCAATCTCACCAGACATTATGACGACACTAAAGAGCAGTAAACTACTACGTACTATTCGTCCGTACTGCTGCTGCTGCTGCAGCTCATCGTCGTCGTTCAGTTGTAGTACACATGACGATGATTCCAAAACAGTGAAATTTATGATATGACGAAGCGATTAGAGAACCGAACCGAAAAAACAAAGCAAATGCGAGCGCGAGGCACAGTTAAAGTTGGATGCTCTATCGAATATGTACTAGGCAAAAGTATGTGGCGCCAAACTGTGAGATAAAGGACGATGGATCAAAGATAAATGATGTGTATGCTAAAGTACACAAAGTATGCTTTGTGGGAAGACTACAGGAGACTATTTGATGATAAATAAGATGCATTTTAAATGCCATGTAATTTGAACGCAATCTGTCTATTAGGGCAATAGTAGAACATAGCTTAGAATGAAAACAAAAATTTCGTTGTGAATGAAAAAAACACAATTTTTTCACCGATAAATGCTGAACATAATCTGATATAGAAGTATAATGAATATAATGTAGAATATAAATGTATAAAATGAAAAAAATAAAATTAAATTTAAAGAATATATTTCAGGTACAAAATACATTAAATGTATAAAATACTCAAAATGTATAAAATCCATAAAAAGTATAAAATGCAGGAAATACTTAAAATATATTAAATTTATAAAATACATAAAATGAATAAAATTCAAAACAAGTATAAAATACATAAAATGTAAAAAATAAAATAAAATGTACAAAATATATAAAATGTACATAATGCATAAAATGTATAAAATGTATAAAATACATAAAATGTATAATATACATAAAAGTATAAAATACATAAAAAGTATAAAATAGATAAAATGTAGAAAATACATAAGACGTATAAAATACATAAAATGTAGAAAATACATAAAATGTATAAAATATACATAAAAAGTATAAAATAGATAAAATGTAGAAAATACATAAAATGTAGAAAATACATAAGACGTATAAAATACATAAAATGTAGAAAATACATAAAATGTAGAAAATACATAAAAAGTATAAAATACATAAAACGTATAAAACACATATAATGTACATAATGCATAAAATGTAAAAAATAAAATAAAATGTATAAAATATATAAAATGCATAAAATGTATAAAATATATAATATGTGTAAAATACATAAAATGTATAAAATGCATAATATACATAAAATGTATAATATATATAAAATGTATAAAATACATTAAAAGTATAAAATACATAAAATGTAGAAAATACACAAAACGTAAAAAATACATAAAATGTATAAAATACATAAAATGCATAAAATATATAAAATGTATAGTATGCATAAAATGTATAATATACAAAAAATGTATAAAATACATAAAAAGTATAAAATGTAGAAAATACATATAAAATGCATAAAACGTACAACACATAAAATGTACATAATGCTTAAAATGTATAAAATACATAAAATGTATAATATTCATAAAAGTATAAAATACATAAAAAGTATAAAATAGATAAAATGTAGAAAATACATAAGACGTATAAAATACATAAAATGTATAAAATACATAAAACGTATAAAACACATAAACTGTACATAATGCATAAAATGTATACTATACATAAAATGGATACTATACATAAAATGTATACTGTACATAAAATGTATAAAATACATAAAATGCATAATATACATAAAATATATAATATGCATAAAATGTATAAAATACATAAAAAGTATAAAATACATAAAATGTAGAAAATACATAAAATGTAAAAAATACATAAAATGTAAAAACTACATAAAAAGTATAAAATACTTAAAACATATTAAGGCATAAAATGTATAAAATACATTAAATGTATAATATACCAGAAATGTATAAAATAATTTAAATTTATAAAATACATAAAATGTATAAAATACATAAAATGTATAATATACATAAAATGTATAAAATACATAAAATGTATAAAATACATAAAACGTATAATATACATAAAATGTATAAAATACATAAAATGTATAAAATACATAAAATGTATAATATACATAAAATGTATAAAATACATAAAAAGTATTATAAAAAAAAACGTATAAAATACATCAAATGTACATAATGCATAAAATGTACATAATGCATAAAATGTATAAAATACTTAAAATGTATAAAATAAATAAAACGTATAATATACATAAAATGTATAAAATACATTAAATGTATAATATACCAGAAATGTATAAAATACTTTAAACTTATAAAATATATAAAATGCATAAAATACATAAAATGTATAATATACATAAAATGTATAAAATACATAAAATGTATAAAATACTTAAAATGTATAAAATACATAAAATGTATAATAGTCATAAAATGTATAAAATTCATAACAAGTATAAAATACATAAAACGTATAAAATACTTTAAATGTAGAAAACTTATAAAATGTTTAAAATATAAAAAATGTATTGTTGTACAAAAATTGTACAAAATACATATAAAATGTATAAAATACATAAAATCAATCAAATACATAAAATGTAGAAAATAGATAAAATGTAGACAATATATCAAATGTAGAAAATACATAAAATGTATAATATAAATAAAATACATAAAATGTATAAAATACATAAAAGGTATAAAATAATATTAAAAATTTTGAAATAAAAAAAAATTAGGTAAAATTTTAAGATAAAATAATAAGATGAAGTTTTCAAAAATTAAATTATAAATTTAAAACAAAAAAATAAAAAAAATATAAAAAAAAATTAAAAATATATCAAAAATATTTAAAAAATATAAAAAGAAAATAAAAATTACAAAAATTAAAAATATATAAAAAAATTAAAAATATATCAAAAATATTAAAATAAAATAAAATTTACAAAATTGAATAATATTGCAATTATAAAATATATTGCATAATATAAAATAAAATATTCAATATACGTAAACAATTATAATATTAAATTCAAAACTTTTTTAAAATCTATTAAATTAAAACATTACAGCAAAAATTAATTTATTTATATTTAAATATAAAATTTTAAATTAAATTTTAATGTATAAAAAATATATTAAAAATCTTATAAAATGCAGACTAGCTTTCTTGACAAAAACTTGAGCTTTTGAGGTAAAAAAGGGAATTGTGTGGGAAAATATCGTCCATTCTCATGTTGAATACACAGTGATACAAATGTGAAGAAAAAAATATACAGGGGTTCTCATGTAGCATTTCTGTTAGACTGGAGTCCATAGAGTATAGTGATATTTTTAGTTTTTCTCGGTCACTTCGTTAAGTAATGTTTTTATAGAAAATTAAGTGAAATGACGATATTCCTAAAATAACAAGTTCCAAAATTCATAAGACTTCTCTTTGTAAACCGATTTGCAAAAGCTTACATCTTTTTTAAAGCTTTGACTTTCACCTTTTATTAAAAAAAATAAGTTTGAAAATCGGCTTAAAAATAGTAAAACGGCGGCTGTTTAAGCAAAAGAAATGGGTAAAAAATTACGAATTCTCATTTCCCAACGCTCTAAGTTGATCAGGAGGCAGCTATATTAAAGTAGCTTTCTAAAATAGGTAAGTTTATAAGAATCGGTTTACAAAGAGAAGACATGAATTTTGGAACTTGTAATTTTAGGAATATCGTCATATCACTTAATTTGCTAACAAAAAACATTACTTAACGAAGTGACCGAGAAAAACTAAAAGTATCACTTTACTCTATGGACTCCAGTCTAACAAAAATGCTACATGAGAACCCCTGTATATTTTGTGTGTAGCACAGTGATATTAATGGTCAGGTATTGATGCTAGACATTTTCGGCTGATAAATACGTCGCAGCTAAAGATGTACCATAGTGCATCAATTCGTCACAAAGAGGTCTGAAGATGAACTCGTCATGGAGTTCGAAACGCATCATCCTAGTGCGTGACACTGAATTGGCCATTAATATCAACAATAAACACTTTTCTGATCGCTTAGCCAATTCGGTGTATCATAAGATACTCTAACACAAATTTATAACTAATCATCGAACTCTCACGAATAACATTTTTTAATTTTAAACATTTTGAAAATCTACAAAATAATAAAATTCCCATTTTTCAGTTGGAGTGGGTCGATTTCGGCAGCTTGGGGCTGCAGATTTGATTTGGCGGTGACTGTCTAACCTATGGCTTAGTTTTTAGTTTCTTATGGCGAATCATCATGACAAATTACACGTTTCCTAATGACAGAACTAAAGCGAATTTCTATGAGAACAAAAATCATCTTAACCGATGAGGCCCTTTTTGATGAATGATTACCTTAACATGCGCACGACGTTTACTATTTAGCAATATATCTATTCAAAGTTACTGTTTGGTCCGTACTCTGTTGAAAACGACGTTGGTAAGACTATCGCCGTGAATAGCGAGCGCTACAAAACGATAATAAACAATTTATTCTGGCTCAAATTGAACGATATGGTCACGGACGACATATTGTTCTAGTATGAGGACGCTATGAAAACTCTACATGAACGATTATGTTCATTCTGTATATAAAATATCTATATAACAGTCATCATTTCATTTGAGAATTCAACTCAATATCAGATCATTATAATTTAAAATCAAAAGTATATAAAGTTACCATACCGTAAACCCTTTAAAAACTTTTCATATCTTCGACTAAACCTAACATCATCTCTTTAATCACAGAGTTTTAAGACAAACCAGATCTCCTGTCTCAATTTGTGTCGCCGTAATCCCCATAATCCAACGCCTCTGTATGTCCCCTCCAGTCATATAGTTACACATAGTATAATATATATCTCGCATGCAATTGGCCTCTTAACATTTTAGACAGCCAGACGCCAACACGGATATTATGAGCTAATGTGGTTGTTTAGAGACACTTAAATGACAGCAACAACAACAACACACAAGCAGCAATAACGATTGCAAAACAAAAACAACCACATAAAAAATGACAGCACAAATACAAAGACAAAATTATGCAGATGCAACAAAAACTTATCATCGCAGTAAAATGCAACATGATGCTGCTGTTACGCTGCTGCAGTGGTAAAGAAATTTAGAAAGCTTTAAAACCGACAACTGTAATTTTCCATAAATATCCAAAAATTCTGACAAACCCTCCTCAAGTGCTCATCCGCACTAAGCTGTGTTGGATTCAAGTATTGCAAGCAGAGGAAGCAAAGTTACAAGGATCGACGATGGAACGGAAATTGAATACAATTTGGAAAAGAAACTAAGGGCGGAGAGCGGGGTTAAGGCAGCATAGCATGCCTTTTTATTAGAAACCCTAAATGAACATGAAGGCAAACACAATATTCCCCCAGAGAACATAGCTACAAATGCAACATACAAAACACCCGGCACTAAAGTCCCATCATCGTCATCATCAACTGTGACCGCTGCACACACATACACTGGTACTCCTCACTCATCTAGGCGAGTGCCACAAGTGTATGAGCCTCCGTATGCCCCCTCCCTCTCTCGCTATATCCTTTTTTTTGCGCTATCAATGAACATGACCTACCGCACTATTAAAAATCGTTACTTGTTTTTGTATCCTGTTTTGATTCCCTTTTGCATTGTTAGACATGTGTGTGACACATGTGAATGGAGTTATGTCAGGATAATATCGCAAAATCCTTTTGTGCTTTTCCTTGTGTGTAAGAGAGAGAGTGTGTTTGTGTTTGTATGAATGAATATAGGAAAATGACACTGTGGGTTTAAATGTGTGTATGTACTATGCACGAGTGAGTGCGAGTGTGAATGTCCTTTGTGTGAATATGGAAAGAGGATATGTCGTTTGCATGGCAGTGTCAACGGAATGTGGTGTGATAAGTTGGGTACTAATAACGGTGTTGAGAGTGGATGGGTGTGTTTGAAAGTGTATTCTGTGTCACAATCGTAAATCCCCACATAAGTAGAATGGTAGAGGTGACAAGTTCAGTGTGTCATTTAGTTAAAGGCATAGCACTCTCAGTGACCATTACAGGCAAATTAAGGATTAGGTAAATTTAAAAGGAAACCAATTATTATATTGAAGAGAATATAATCGTTTTATGGCAAAGAAATTAGTTCGTATGTATGTAAAAAGATGAAAAAAAGCAAAATTTCAGTATTTACAGGAATTAAGGGCAAGAGAAAGAGACAATTGTCTATGGAAGAAAAGTTTAATATCCAAAATTTTGACTAGTAAGGCTAGAGGTTAAAAAAACGCTTAAAATAAAATAGTTGGGATTGTAAACACCTCTATAGGCACAGTTAGTTAAAAATTGTTTGTGGGGAAGTAGTCGACAAAAAAAATGAATTACATTGAAGGGAGAAAAGAGAGGGGTAGAGAGATATCAACGCTATTTATATAATGGCAAAATCGAAACCATCTCTGTGTACCAATGAAGGCAAAATTTGTTTCTGCAAGAAAAGATCGAAAAGATCAAAGGATCATTTGTTTCTACAACAAAGGATCACGTAAAATGTACAATTTAAAAAATTTATAAATTTTATAAAATTTCAAAAGTATGCAATTCATAAAACTTGGAAAATTCATAAATTTTGAAAACTTTAAAATTAATAAAATTTTGAAAATTTATAAAAATTTATAAAAATTTTGAAAATTTATAAAATAAAATGAAAATTTATTAAATAAAATGAAAATTTTGAAAATTCATAAAAATTTTTAAAAATTTTAATATACTGAAAATATTACAAATTTTCAAAATTCATAAAATTTTAAACAAATTTTCACGAATTTTAACAAAAAATTGGTCAAAAATTGTTAAAATTGTGAAGTTCATAAAATTGTAAATATGTATTTATAAAACTTAAAAATTTAAAAAATTCATATAATTTTCAAAATTATAAAATTTGGAAAATTTATAAAAACCTATAATATTTATAAAAATTCATAAAACTTATGCTAATGCAAAAAAAAAATATGAAATTTATACAAATTTATGAAATTTATAACAATTTAAAAAAACATATAATACAAACAAATATCCTACATTATTTTTAACATTTTAAGGTACATAAAATTTATAAAAAAATACAAATTTATAAAAATTCATAAAATTTATAAAAATTCATAAAATTTACAAAAATTCATAAAATTTATGAAAATTCCAAAAATTTATAAAAATTCAAAAAATTTACGAAAAACTTTAAAATTTAATAAAGGCAAAAAATATATAAACTGTATAAAATTCATGAAATCTTACAAACTTAAAAATTTATAAAATTCATAAAATGTACAAATATTTATAAAATTCGAAAAGAGCTTGTGTGTACAATGTTGACGTGTGGTCTTTGTTGATACCATTTTCGCACCGGTGTGTGTGAGCTTCCCATTGATTGCTTGAAGCTTTTAACACTTAAGGTTGTGATAATGAGTGGAGAAGGCACAGCAAACGGCACTGATGATGATGGTTTGGCAACCATCGAAACAGCTATCTGCCATGCCAGTTGTCAACATAATACATTTCACACAACTCTTGTAAAACGAATTCTATTAGTGATAATAGAAAAAAGATCTCAAACCGAACAATGAAAAACATATTCGAAAAATGTTTAAAAATTATAAAAATCAATATTTTTAAAATTAATAAAATTTATAATAGTCAACAGTCTCTAAAAGTGTATAAAATGCATGAAATGTATAAATTTCATAAAATATTTAAAATTCATAAAATGTATAAAATTCATAAAAAAAATACAAAATTTTAACACTTCATTATTAAAAATTTTATTTTTTTCATAAAAATGTATATTTAAAAAATAAAAAATGTTAACACCTCGTGAAATTTATAAAAATTCATTTAATTTATAAAAATTCATAAATTTTACAAAAAATTCATAATATTTATAAAAATATATGAAATTTATGAAAATTTTAAAATTTTATTAAAAATAAATCCGCTTATAAAATCCACTGCATTTTTTTAAAATTTATAAAAACTCATAAAATTTATAAGAAAATTGTTTAATTTATAAAATTCGTCAAGTTTCTAAAATTCATTAAGTTTACAAAATTAAAAATAAAATCATTAAATAAAAAAAAAATTATTAAATTAAAAAAAGAATCATTAAATTAAAAAAAAAATAATTAAATTTAAAAAAAATTATTAAATTAAATAAAAAATCATTAAATTAAAAAAAAATCATTAAATTAAAAAAAAAATCATTAAATTAAAAAAAAATCATTAAATTAAAAAAAAAAAAAATTTTAACAAAATTATTAAATTAACAAAAATAGAATTTAAACAGAATCATAAAAAATCATAAATTTTATGAAATCAACAAAAATTCATAAAATTTATGAAATTCATTTAAAACAAAAAAAATTAAAAAGTTAATAAAAATGTATCAAATTTATGAAATTCATAGAACTTATTAAATTTGTATTAGATTTATGACATTCATAATGTTGATAAAATTCGAAAAAATTTATGGAATATGTTACATTAATTTATGAAATTCGTAAAATTTATTACATTTATCTTATAAATTAGATATTTGAATTTCATAAAATTTATCAAATTAATGAATTTAAAAAAAATTATCAAATTTATGAAATTCGTAAAATTTATAAAATTCATAAAATTTTTAAAATTTACGAAACTTATAAAATTTTTGAAATTCGATAAGTTTATTATATTTATCATAATCATGACTTTCATAAAAATTATAACATTTATAAAATCAGTTAAATTCATTAAATTTATAAAATTCATTAAAAAATTTTATATTCATTATATTCATTGAAATTTTTATAAAAATTTTAAAATTTATCAAATATATGAAGTTCATAAAATTTATCAAATTCTTAAAATTTAAATGAATAAAATTATTGAATTTCATTAGTTTGATAAATATTAAAATTTTCATAAAAATTTGAATGAATTTAAAATTCTATATGAATTTAAAATTCTTAATGAATTTTATAAATTTAATGAATTTTATAAATTTAATGAATTTAACTGATTTTATAAATTTCATAATTTTTATGAATTTTCTTAAGTTTTATAAATATAATAAACTTATTGAATTTCAAAAATTTTATAAGTTTTTATAAGCTTTATATAAAATTCATAAATTTAATGAATTTTATATAATTCATACTTAACTTTCAAAAATTTATTATTATATATTATTTATTTATTACTAAAAAAAAAATTCTTAATCTCATAAAATTCACGAAGTTTATAAACTTCTTAAGATTTATCTTATAAAATTCATTAAATTAAGAATTTCATTAATTTTATTCATTTATAAATTTAGTGAATTTTATAAACTAAATTAATTTCATAAATTTTATAAATTTATTGAATTTTAAAATTTTGTATGAGTTTAATAAATTTTACAAATTTTATAAATCTTACAAATTTTATAAATTTTGTCAAATTTTATAAATTTTATCAATTTAATCAATTTTACGAATTTTATCAATTTAATCAATTTTACGAATTTTATAATTTTAATAAATTTTATAAATCTACAATTTGATAAATTTTATAAATACAACAAATTTATTGAATTTCATAAATTTTACGAATTTTATTCTTAATTTGATGTTTTACAAATATTATAAATTTGATAATAAAAAATATAAACTTTATATAATGATGAATTTTCTAAGATTTGTAAATTTAATAAATTTTTATGAATTTCGTAATTTTGATAAATTTAAGAATGTTATGAATTTCTTTTTAAATTTTTATAAATTTAATAAATTTTAAAAATTTGGTAGATTTTATAAATTTATTTAATTTTATATAAAAGTTTTTATGATTTTGTTTTTTTAAATTTAAAAAATTCCCAAATTTTATAATTTTGTTTAAATTTTATGATTTTTTTTTTTATTTTATGAATTTTATACATTTTTAGATTTTGTTAAATTTTATAAATTTAATAACATTTATGAATTTTTATAGATTTTATGTTTTTTTATAAATTTTATACTTTACAAAATTTAAAATTTTATAAATTTCATACATTTTACGATTTTTATAAATTTTATGAATTTAATATGAATTATGAATTTTTTTGTATTTCATGAACTTTTAAAATTTTATATTTTTTTATAAATTTCATACTTTACGAAATTTAAAATTTTATGAATTTTTTAAATTTTATGAATTTTTTAAATTTTATAAATTTCATACACTTTACGATTTTTATAAATTTTATATATTTTCAGTATGTAAACATTTATTATTTTTTTTTAAATTTTATAATTTTTATAATTTTTTTTAGTTTTATCAATTTTTATAAATTTTAAGAAATTGAAATATTATTTATTTTTGTTAACCTTCTGAATTTCATTAAATTCACAAAATTTATGAAATTCATAAAATTAATAAAATATATCAAATTTATAAAATTTTCACACTTTATCTATATATATAAAAGAGGATGTGTGTATGTATGTAACGTAGGGACTCGAAAACGGCTGGACCGATTTTGATGAAATTTTCAGGGAATCTTCCGAATAACCCCGTGAGTAACATAGGCTACACATTGTTTGGATTTTTCTACATTTAGCGGGTGAAAATGGCAATATTCGATAATATGCAATAGCGAAGCATTGCCGGGCCCACTAGTAAAACATAAAATTAAATTTTTAAAATTGATTAAATTTATAATAATTATAAAATTTTTAACATTTATAAATTAAATAAAATTCATATAGTCTATTAAATTCAACTCATTACTAGTAATTCACGAACTATCTTCACCCCCCATCAACCTCTATTGGCCCTAAGGAATTACTCAGGCTTTTGGATCTTCCCCCTCCTGGGCCGATTTTTTGTGTTGTTTCTTTAACAATAATAGCGGAAATTGTTAAACTCTTTTTAATGGCGCTTTTTATGCAACATTGCATATTTGCAGCAACAACAAAAAAAAAACGCAAATATCCTTGTACGGCGCAAAAAAAAAAGCAGGGGACATTAATTTTTAGTCCTTCTGGTCGTGATGTAAGCAAAAGAGGCAGGATTTCATGTTGGTGGTAGGCGGGGCGGTGTCATCGGTCGGAAGGGAAACATCATTTTAATGACTGCACAGCAATTTTGTTTGCTTTTTCAGTTCACAGCGTTTTTTGTATAATAATGTTGTTGTTGTTGTTGGTTGCCTGGCTGACTGCTGCCGCTGCCTGGTTTTATTCTAATATGTCACTTCCAAATGAAAGTTGTGTTTGGGCATTTTGCCATTTACCGCACAGGACACACATACACACAATCACACACACATAAATATTTACATAGAAATAAGAGCAACAACAGCAGCAATAGCAACAGCTACGTATGCATATGCAAAACAAAAACACAACATTAAAGTTATTGACCGGGTCAACTATTCAATTACTTTATAGCCCTAAGGCTCGTTTGTTGTAATAGGACAGACAGACGGTGGGACAGACAAACGGACGGATGAACGGAAACCGTAACAATAGGTCATCTATCTAGGAAACTGTTAACGATGAACAAACAAATATCCCTAACCACAATTGAGTTGGATTAAGGCTCAGGAAGAGCCTGGCAGATATGGGTTAAAATTTACAATGACAAAAAAAACAAAAACGATTTGTTTTTAATTGTACAAATGGCCTGAAAACATGTGAAATTTTTTTTTCTTTTTTTTGTTCAATCATATGAAAAGAGGATACCATGTTGAAAAATGAGATTGCGCATCCCAGAGCTTATCTTAAATTAAATCCTGCAAACAAACAAAAAACTCAAAAGAAACACTTGAAAGCAAAATCTTGGCCACGCACACACACATAAAGGGGGGTTCCAAAGCGGGTTTCACATGAAATCATAAAATTTTAATCTATAAAGATGGTTTATTTTATGTTGCTGGTGATGGAGATAGTGATGGTGTCGTAAAGAGAGTCATGTTTCTTTCTTTTTTTTTATTTATAGGGTATTGTATAAACAGTTTAACAATTACTGCAGATAGTAAAAAAACATTTAAATGAAACATGAAATAATTGAAAAGTGAAAAAACCAGTACAATTTAATGAAAGTTTTATAGTTTGTAGTGTAAAAGATATAATTTAAGGGGCGGAGTGGGAAGCTGTGGAAACAAGAGCACGAGTCGGTGAGTCTTACTAGAGTAGAAGAGAATTTTTATGTTCAAACAAAAGATTATGATTTTTTTATGGGGCAGAATTGCCGCATTAGGATAAACGGTACGGAAATTTGTAAAATATACAAAATTCATAAAATTTACAAAACAACAAAAATTCATAAAATTTCAAAAAAACCATAAAATTAACAAAAATTCATCATCTTTACAAAATATAAAAATTTATAAAAATTAAAAAATCCTTAAATATTACAAAATTCGTAAAATTTACAAAAATAAGTCACAATATCTATAAGAATCATAAAATTTGCTTTGATTTTAAAATTTATAAGAAAAAATTAACAAAATTACAATTTTGAGAATTAAAGAAATTTTAAAAATGTAATTATTTTTATAAAATTTATGAGTTTTAAAATTTGCTACATTAATTCATAAAAATTTTTAAAATTATTGAAATTAATAATGTTAATAAAAGTCAAAAAAAAAATATATTTGTAAATGTAACAAAATTAATATACAAACATTTTGTGTATTTTATAAATTATACCAATCTTGCCTAAGTTTTATGTATTTTATAAAATTTATTAATTTAGAAAAATTGATACAATTTACAAAATTAAAAAAAAAAACAATTTTACTAATATAATTTTTTTTTTATTTCGTGAAAATAGAAAAATTGATAATATTCACAAAATTAAAAAAAAAAAAACAATAATATTAGTAAACTTGTTTTCTCTAAATTTTCAAATTTAATAAATTCTGTAAAAAATTCAAAATTTTAAAATTTTTTTTTGAATTTTCATAAAAATTACTAAATATTAAAAAAAAAATTAAATTTTCAAATCGCCCAAATATATTGGGACCGGCCGTAGCATAGTGGTAAGACACGCGACTACCATGCGGGGGATCCGTGGCTCGATACCCAGCTCCAATCATCTACATTTTTCTTTCATTGCCGGCCCTCTAGATGTTGTCGACAGCAACTTCGCAGTATAAGTGTCGACTTAATTGGCATGTGCAGTAAAAAGTTTCTCAAACAGTGACGTTCGCATTTGTCGATAAACAGGTAAGTTGTAGATTCACAACAAACAAATAGAAAGCGTGTTAATTCACAACAACGCGAGAAGCATCCTATACCTCATTCATGGATTGTAAAGGGAAATTAAGTTAAGTCTTATATACAATATAAATAAAAAATTTACAAAATGCTTAATTTTTATAAAATTCATAATTTGCATATAACAATAACTAAAAATATAAATTAAAAATTTAAAGAACCTTATAAATTTTGTAAATTTTAAAAATTTTATACATTTTGTGAATTTTATGAATGAATTTTATAAAATTTTCGAATTCATTAAATTTTTTCAAACTTGATGAATTTTAAAAATAAAGTTTGTGATCTTTAAACATGCAATTTGCCAATTTTATAAATGTTATAATTTTAATAATAAACTTTGTGAACTATATAAAATTTATAATTTTAGATAAAAAATTTGTAAATTATGTTCTATAAATTTTATGGAATTTATAATTTTATGCATTTTGTGGATTTTTTAATTTTAAATATAATATTTGTGAATTTCGTACATCTTAAAATTTTGTGAATTCTTATAAATTTTATAAGAATTATGAAATTTTATAAAGTTTATGAAAATTCCGAGTTTTATAAGTTTTATAAATATTTTGAATTTTATACATTCTATGAATTTAATCAATTTTGTAATATTGCAAATTCGATAAAGTTTTTAAATTTATGTTAATAAATTTTATGAATTTTATTTATTTTATTAATTCTATTTTTTTTTTTAATATTTATTAATTTTCTTTATTTTATTATATTTTATTTTATAATAATTTAAATAATTCTGAACTAAATTAATAATTTAATTAATTTTACTAAACTAATTTTTTGAATTTTTAATCATTTAATTAATATAATATATATTTTATAAATATTATTTATTTAATTAATATTATTTATTTAATTAATATTATTTATTATAATTAATTTTATTAAATTTATTAATTTTAATAATTTTGTTAATGTTATAGATTTTAATATTTTATTTATCCTTAATTACTTTTACTAATTTAAACAATTTTTTTAAATTTATTGATTTTATTAATTCTTTTAATTTAACTAATTAAATTAATTTATTAATTTTAATAATTTTACTAATTTCATTAATTTTATAATATTATTATTTTTAATTATTTTTATTAATTTTAATAAATTTAATAATTTTATTTATGTTATAAATTTATTAATTTTATAAATTGTATTAATTTTACTTATTCTATTAATGTTATTAGTTTTATTAATTTTATCTATTTTATTAATTTCAAAAATTTCAATAATTTTAAATATTGTTTTAATGTTATATTAATTCTTAATTAATTTTACTAATTTAAAAAATTTTTATAAATTTCTTAATTCTATTTATTTAAATAATTTTATTAATTTTATTAATTTAAATAATTTATTAATTTTATTATTTATCAATTAATTTTATTTTATAAATTTTATTAATTTTATTTTATAAATTTTATTAATTTTATTAACTTAAATAATTTTTATAAATTTATTAATTCTATTAATTTCACTAATTTTATGAATTTTATTAATTTTAATATTTTATAAATTTTACGAATTTTATTTATTTTATAATTTTAGTATTTTATTAATTCTTTATTCATTTTATGAGTTTTATTAATTTTATTGGTTGGTTGGTTGGTGTGCGGGCATCTCCATCTTCGAGGAGAACACTTAGGTCCTTATGGACCCATTGTGACACCCGTTGGGCATTTACGCCGTCCCTTCAACCTATGCTATCAGCGCGTGTGCTGCATGATTGCGTTGCCAGTTGTCGATTGGGTATCCGGAGTTTCGATCCAATCCGTCCAGTATATAATTTTACAAAAGTTGTTAATCCTTCCGATATCCAACGATGCAAGTTCCTCTGCACCATTTAGGAAGGGTTTCCCCAGGGTTTCCAGTCTCCTTCTGTATAGCGCTGGGCAATCACATATAATGTGGTCGGTGGATGGTTCAATGCTGACGCAGTAGATGCATTCGCTTTTTGTTGCGAATCCCATTCTGCTCGCATGACTGCCTATGGGTCCATGTCCCGTCAGGAATGTAATAATTTTATTAATTTTAATAATTTTATTAATTTTAATAATTTTATTAATTTTATTATTTATCAATTAATTTTATTTTATAAATTTTATTAATTTTATTAATTTTATTAACTTAAATAATTTTTATAAATTTATTAATTCTATTAATTTAACTAATTTTATGAATTTTAATATTTTATAAATTTTACGAATTTTATTTATTTTATTTATTTTATTAATTTTATAATTTTAGTATTTTATTAATTCTTTATTAATTTTATTAATTTTATTAATTTTATTAATTTTATTAATTTTAATAATTTTATTAATTTAAATAATTTTATTAATTTTATTATTTATCAATTAATTTTATTTTATCAATTTTATTAATTTTATTAACTTAAATAATTTTAATAAATTTATTAATTTTATTAACTTAAATAATTTTAATAAATTTATTAATTCTATTAATTTAACTAATTTTATGAATTTTAATATTTTATAAATTTTACGAATTTTATTTATTTTATTAATTTTATAATTTTAGTATTTTATTAATTTAAATAATTTATTAATTTTATTAATTTTATTAATTTTAATAATCTTATTAATTTTAATAATTTTATTAATTTTATTAATTTTAATAATTTTATTAATTAAAATAATTTTATTAATTTTATTATTTATCAATTAATTTTATTTTATCAATTTTTATTAATTTTATTAACTTAAATAATTTTTATAAATTTATTAATTCTATTAATTCCATTAATTTAACAAATTTTATGAATTTTAATATTTTATAAATTTTACGAATTTTATTAATTTTATAATTTTAGTATTTTATTAATTCTTTATTAATTTTATGAATTTTATTAATTTTATTAATGTTACACGTTTTTATATTTTATATTTTATTTATTAACTTTTATTAATTTAAATAATTTTATTTATTTTAATAATTTTATGAATTTTATAAATTTTATTACTTTTATTAATTTTATTAATGTTATAAATTTTAATATTTTATTTATACATTTTATTAATTTAAAATATTTTTTTAAAATTTATTAATTCTATTAATTAACTAATTTAATTAATTTTATTAATT
Source organism: Muscina levida (assembly GCA_964034835.1). NCBI lineage: Eukaryota > Metazoa > Arthropoda > Insecta > Diptera > Muscidae > Muscina > Muscina levida. The sequence goes on from OZ035881.1 coordinate 132,618,587, forward strand.
TTAGTATTTTATTAATGTTATAAATTTACATATTTGGTTAACTTTATACAAATTAAGAATTTTATAAACACTTTGCTTATTGTAAATTATACAACAGTTTCAGTAAAAATTTTATGATTTTTATAATTTTTCTTATTTTTTAGAACTTATTAATATTTTTGAATTTTAAAAATATTAAAAATAAAATTAAACTTTAAATTTTAAAGAATTTATAGGTGTCATAAAATTTACAAAAACTGTTACATTTACAAAATGGAATATGGTTATAAAATGCATAATATGTATAAAATTGCCAACATATAATACATTAAATATTTAATTTAAAGCTTTATAAAATGTACAGTATTACAAAATTGAAAAAAAAAATAATAAAAAAAAAATAAAAAATTTCAAAACTAATAAAAAAAATAAAAAAAATTTAAAACTAATAAAAAAAATTAAAAATTTTAAAACTAATAAATTTTATTAAATGTATAAAATTCATAATATTTGTAAACTTAAAACTTGTGCACACTTTATAAAAATTATATAATGAACTAAAAGTAAATTGAATAAAATTGTTTAAGTCGTAAAATGCATAACTTTTATATTTATGTACCAAATTCATAAAATTAAAATTTATTAAATTTAAAACAAAAATTACTAAATATTTTTACAACCTCAAATTTATGTACTAAGTCTCAAAATATGTATTAACAATTTTGAAAAGCTTTAAAATGTATACAAATTTTAAAATTAATAAAGCGATTTAGTATACAGATTTCATATATGCGATATTTTTATATAAGCGATGTTTCATATATCCCATAATATATTTTTGAAATTGCTTAAAAAATATCTAAAATACAATTTTTTTTTATAAATGCCTTAATTTGATATAACCGGCATTTTATATCAACTATATCCGTTGTATTTTTAATTATTCTACAAAATGACACATACATACATTGCCGTTACATATTGTCATACCAACAAAAGTTACATGAGACCATGACAGAGTGAGTGTTGCAAAGTTATTTCTAGTAATTATTATATTGATGACAAACAATAGTCTCGCAAATCATTCTAATATTATTCAATAACGACAGTGACAAGATATTTCTAAAAAAAAAATCCAGCAGAATCAACAATTAACGCAGCTGTGCGCGCCTATACATTGTTCGCTACACTTACAGTTGTACCACTTCAAAACAAAAAAACGTAATTTCCCTTTACACTCTAGAATGAAGTGTAATGAGAGCTGCATCACAGATGTATTAAATTTCCACAGATAACTAGATATTCCCGATTATTGAGAAAATCAAAAACCAAATTGTTTGAACGTATTAAATTTATTAATTTTTCTGGTGAAATATTGGTTGCCAGTGTTTGTACATATTAACGCTTCCAATGAGTTTAAAGCTTTTTCCCAAGTTTTTCTCAGAATTGCAATTTGTTCCACCTACATTAATTAGTTTTTTTAAAGCCTATAAAAAGTTCCGTTCAAATATCATCATTGCCACCAACAACATTGTGTTCAAATGCATTCATTATCAGCACTTCGCTAACTAATGATTCATTAAAATTAACTGATAATAAAACTAAAGAAAAAACATACGTTGTTAATTATTATAAATAAACAATTGTAGCGATTAGTGCGGTGGCGGCATCACACCACGATTCAACTGCCCTTCAGCAAAAAAAAAAATTAAATAAAAAACATAACAGGTCATAGCTGCAACAACAAGATAGAGTTTAAACAAAGCATTTGTAACACTTAAAATCACGTTAGGATCATATATTCACATGCCACCAAATGACAGCTACACATCAAACTGGAAAAGGGGCTCGTCGTCGTCATCATCATCATCATGACCATCATTCAATATAACAACGCAATCGTCTAACATATATTGGGAGCAATAAACTTTTTGGGGTGTTTTATACACAACATCCATAATGAAATAAAGCCGAAGCGCACAATCAACAACAAATTGTCAACCTACAGCAGAAAAGTTAGCTAAGACCCAAAGCACAGTGCGTCTCAAAGACACGTAATAGAATTGATTAATGACATTGATAGTATGCGTGCTAGCACCACAGACATGGTAGAGGAGTACATTGACTTTATAGCTTAGGAACGTCAAGGTATACAATCTGTTTTACATGTGGGAGGGTAAATGATAAGACTTTAGAGCCTTGTTATTATTTCTAAACAAAAAAATATGTTTCTCTTTGAAATTAGTTTAACAATATATTCAAATAAGTTGCTAAATAACACCTACAAAGGTTAATTGAAATAACCCACAAATATATAAAAAATATATAAGAAATATTAAAATATTAAAAATTTAAAATATTAAAAATTTTAAATAATCAAAATAATAAAATTATTAAATATATTGAATATATTAAATATATTAAAAATTGTGAATAATAAAAATAATACAAAAAATGTTTTTAATATTTAATATTTAAAATATTAAAAATTTTAAAAAATAAAAATATTAAAAATACTTAAAATTTTATATAATAAAAATAATAAATATAATAAATATAATAAAAATATTAAAAATAATAAAAAATATATTTTTAATAATTATTAAAAAAAAAATATTAAAAAATATCAGAAATATTAAAAATATTAAAAATAAATAAATAACACTTTTCTGATCTTGAGCCGAATTTGGTTGTATCATTTCGATACACTTAACGTAAAATTAATATAATGTACTTGTAAGATCGACTAACAAAACACAAATACAAATATTAAAAATATTAAAAATATTAAAAATATTAAAAATATTAAAAATATTAAAAATATTAAAAAATATCAGAAATGTTAAAAATATTGAAAATATGGAAAATATTAAAAATATTACAAAAATTAAAAATATTACAAATATAAAAAATATTAAAAATATTACAAATATTAAAAATATTAAAAATATTAAAAATATTAAAAATATTAAAAATATTCAGAATATTAAAAATATTAAACACATTAAAAATATAAAAAATATTAAAAATATTAATAATATTAAAAATATTAAAAATATTAAAAATATTAAAAATATTAAAAATATTAAAAATATTAAAAATATTAAAAATATTAAAAATATTAAAAAATATTAAAAATATTAAAAATATGTATTAAAAATATTAAAAATATGTATTAAAAATATTAAAAATATTAAAAAATATCAGAAATGTTAAAAATATTTAAAATAATCGAAATATTAAAAATATTCAGAATATTAAAAATATTAAACACATTAAAAATATAAAAAACATTAAAAACATTAAAAATATTAAAAATATATTAAAAATATTAAAAATATTAAAAAAATTTAAAAAATATCAGAAATGTTAATAATATTAAAAATATTGAAAATATGGAAAATATTAAAAATATTACAAAAATTAAAAATATTACAAATATTAAAAATATTAAAAATATTACAAATATTAAAAATATTAAAAATATTAAAAATATTAAAAATATTAAAAATATTAAAAATATTAAAAATATTAAAAATATTAAAAATATTAAAAATATTAAAAATATTAAAAATATTAAAAATATTAAAAATATTAAAAATATTAAAAATATTAAAAATATTAAAAATATTAAAAATATTAAAAATATTAAAAAATATTAAAAATATTACAAATATTAAAAATTTTAAAAATATAAAAAAAAAATTTAGAAAAACAGACCTAGAGCTTGAAAAATTATTTATAACTAATATAAAAAATATTAAAAAAAAATTAAAAATATTGAAAACATTAAAAATATTAAAAATACTACAAAAATTAAAAATATTAAAAATATTAAAAAAATTAAAAATATTAAAAATATAAAAAATATTAAAAATATTACAAATATTAAAAATATTAAAAATATTAAAAATATTAAAAATATTAAAAATATTAAAAAATATCAGAAATGTTAAAAATATTAAAAAATATCAGAAATGTTAAAAATATTGAAAATATGGAAAATATTAAAAATATTACAAAAATTAAAAATATTACAAATATTAAAAATATTAAAAATATTAAAAATATTAAAAATATTAAAAATATTAAAAAATATTAAAAATATTAAAAATATGTATTAAAAATATTAAAAATATGTATTAAAAATATTAAAAATATTAAAAAATATCAGAAATGTTAAAAATATTTAAAATAATCGAAATATTAAAAATATTCAGAATATTAAAAATATTAAACACATTAAAAATATAAAAAACATTAAAAACATTAAAAATATTAAAAATATATTAAAAATATTAAAAATATTAAAAAAATTTAAAAAATATCGGAAATGTTAATAATATTAAAAATATTGAAAATATGGAAAATATTAAAAATATTACAAAAATTAAAAATATTACAAATATTAAAAATATTACAAATATTAAAAATATTAAAAATATTAAAAATATTAAAAATATTAAAAATATTAAAAATATTAAAAATATTAAAAATATTAAAAATATTAAAAATATTAAAAATATTAAAAATATTAAAAATATTAAAAATATTAAAAAATATTAAAAATATTACAAATATTAAAAATTTTAAAAATATAAAAAAAAAATTTAGAAAAACAGACCTAGAGCTTGAAAAATTATTTATAACTAATATAAAAAATATTAAAAAAAAATTAAAAATATTGAAAACATTAAAAATATTAAAAATACTACAAAAATTAAAAATATTAAAAATATTAAAAAAATTAAAAATATTAAAAATATAAAAAATATTAAAAATATTACAAATATTAAAAATATTAAAAATATTAAAAATATTAAAAATATTAAAAAATATCAGAAATGTTAAAAATATTGAAAATATGGAAAATATTAAAAATATTACAAAAATTAAAAATATTAAAAATATTAAAAATATTAAAAATATTAAAAATATTAAAAATATTAAAAAATATTAAAAATATTAAAAATATGTATTAAAAATATTAAAAATATGTATTAAAAATATTAAAAATATTAAAAAGAGGCAAGAGCTTGTGTGTGTATTATGCTGGCATGTTGTGCGCTTCGAGGATGCTTTCTTCGCACCGTTGGGAAAAGTTCTCATTAACTTTGAGATGCTTTCTTCCCTTAAGGTTTGTGATGATAGAGGAGAAGGCACAGCAAAGGGCGCTGACGAGGCATTGTGGTGAATGCCGAAATAACGTTATACGCCTAACCTGCTGTCAACATAATACATTTCACACTCTTGAGTAAAAAACTATTGGCAATTATTTATGATCTCAAACCGAACTATGACAATATCATAAATCAATATTAAAAAATATCAGAAATGTTAAAAATATTTAAAATAATCGAAATATTAAAAATATTCAGAATATTAAAAATATTAAACACATTAAAAATATAAAAAACATTAAAAACATTAAAAATATTAAAAATATATTAAAAATATTAAAAAAATTTAAAAAATATCAGAAATGTTAATAATATTAAAAATATTGAAAATATGGAAAATATTAAAAATATTACAAAAATTAAAAATATTACAAATATTAAAAATATTACAAATATTAAAAATATTAAAAATATTAAAAATATTAAAAATATTAAAAATATTAAAAAATATTAAAAATATTACAAATATTAAAAATATGTATTAAAAATATTAAAAATATTTAAAATATTAAAAATATTAAAAAATATCAGATATGTTAAAAATATTTAAAATAATCAAAATATTAAAAATATTCAGAATATTAAAAATATTAAACACATTAAAAATATAAAAAACATTAAAAATATTAAAAGTTTTAAAAATATTAATAGTAACAAACATATTAAAAATATCCAAAATATTAAAAAAATATTTAAAATATTGAAAATATTAAAAATATATTTTTAAATATATATAAAAAATATATTAAAAATATTAAAAATAATAAAAATATTAAAAATATTAAAAAAAAATAAAAAATATTAAAAATATTAAAAAATGTTAGAAATATTACAAATATTACAAATATTACAAATATTACAAATATTAAAAATATTAAAAATATTATAAAATTAAAAAATATTAAAAATGTCAAAAATTTTAAAAATATTAAAAATATTTATAATATTGAAAATATTTATAATATTAAAAATATTTATAATATTAAAAATATTTATAATATTAAAAAAATTAAAAATATTATAAATATTAAAATCCGATCCAATGACTGTAGAACAGTGGTAGGCATTACAGAACGCACGCACATGCAACGACATGGTGCGTTGCGTCTTCTATTTATCGGAGGCTTCCTCTATGCTGCCGACAACAATTTCTGAGTAGTCGAGTTAATCGGCATGTCTAGAAATATCTTCTCAAACACCTGACATTGGGACGCGCTAAGGTTAGAATCGTATTTACTTCAGTTCTAAAAGCTTTCTTATATCTCATACATGTTACGCAAGACTAAAATTAGTTATTTTTTAAAAGGCAATCTAAACTATGTTGCATAAAAACCTGTTGTTTTTTTTATTAAAACACACATACAATTCCCCTGACGCCACTTCACATGCAACAATTACTTTAGCATTCACTGTAAACCCATAATGACAACTATGTAAATCTCGTATACATACATTTCGCACCCCTCTCTCCGTCCAGTCCACCTTCATTCATTTCTACTAAAATATTCAAATTTAAAAATTCCTCAAAATCTCGCCCAAAAAAACAAAATGCTCAGCATATTATTCATCTTTTGCTGCTTGAGGTGACATCAGAGCGCAGTGAGACAGGAAAGCACCGACATACTGGGCCAGGCCAAACCATAACGGCCCAGTCGTACCGGGTAGTGGCAATGTTAGCAGAGGAAAACATATTTCCATAAATTTTCCAATTTTTCGTTTTGGCTCAATGTTTGTTGTGTGTTGTTGCTGTTGGCGCAAACAAATTACACGACACTTTTTTTATTGCCGAAAAAGTCGTCGCCTCAGTTTTTTTGTAGACGTTGACTTTGTCGGTTGTTGTTGCTGTTGCTGTTGTTGTTTTTGGACTTGGTCGGTTTATGTGTTTGGCGTAACATGTTGCTTGTGCCCGTTGAAAATTCAGGTCTGTACTGCAACTACTGCGCGTTGTTGTAGTTGTCGTTGTCACCATCATCATCGCTTGTATTGCAGAAAATTGACCCAAATTTTTCAATGTATTTTTTTTTTCGCTGACTTTAGGATTGGATTGGATTTCTTGTTGCGTTGTTGTTGTTTGAGCGAGAATATGAATTTTTAACATTTTTTCTTTATTTTTTTTGTTTCTATGGGTGTGTGAGTATATGACTGACTGACAGACAGGGCAGGCAAGTGTGCGTCTGTTTGTTTGTAGAGGCGTGCCCCGTGAAGTGTCATCGTTGAAATGCGTGAGGTGCGTCGTCGGTAAAAGTGCATTGGTTGGCTAGAAACAAAATGTGCGACACTAATTTGCATTTTCTTACATTTTCTTATAAGACAACCTCACAGACACACACACACACACACACACACACACACACACACACACACACACATTCATATGTATGCATATCATTGACTGCTTTCTTAGGGTACATTTAATGTACAAATAGACAGCACCACAAAAAACTGTCACATAGCAGGAAAAGGAAAAAGTTTTGAATTATGCATTTTTATGCGCTTACATAGTACTTGTGGTGTCACTTGTATGCTCGCTCGCTTGCTGTTGCTGTTGGGTTTAGCATTTGACAACTATTACTGCTATTATACAGCTCAGACATGCTGTATGCAACCCATATGGTGTAAAAGTTTCAGATGGCATTATTTTGTTTCAACTTGCAACAGAGTTTTCATACTAAAATGTTTTCTTTAACATGTGTGTGTGTGTGTGTGTTGATGGACAAATTTACACAAATGCATTAAAGAAAAAGTTACCAACTACATAAAAAGTGTTTTCTTATTGTGTTAACATAAAATGTTGTAGAAAAATTATGTAAAACAAAAATTTAAAAGGTAACTTTTGGGTCTGTGGCCACAAAGTAAAATGGAAAAATTTAATGAATATTACTCAATACGAGGGCTGCTATATATATTTCTGGCCTAATAATGAAAATGCGAATATTTATCATCAAAAATTGTTTTATTGTTTTTCAAAGTATTCTCCAGCCTGATTTATACACTTTTGCATGCGCTCAAACCAGCACTCAAGAAGCACTTTTTCCACTCCGATTGAGACACCTCCAAAACATGGTTTTTGAACGCTTCAACAGCATCTTCTGGGCACGAAAATCGTTGACCACGCATTTTTTTCTTGATGTGCGGGAATAAAAAGAAGTCATTGGGTGCCAAGTCAGGGCTGTACGGCGGATGACCCATCAATTCGACGTTTTGGCCGGTCAAAAAGGCGCTGGTTTGAGCCGATGTGTGAGAGCTCGCGTTGTCATGGTGAAGAATGATTCGTCTTCTCTTGTTTGTTTTTCGAATTTCTCCGAAGACTTCAGGCAAACAAATTGTGGTGTACCACTCAGAATTGACCGTCCTTCGTTGCTCAAGCGGAACAGTCGCCACATGACCAGTTTTGCCGAAGAAACAGGCGACCATTTGCTTCGAAGTGCTTCTTCCACGAACAACTTTCGTTGGATTTGGCTCGTCTTCGAAGACCCACACGGTCGATTGTTGTTTTGTTTCGGGCTCATACGCATAGATCCAAGATTCGTCACCTGTGACGATCTTATGAACATCTTTTGAAGCACGGCGATCGTATTTTTTCAACATTTCTTTGCACCAATCGACACGAGCCTTTTTTTGAGCGATTGTCAAATTGTGCGGGATCCAACGACAACAAACCTTTTTTACGGTCAGGTGTTTATGTAATATCGAATGTATGCTGGTGGGAGAAATGCCCAAGGATGGCTCTATCTCCCGGTATGTCACATGACGATCTTGCATTATTAGTTCACGCACGGCATCAATGTTCTCTGGCACAACGGACGTTTTTGGACGACCTTCACGGAATTCGTCGTTGAGCGAACTGCGACCACGATTAAATTCGTTATACCAGTTTTTCACGGTGCTATATGATGGTGCTTGATCACCATACAAAAACTTATGTTCATCGATGCACTCTTGTCTGGATAATCCACGTCGAAAGTTGTGAAAAATGATCGCACGAAAATGCTCACGTGTCAATTCCATTTTTTTAACGGAATTGAATTGTTCAAAGCTCTGTAAGTTTAAATATTCACGATTAAATGACAACACGTTCTGAGTGATGTTATGCTAAAAAATGTCAACCTTTCCAACGGAAATATCAGATTGCACCTGGCAACACTTATTGTTGCCTAGGCCAGAAATATATATAGCAGCCCTCGTATTATATACAGCTAAAAGGGTTTTAACAACTTTGAATGAAAAAAATAATACTTATTAAAAGTAATGAAATTATTAAACATATTAACAGTATTAAAACTATTAAAAATTTTAAAAAATATTAAAAATATTTAAAATATTAAAAATACTAAAAATATTAAAAATATTACAAATCTTAAAAATGTTAACAATATTAAAATTATTGAAAATATTAACAATATTTAAATTATTGAACATATTAAAATTTAAAAATATTAAAAATATTAAAAATATTAAAAATATCAAAAATATCAAATATTAAAAATATTAAAAATATTAAGAAAATTAAAAATATAAAAATACCAGAAAATACCAGATATATTAAAGCTATCAAATCGAAATTGGTAAGTGCCTGCCGGACATCTCTTAAGGAGATATCCAGGAATAACAGTTCTGGTTACGTGGACACCTCGACACAGCGGAATTGAGAGCGGACGGATAGGCCCCATGCAGGGTGACGTTGAACAATTGTAAGAGTGCTATCGGAAATTTAACGTTAAGAACTGCAAACGACAGATGGAAGTATGAGGAAACCTGTAGAAAGGCCAAAAAGATATGGCCTGAACACAACGCGAAGCGTACGTCATACTTGGTAAATCTTGAGAGGGACCAGATAAGAAAAATTATTACTTTAATGAAGGGACATGGACCCATAGGCAGACATGCGAACAGAATGGGATTCGCAACGAAAAGCGAATGTATCTACTGAGGGAATAACAGCGAACAACTTTTGTAATATCATCAACTGGACGGATTGGATCGCAACTCCGGATTCTCAATCGACAACTGGCAACGTATTCAGGCAGAACACGCGCTGATTGCATAGGTTGAAGGGATGGCGCCCCAAGGGTGTCACAAAGGGACTTAAGTGATCTCCTCTACGAATTAGATGCTTGCTTACCAACCACCCATTTAAAATATTAAATATATTAAAAATATTAAAAACATTAAAAACATTAAAAATATTAAAATATTAAAAATATTAAAAATATTAAAAATATTAAAAATATTAAAAATATTAAAAATATTAAAAATATTAAAAATATTAAAAATATTAAAAATATTACAAATATTAAAAATATTAAAACTATTAAAAATATTAAAAATATTAAAAATATTAAAAATATTAAAAATATTAAAAATATTAAAAATACTAAAAATATTAAAAATATTAAAAAATATTAAAAATATTAAAAACGGTCAAATTCAAAAAATACAACACTGATGCAGGACATTTTCGGCTGATATCTACTTCGCATGTACATGTTTGACATAATTGTAGATATATATACAGCTGATGATGTACCATTGTGCATCAGTTGGTCACAAAGATATGGCCTGAACACAACGCGAAGCGTACGTCATACTTGGTAAATCTTGAGAGGGACCAGATAAGAAAAATTATTACTTTAATGAAGGGACATGGACCCATAGGCAGACATGCGAACAGAATGGGATTCGCAACGAAAAGCGAATGTATCTACTGAGGGAATAACAGCGAACAACTTTTGTAATATCATCAACTGGACGGATTGGATCGCAACTCCGGATTCTCAATCGACAACTGGCAACGTATTCAGGCAGAACACGCGCTGATTGCATAGGTTGAAGGGATGGCGCCCCAAGGGTGTCACAAAGGGACTTAAGTGATCTCCTCTACGAATTAGATGCTTGCTTACCAACCACCCATTTAAAATATTAAATATATTAAAAATATTAAAAATATTAAAAACATTAAAAATATTAAAAATATTAAAAATATTAAAAATATTAAAAATATTAAAAAAAATTATTAAAACTATTAAAAATATTAAAAATACTAAAAATATTAAAAATATTAAAAATACTAAAAATATTAAAAATACTAAAAATATTAAAAATATTAAAAATATTAAAAACGGTCAAATTCAAAAAATACAACACTGATGCAGGACATTTTCGGCTGATATCTACTTCGCATGTACATGTTTGACATAATTGTAGATATATATACAGCTGATGATGTACCATTGTGCATCAGTTGGTCACAAAGGGGTCTGAAGATGAACTCGTCATGGAGTTCGAAACGCGTCATCCTAGTGCGTGACACACTGAATTTGACCAAAATATTTAAACAATAAAATAAAAACACTTTTCTGATCGTAAGCCGAATTTGATGTATCATTTGATACACTTAACGTAAATTTAATATTAAAAATATTAAAAAATATTAAAAATATTAAAAATTTTAAAAATTTTAAAAATATTGAAAATATTATAAATATTATAAATATTAAAAATTTTAACAATTTTAAAGACAGCCGAACAATTACCAAAGATAAATAATCAAAGGTCAACAATCTACTATATTAAAAATTTTAAAAATATAGGAAATATTAACAATTATTTGAATATTTAAAATATTTTAAATATAAAAATAAATAAAAAATATTTTATATTTAAAATATTTAAGATAATAAAAATATTAAAAATATTTAAAAAATATTAATAATATTAAAAATATTAACGACATTTAAAATATTAAAAATACTGAAATAATAACTCATAATATAAAAATATTAGCAATATCAAAAATATTATTAAAAATATATTCAAATAACTTTATTTATTAAAAATATAAACAATATTTAAAGTAGTTGAAAATATTGAAAATATTAACAATGACTAGACAACTTTCAGTTACTGTCTACTACAATAAGGAGGTCTTAAGGTCTTAAATGACTGTAGAGCAGTGGTAGCCATAACTGAACGCACGCTTATCAACAATATGGTGTGCGGTCGCACAAGAATAGTCAGCGCTGTCCAATTTCGAGTATAACGAAAATGTTATAATCTCATAAACAATTGTACTCTCATGCTCTCCCCACAATTTTTGAACATTCCCAGCAGCGGAAAAGACGAGGCATTGTAAAAATATGTCTGCAAACATGCCTTTAAAGGCAGTGTGTTGACATTCAAATACGCCTTCCTTTTCAAAGCATGTATACAGGCTATAATAAGTCATTCACTAAGTCTAACAAAAAATTCCGAACCCATGCGCATTCGCTTCTCAAATGAGACCTTGGGTGAGAAAAGATCCCGCAGACATGCCTCTTTCCCTTCCTAAAACTGGCCTGTGAGCAGCCCTACTGTGTACCCCACAAAATAAGAGATGTGTACAAAGGGCATGCCAACTTTCTTGCCTTAAACAGGCCTGTTGACTGTCCTATTAGTAGAAGGCAGAATTGACGTTCATAGCCATACACTTGTCACTTCTCTTATTAGCCATGGTGACAGGCCTCTTAAAGGAAGGTAAGACAGATGCTGTTGTTTATGAGAACCACATGTATGCTATTTGTCGTACAACAACTATATCACGTGATAGCCGAGTAGGTAGCATGCCCAACTATGAGTACTGAGGTCGCGAGTTCGATTCCTGCTGCTGGAGTTTAAAAAAAATAGTTATTACAAATTGTAAAAAATATTGTATTACAAATTTATAAAAATACGAAATTTGTTATAATGACTGCAAGCAGGACATACTAGGCATGCCTACTGAAACGCCTTCAATGAGATAAGGAATGTGCAGGCCTTGCCTGCCTATGGCGCCCTATGTTAATTTGAAATGAAGACTGCATTTGAAGGGTAGGGCTTCTGACTGCCTTTGCAGGCATGCAAAGCCCCATTTTTTGCTGCTGGGTTGTTTCTCTGTCTATACTTGCATCAAATGTTTTTGTGTTGAATATGATCAAGCGTATGTGGCGTTGCTTACATTACACTTAAGCAGAGACTGACTGTTTTGAATCAAACAAAACTTTCGAGTGTGCGTGTGAATTGCCAAACTTGACTGTGTGAAAAAATCTGATTATTGCCAGCCTCGCTAGGCTGTAGTGTTCTCCCAACTATTGTTGAACATTGTATTTATGTCTGTACTGGTGTAAATATTTTTGTGTTGAATGTGAAATAAGCGTATGTGGTGTTGCTTTCATAACACTTAAGCAGAGACTACTGACTACTGCCGATCTTGACTGTGTGAAAAACTGCCAGCCCCGCGAATTTATGGGATGCCTAGCCACATATTGCTATACGGCATGTTAATGCAGAAAATAAGTAGAAAATGCAACTATCGAACGGATGAACAGAGTTCGAGACCTGTCACAGCCATCTTAATTAATTTTTCGATAATGATAATGGTATTCATTTGATGCAAAGAGAAAATTAGTTTTTAGGAACACATTTATTTATAAACTGGCTTCACATGAAATAGTTTAAAAATTAATGTTATAAAAGTGAAATTTTGAACTTTTCGAAAATGTAATTGATAATGTCTCTGTCCCTTTTTAACGTCAAGACAACAGCATTTACAAAACAATATATTGCCGGCAAGGTCATCGACAATACAAAGTTGTAATGACCATATTTTGAGGTGCACACACACACATTCACTGAACTTCCAGCACATGATTGAAAAACGATCGATCGTTTAAAATGACATTTATGAATGAATTGATGTGCAACCTACCTACGCTTCGGCTCAAACAATTACAACAGCTTACATTAACGCTTTCCTCGATACAAAACTTTCTAAAGACAACAGAAACAAAAAACTTGATGACGACCAGTTTACGACAAAGACGTGGTCGGTCAAGTCAAATGTGACATGTATGTAAAAAGTACCCCTTCATCGCACAGATAGCTACTTAAATATTAAATGTAAAGAAAACGAACGTATAAAATACATAATATATGCTAATAAAAATAACCTCTGTAGAAATAAATAATAGGGCAGAGAGGTATATAAGTGGCGACATGCAACGTAAAAGTAAACAAAAAAAAAACACTCAAATAAAACAAAGTACAGAAACAGTGAATGAATAAATGATATAATTACAATTCACATTTGAATTTAAAATTAGATTTACTATTAATATATACCAAGTAGATAATAAGTAAATGTTAGACAAAGAGAGAGAGCAAAAAAGAGTGGCGGATGGTAGGTCAAACATTTGTATTTAGACAGCTTACGTTTGTAGGTAAAATAAAATATCAAAAGTTTACAAAAGACTATGTAGGAAAACTCTGGCAAACACTGGCGCTGGTTTATTTTAATGTATTAAGCAAAATAATTAAATTTGTTTTACATTTTTTACTTCAGCTAAAAATTGGTTATCTCAAGTATACTAAAGTTAACTTTTTTAGGTTGGGCAAAACCCCAACTTTTTATCACTCAACTCATATATAAATATAGTTTGACGTTATTTCCGCCAAGACAGGAAATTATAAAGCAATTGAGGTTTAACAAATTATCTTATCAAAACGCATAATTATTTATTTCATGAGTAGATTATTTTTATGATGAATTGGCGGTATTGTAAATAATGTCGACAGTATTATTAAATGTTGATGTATTATTATAAGTTAATGGATATTCTGAACTTGATATGCATAAAAACGAATTGCATTTAAACAGTGTAGTCCTTAGATGTGTTGGGATGTGTCGACAACATGATGTTGAGCAACTTCTAGGATCAGAGGAAGTTTTTCTTTGGAAAAAAATGAAGGTTTTATAAAATTAGCACAAGATGTAAATGTAGTGAGGACTGCAGAGAATTTATTTTTCAAAATTTACTAATTCGAATCGAAGATTAAATGTAAGACCGTACCACAAGCACAGAAAGAGATCTTGCGTGTTTGATGGGTCCAGAACATCTTTAAACCGAATTATTTACAAGAAATACTTGTATACACATAGTGTATATACGGCTTATATACGGTCGCACTAGAAGCGTCAGCGCTGACGGATTGTACACGGTGAGAATGTAGTGCTCTCCCAACAATCGTACTCTCATACTCTCCCAACAATCATTGAACATTGTTTGTCTGTCTGTTCTTGTATCTTCCTGTTGTGTTGAACGCGAAACAAGCGTATGTGGTGTTGCTTTCATAACACTTAAGCAGAGACTGACTGTTGTGAATCAAACAAAACTTTCGGGTACGTGTGAATTGCCGATAGCGTCTGTGTGAAATAAAAAAAGGTTATTGTCGGCCTCGCGAGGCTATGGGATGCCTAGCACTGATATATATTATGAAGATTAAAGTGGAAAAACAGTATGTTAATCAATACACAGAATGCTACAGAACTTTTTTGCTCCAGCGCTACAGGTTGGTTGTGTCAGGGGCAGGCAATACCGAACGCACGCACACACACAACAAAATACTTATGTGATTTGCGGTCGTATAAGAAGCGCCAGCGCTGTCGGATTGTACACGGTGAAAATGTGGTTGAACATTATTTCTCTGTCTGTGTCTTGTGTCTAATTTCGGTTGTATGCGAAACTAGCGTATGTGGTGTTGCTTTCATAACACTTAAGCAGAGACTGACTGTTTTGAATCAAACAAAGCTTTGGAATTACTCAAACAATTATTGGGATGCCTGATATATACATTTATGGAGATTAAAGTGGATAAACAGGATGTTAATCAATACACAGCAGTATATGACAATGCTGCAGAACTTTTTGGCTCCCGTGCTACATAATTTCAATGGTTTTAGTCAGTGGCAGGCGATAGAAACGTCAGCGCTATCGAATTGTGCACATTGAAAATGTTATTCTCTCCCAACAATCGTTAAACATTGTTTCTCTTTCTGTACTTGTGATGTTTTTTGTGTTGAATGCGAAACAAGCGTGTTTGGTGTTGCTTTCATAACACCCAAAATTTACTTCTTAGAATCAAACGAAACGTACGCGTACATGGGAATTGCCAATCGTGTCCGTGTGAGTAAAAAGAGTACGATTATTGTCGTCCTCGCGACGCTACGGGATGCCTGACACTGGTTTTAATCAATGATCGTGGTTTTAGCAAGATGGAGCGACATATCATGCCTCCAACGACTCTCTATAAATTTATGACGATTAAAGTGGAAAACAGGATGTTTATCAATACACAGCAGTATATTACAATGCTACAGAACTTTTTGGTTCCAGTGCTACAGAATTTCAATGGTTTTAGTCAGTGGCAAGCAACACCGAACGCACGCACGCGACAATATGGCGTGCTTTAGCGCTTTCGAATTGTACAGGGTAAAAATGTAGTGCTCTCTCAACAAACGTTGAACATTTGTGTCTGTTTTTTGTGTTGAATGAGAAACAAGCGTGTGTGATGTTGCATTCATAACACCCAAACAGACTGACTGCTTAGAATCAAACAAAACTTTCGAGTAAAAAGAGAACGATTTTTGCCGACATCGCGAGGCTATGGGATGACACTGATTAAAATCAACGACAAGGGTTTGAGCATGATGGAGAATTCTGTCATACCTCCAACGACTCCTTGGGTGCAGTTCGCATACTATTTAATGCAAAAAGTGATATCCGAAATAGGAAATGCAGAAAATTTCACAAAATCGCTATCGAACCGTCATTACCAATGATAACAAAGCAATGGTGTAAACTTTAAGAAATAAAATCTCTATTTATATGCAGGATGTGCCAAATACAAGTTTGTTTTTAAATCATAGGTAAATTTTGAAACTGACAGCTGTTTCTCGCCCGAAATCTTGACAGAAAATCGTTCGAAAACATATTTCCTAAGTGAGTGCAACTCGCCGTCGATCTCAATAGCTCAACTATTCACGCTCTAGTCTGAGGAGAATTCTGCACAAAGATCTTGGATTATTCACTTACAAGGTCGCGTATGACCTTTCGCATCGTTATCGCTTCGCAGTTTGGACCTGAGAGCAGCTTGAATTAAACAACAATTTTTAGAGAAAAATCATCTTTTCTGGCGCAGGAATGCAAACCTCGCACTTTATTGTCGATTTGAGATATGACACCTTTAGACTTTTTTTGTGGGAAACCGTGAAAGACCGATGTAATTCCAACAATCCAGAACGATTTAAGCACTTAAGACCAATATCATCCAAAGAATTCGTGAGCTACAGCCCGAAACTGGTACATCCCATACAAAATTGGCTATTCATCCAAACGGACAGCTGGAGAATATTTGTATTTGATCGGTTTAATTATATTATAGAATTATCTTATTTGTCTAATAAAGTCCTCAGAAAACGGAAACATTTGCCACGCGTGGTAGGTATAACAATACGGGCAATTCCATTGAGACGGGTGTGACCATTTTATTCAAATTTTTGGTAAAATAGAAAATTTATTGATAAAAAAAAGCTGTTATTACTCAACATGGTTTAAGTTTTAAAACGTATAGTAACAGGTAGACACTAAAATAACTTAATTTCTGCTTAGAATGTCCATTAGAAGACAACGACGGGTGTGACCTTAAGAATTTGAGCTATTACAAAACTACGACTTTCAGATTAAATCGTGTAAAATTTTCCGTTGATTTTGATTGTGTTAAGTATTTACTGTTCGAAAAAATAGGCTTAATGAAGAGCCTTTTAGATAAAAAAAAAACAGACGGGTTTGACACCATTTTATGACGGGTGTGACCTAGTAAAATAAACTCCACAAGTATGAGGAAATTAAAGTTTTTGTGGAGTTCAATTATATAACAAACATAAAGGTAAACATTTAAGACAATAATAAGACATCATCATTAGAGTGGGTCAATTTTTGGGGAAAAATCGCAAGCCTCGCAACTGTCCTGACTCGAACCTAGAGGGTTCAAATAAGTGACTAGTCATTTTTTCCACCTAAAATTTTTCCCAAACATACCTACCCCCATCTTCACCCCAAAAAGGGGGTTTCCATACAAAAATCTAATTTTTAAAAAACTTGCTCCCACCGCTCTAACTGCCCTAAAGCAGCCCCTAGAGGAGTCAAATGTATGACCGACCCGCAATATTATTGAAACCCCAACAGTTTCTCAAAACATATCTACCTTCTATTTGCAAGCCTTACAATTCCATACAATTTCTTTATTTTTATATTAACTCCAGCGGCTCCCACGTTGCCTCCTAGAGGAGTAAACGGTATGACCGACCCCCACTGGTATATCCCGCCTAATATTTTCCTATAACATACCTAGGAAAATTTTATGTCAATCATATTTAAAAAGAAAACCCAATCATTGCGTTTGTTATGGCTTATAAAATGGCTTAAATATTTTTGAAAAATTTAATAAATGATTCTATTCTTTTGAATACTTTATGACATTTTTCAAAAAACAAAAATAATTTTAGGCGCAGATAAATATAAGTTAGAAGTTACATATCTCAAAACTACTAAAATGGATATTTGACTATCTTTCTTAGGAGGGCAGTATAGCAGTGTTAATTTTTTACCCAGGGACGGGTGTGACCAAATGTTTTCTGTAACTAAATATTCAAATATTTAAATAAATGTAGACAAAATGTCACTATATTATTAATTGCACTTACATTGCTTTTGTTGGAAAGTATTAATGCTTTATCATGTAAATTGACAATTTTATTAAACTTTTCATATTTATGGGGACGGGTGTGACACAAAATTCTTATATTTCTATTAATTCAAAAAACGTTTATTTTAAAACATAATCTGACTTAAATTTCTGTACTAGTTTTGTCTTGAGAAGCTTATAACTTTTAATTTAAGCAACATTTATGCATATCACCATATCCGTTAACGATTTCTCAAATATTTTCTAGACAACCCCTCACTAAAAAATACATTTTATTTAAAATTCATACAATTAGCAAAACAGAGCACATCAGCAACAAAAAAAAAACAGTAAATTAATACTTACTAAAACATCACTTCTCGTGTATTTATGCGGTTTATGGGAAGATTTAATTACAGGCCCCTGGTAACTTTTGCCAACAAACAGCAACGGCTGGCGGTGGGGTGGTATCACTGAGCAAAACAGCCTTCAGATATCAAAATACCATGAAAAAAAATATTTATATTTTTATTTCGTTTGTATTACAATCTCTACAGCGACTAGAAGATTGTAAACCGGATAGCAGCAGCAGCAGCAGCGAGGTTTATGCAGTTATGTGTATGTATGTAGTTAAATTGTTTTATAATTCTCTATATTCATATAAATTAATGGCAAACCGCAATTAGTAGCCCCACTACCATCGATAGCAAACACAGTTTGTTGCTTTAAATTTTCTAATTTAAATTCGATTAGTCGTTTTCTTTTTATCTGCTGCTGCTTATTTAAGATTTTCTATTGACACAGTTTTTTTTTGCACAGATCAGCGGCACTATAACATCACTTCATGTAATATACTTGTATAGAAATCATAAATCCCAGCACGCGATGTATTCATAGATTGAAACGGTTGCTAAACGTCGTCCGTTTTGTGATTGATTAGTAATTGAAAGCGTGGGGTGGTGGGGGTATTACAAATTGATGGAAAATTTTTAATAATAACAAGTAATTAATGCATTAGTAAATGATTGAATAAAACTTTTAACCAAAATCTGTATTCTTTATAATTTTTTTACTTTATTTTTAAATAATTCTTAATGGCTCACGATCATTTATTTTTTTAGGTTTTTTCTTTTTTTTTGGTATCTTTGTTTTATTAATAAATCATTTTATATTTCTTATATAAAAGTCACTCAGTCACCATCGTGCACTCTTTAGCAAAAAAAAAAACCGGGTGCACGTTTTAAAATATATGTATTTTTTGTCGCTTCTTTATTGGTCTTAACGCGTCACCGTCTTGGCTGTGGTAGTCGCCGTGTTTACCGTGGGCCTTTTCAAAACGCACTGATGGGGCCGCTAAGCATTGAAACGCATTTTTGCATTGTGTTGACAACGGCGGATGGGCAAGTGTTGTGATCGATGTACAACAACAGTAACGACAACAACAACAAACAATGCAATTCTTAAATAAGCCTTAATGATCATTAGTCACATAAAGTGCACTCACTTAAGTGGGATCTCAAGTGGCGGTCTCGAAAGACAGAGAGAGAGAGAGAGAGCTTACCCACGTATTAGTTGCAAGAAACAAAAGCTTTACAAGGGTTACCAATCTCCATCACAAATTAAAAGTATTAAGGAATAAATAAGAGTAAAATTTGTAGAATAATAAAATATAAAATTCACTAAAACAAGAATTTTAGAGCAATAGTTTTTTTTGGTGAGAAATAGAACTACAGACATTCTAATTAGATATACAGGGTGGGATAGGTTATTTTGACACTGACTACTGTATGACACTGAGTAACAGCCTGAAACCGTAAACAAGGTCTTGACAACTTGGAGTGGCAGAAAGCGCCATTTCGAAGTCAGCCGTAGAAGCTTGTTGTATTCCATAATTAATGGTAATGTTTAGTCTTACTAATAAAAACATAGTACAGGGAAAAAATTTACATTTTGTTCATTGCATTTTTAAAGAGAAACTTGTATTTGGCCCACCCTTTAAAAAAAAAATATCGAAAAAATAATATTAAAAAAAAAACAAAAATATCGAAAAATAATATAGAAAATATCAAACAAAATAATATAAAAAATATCAAATAAAATAATATCAAAATATCAAAAAAATTATATTAAAAATATCAAAAAATAGTATAAAAAATTTCAAAACACATAAAAAATATGAAAAAATAATATAAAAAATATCGAAAAAATTATTTTAAAAATATGAAAAAATAATATAAAAATTAACAAAAAAACAAATAATAAAATAAATTAATAATTTAAAAAAATATCTAAAATATATCAAAAAATTTTATAAAAAAAAATATTATCACAAATATAAAAAAATAATATACATAATATTAAAAAAGTACAGTTTTTTATATATATTTTATAATTATCTCTTTTTATTTAAAAAAAAAAACCTTTTTTATTTTAAAAAATATAATTATAAATATATTTAATTTTGAAATAGTTTTTTACAAATTATAATTTTGGTTGTTTTTTTAACATATATTATATATGTTTATTTATGTTTTTTATAAATAAATAAAACATAATATAAAAAAAATTTAAAAAATATAAAATATATCAACAAATAACATAAAAAATATCAAAAAGTTATATAAAAAATATCAAAAAATAATAAAAAAAAAACATCAAAAAATAATAAAAAAAAACATCAAAAAATAATAAAAAAAAAAACATCAAAAAATAATATGAAAAATATCAAAAAATAACTCATATTTTATATATATGTATTTTTATTACAAAAAACATACTTCCTTATTTCTAAGTTATTCCTTCCTATCCTTTTCTCTTCTGAGGTATTGAAGATTTTTCTTCCAATTTATTTGATATAGCATGGAACTATTTCATTTTATTTCTGTATTTATATCTGTGTAACATTAAACATATTTTTCTACATTTAATAATTATATTATTAATTATTTAAAAAAAAAACATACTTTTTTAATTTAAACAAATTATTACAATAAAAATTTATAGTTTCGAAATATTATTTATGTTAATTTTTTTTAAACATTTATGTTTATTTATATTTTTTTTTATAAATAAACAAAAAAAAATTTTTAAGTATTATTTTAAAAAACTATATACCATATATATTCAACAAAAAATAATTTTGTTAAAAAAAGCTATGTATTTTTATTATAAATAATATTTTTTTGAAATAAAAACTTATATTTTTATATATTTATGATTTATATTTTTTAAATAAAATATTTTGTTTTCAGAAAATTCTAATATGGACAATTTCACGTAAAACGTGAAAAAATATAATTTCATATATTAAATAAAAATCGATCAATTAATATGTACAAGAGAACGACAATTATGGACAAATGGGGAAAAAATTATATTTTTTTAATTTTTATAAATTTAGCAACAGTTTAAAATGAGCATACAAAAAAAAACTCTCATCTCCATCTTTAAACGATAGGAATTACATTAACATTCTCTAATATTCCATATATCTTGATATATATTCTAATATATCCATATAGTAAAAACTGTTATCTCTGGAAAGACTAAACTTCTGTTTGCTTAATCATAAGGTTCCGGCTTTGTATGTTTTATAATAAAAGTTTTATAAGTAAATAGAAATATATGAATTTTGTGTCACACCCGTCCTCGTCAATATGACAAAAGTTTAATTTAAATTGTTTCTTTACAGGAAAAAACATTAATACTTTACAACAATAACAATGTAATAAAAATTATTATTTAGTGACATTTTGCGAACATTTATTTAAATATTTCAGTATTAAATTACAGAAAACTAGGTAAAAATTAAGACTGTGTCATTTCACATTCATATGCCATTATCAGCGACGATTTAAGCCAATGTTTGGGTTCTCTTAAATATGATTGACAAAAATTTTTTTTGCTAGATATGTTTTGAGAAACTTTGTAGCAAAAATTTTTGGGGGTCGGTCATACATTTGACTCCTCTTGGGGCTGCTTTAAGGGAGTTAGAGCGGTGGGAGCAAATTTTTTAAAAATTTGATTTTTGTATGGAAGCCCGCATAGGGGGTAAAGATGGGAGTAGGTATCTTTGGGAAAAATTATAGGTGCAAAAAATAGACTGGGGGTCGGTCACTTATTTAAACCCTCTAGGGTTGATTCCGGGGCTTGTTGTGGATTTTTCCCCAATACAAAAAATTTCTTGTTTATAACCGGGTGGTTGATTTTTATTTTACACCTATGGTTTCTTGGGCAAATTTTCTTAGAATTCATCGTAGATTACGAAATAACCGCTTGGTTAAGAAAAAAAAATTGACCCACTCTAATGATGATGTATACCATAGTACAACGAATAAATATACATATGTCTTATTATTTTCTTAAATGTTTGTTATATAAAAACGTTAATTTCTTCATTCTTTTGCAGTTTATTTTACGAGAGCACACCCTTCTTGAAAGTTTTTTATCAAGAAAAAGTAGTTTTTTTGGGAACAAAAAGTACTTAACACAATCAAAACCAATATAACCAATTACCTACATCACAATAATTGTGGACTTTCTACGAAATATTTTACAGAATTTAACCTAAAAGTCATAATTTTAAAAAATCTAAGGTCACACCCGACGTTGTCTTCTAATAGACATTCTGAGTAATTATCATGTTCTTTCGGTGTCTACCTATTATTAAACGTTTTAAAACTTAAAATTCTTTCTAATCACAGCTTTTTTTAATAAAAAATTTTCTATTTATGAATTATAACCAAAAATGTGAATAATATGGTCACACCTGTCACAATGGAATTGCCCTTATAACATATCTCCAAATATATTTAGAAAAAAAAAAATGTTGATAAAAAAATATATTTTCAATATAATTTTTAAATGTATGGCCATTAAATTAAATAAATAAGGTAAATAATTGGATTTCTTACAATACCACATATCATTGCAATCGCTTAAGCATGGCAATCCTAAGTTCGACGAAAGCTTTATTCTTAAAGATTTCACTCTTTCTCTCTCGCCCTCTTTCTGACTATCTCTCACTATTACGCTAAAGTAATAAATTGTCTACGTTTGTGTTTTTGTTTTCAATATCACTGACGTTGGACTGAATTTAAGTTTTTAGCGACATCTACAAAAAAAAAACAAAAACATCGGTTATTGCACCAAAGCAGACAAACAACGTGATGAAAGACAGAGGGGGTGGGGTAGGGGGTATGTTTTATTTATTTATTTATTTTTTTTGATTGGTCGATTATCTGTGACCATTAGAGAAAAGCATAAAAATACAAAGTTGCTAAAAAGAAAATTAATTGAGCTATTACTAATGTTTTTTTTATTGAGCACAGAGAAAATAAACTAATAAATACAATGAGAAGAGAAATATGTTATGTGAAATATTAACAATTTAATGATTGAGAAATACATGTCTTGTACTGCTAATACAGATATCTCTCGTGTAACGGGATATTGCTTGTACTAGACTTTTAACGCGACTTTGCTGTCGACAACATTGAGGGGACTACCCATGCTAGTACTAGACTTTTAACGCGACTGCCCATGGAAGACATCTAGATAAATGAAATAGAAATCGAACTCTCACACGATAGTAGCCTGTTCTAATCCCTTCATGCCACGATCGGTTGTGCGTCTAATAATACTAGCATTTAAATTCACTATAACGCGAGTAGCTATCCTTAACCTTATTCATGAGGTAAGTAACCAGGACAATATATGTATGAGCAGACTTTCCCCACTGGCCGATATTACTCAATTTTAAAGGAAATTTGAATATAACCAGAAGTTATTTTTTATGCAGCCCTTTGAATTTGTCATTATTTAAAACAACATTTTGTGTGTTTAATGCTGCTGCTGTGGAAACATTGCTCGCCAGTGTTAACTATGCAAATATTGGGTATTTGCTCTCCTTGTCTCTCTCCTCCATTCATCCTGTTAAGGCCTATGCACCCGCCAACATATACACCTGTATTAACATATAGCAATTTTTATTTAACTACAACAAATTATAATAATTATTTTCAAATTATACAAAATTTCCACATCACTTTTACAACATTCACATCGAACCACAAATCAGTAATCAGTCGTTTTATAATAACGGCGATATTTCAATTATAAAATGTTGCTGCTGCAGATAAAAAGGTGGTCGCATTTTACGACCACCACTAGCCGCATGCAACGCGGCGGCACCGAATGTAAAAACTTTCCATAAATTACTATATGAAAAAAAATTCCAAAAATATTTCAAAATAAAAGCAGATACATATACAGATATCTATGCAAAGTCTCGTTAAAGATTACCACTGTGAGGCTATACAGGAATATTCAATTGTTGCCGCCACACGGCCAATAGACCGACCCAGACTGTGGGGTGCGCAGGCTGAACACACATTTGCATGGGCATCCCATAAAGAGAGCAAAAACATTTGTTAAAGAAAATCAAGAAAAACTATCAATGAATTTATTTGCATAATTGTTGCAATTTTTATCATTCATAAGCAAAGAACGAGCGCGAACATGAGTCAAACTACAATATGAATACATTTTTATTGCCAACATGAATATTTTATGAGATGAGCGGGTGTCTTTCTCTGTTGGTTACCCCAACCTTTTCCCAAGCTGTGATTATGCTACAAAGGGCAGCGCCATTGGACAGACAGTCGGACGGACGGTGCACCCAAGTGTCCAAAGCGTTTGTATTGTTTAAGCAAAAACGCCTCAAGTGTTGTTGCAGCTTGCAACATGCAACGCTACTACACACTCTAACATCAATCCGGCTGGGTGGCAGTACAGATGATGGCATTGCATGCTTGACGACGACTACTGATATCCTAGGGGACTTTTTTTTTACTGCTGTTGTTGTTGTTGTTGCGGTGCATGCCTTCTGCTCTTTGTGGCATGCAATGCTTGGGTAGTGTTGTAAAAATGTGTAAAAATTATTGTAAATTGAAACTATTATGACTGTCAGTTGGTCGTCGTCATCGACATCGTTTGGTGGCTGGTTAGTGGTGGCCCGAGGACACCACCAGCTGCAACCACACAACCAAGCGCGAGATACAAAGTTGTAGCACTTAACTTCCGGGGTTTAAGAGGAAGGTATAATCGAAAAAAGGAACAAGCAAGGATATGAGATCTTTGAGAAAGCGACAATTGTATAACGAATTCAAGGCAAAAGAAATAGATGAAATAATAAAATAAAAGCAATAAGTAAATGCGTAATGGTTAAGTAATTTAAATTAAAGTGCACAGGGAGGGCAAATGTAATGAAATTATATTTTGCAACAAGTTCTAGTGGTGAAAGACGTAATAAATATATTTCAAAACAAGTCTGGTCTTCTAATTGGATTTGAAAACACATTAGCCTATAAACAAAATAACCAT
The DNA here is from genome assembly GCA_964034835.1 of Muscina levida. NCBI lineage: Eukaryota > Metazoa > Arthropoda > Insecta > Diptera > Muscidae > Muscina > Muscina levida. Next base: position 132,644,665 of record OZ035881.1, read on the forward strand.
GATGACACTTTGCAAATCGGAAAACATCTTTGAATACACTTCTTTTCAGCTTGTTACAGGAATTTTTCTTATTTCTATTTATTAAGGTAACAACATCTGGCGTAATTCGCTTTCACATACCTCATAATTTTTATTCTATAATTGTGTAATCATTTTCTTTGTATATTTTTAGAATTAACATACAGAAATATGAATGACAGGTATACTGGAAAAAAAAAACTATACTATTTGTATATTAGGACTGGGATAGTGTTGTATTGAGATCCTTAATAACCAGATTTGGGTACGGCTCGTCCCGTATCCCGTTGGAGAAAAAAATTCATGAGCCAAAAAAAGAGCGAGGTGGGGTGTAGGCAAATGACTGCAAAGGTCGAAGGTGGCAGTGAAGGTAATAAATACATAAAAAGCTCCGCAACTTGACCAAAGTTTAACCTAAAGGGATAACATTTAATAATAATAATTTCCATTTAAATCTTTCAAAATGTTTTCATATTTTGCTTTTCAGATCTCTAAAATGTATGACACAACCCCCAGTATAAGTTCCCTCCTTAGGTTTTTCCCAAACATAGCTAACCACTATCTTCAACCCCTAAGGAATATCCTATACAAAAATCTAATTTTGTATAAAATTTGCTCCCACCGCTCAAACTGCCCTAAAGGTTTATCTAGAGGAGTCAAATGTATAACCGACTCCCAATATCTTAGCAACCCTAAAAGTTTCTTAAAACATATCTACACTCTTTCTTCAACCGTCAAGGGAGCTTCAATACAAATATTTTTATTTTTTATAATTTTTTTTATGAAATTAGCTCCTGTGGCTCCCTTGGTGTCTCCTAGAGGGGCAAAATGTATGACCGACCGTCAGTATTTTTTCTCTCCTTACATTTTCAACATACATACCTAATCCCTGTATTCACTTCCGAAGGGGTCTCCAATACAAAAATAAAATTTTTGTAAATTTACTCTCACTGCTCTAACTTCCCCAAATCTGCCAGTAGAGGAGTGAAATGTCTAATATGACACTTATTGCAAGCTTTAGTTATTAAGAAAAAATTATGCACACTATTTATAATAAAAATATTCAAAATGTTTGTTTAAATTACTAAAAATTTTAAAATTATTCTTAATGTTAAAAATATTTGAAAATATTAAAAATATTAAAAATATTAAAAATATTAAAAATTTTAAAAATTTTAAAAATTTTAAAAATATTAAAAATATTAAAAATATTGAAAATATTAAAAATATTAAAAATATTAAAAATATTAAAAATATTAAAAATAATAAAAATATTAAAAATATTAAAAATATTAAAAATATTAAAAATATTAAAAATAATAAAAATATTACAAATATTAAAAATATTAAAAATATTAAAAATATTAAAAATAATAAAAATATTAAAAATATTCAAAATATTTAAAATATTTAAAATATATATAAAAATATTCAAAATATTTAAAATATTGAAATTATAAAATAAAAAAAAAATATTAAAAATAATAGAAATTTGAAAATGTTTTACCAACAATAAAAAAATATTAAAAATATTACCAATATTAAAAATATTAAAAATAATAGAAATTTGAAAATTTTTTACCAACAATAAAAAAAATTTTGAAAATATTAAAAATATTACCAATATTACCAATATTAAAAATATTAAAAATATTAAAAATATTAAAAATATCAAAAATATTAAAAATATTAAAAATATTAAAAATATTAAAAATATTAAAAATATTAAAAATATTAAAAATATTAAAAATATTAAAAATGTTAAAAATATTAAAAGTATTAAAAATATTAATAATATAAAAAATATTAAAAATATTAAAAATATTAAAAATATTAAAAATATTAAAAATGTTTAAAAACAATTTTTGTAATATTGTCATAATTCTTTTGAAGATCATTCTACCATTATTGATGGTTTTCAAAGATAAAATTAACATCAATTATTTCTAGCCAACTACGCCTTAGTTAGGGTCATTTCACCTACGACATAATTACTATTTAAGTCATCATCAAATACGTTTTTTTAAATGTAGTAAAATTATAACATTTTGTAGACACCAAAGAAATCGTTTTCCGATATTTTGTACTATTTTTATGGATTTTCTTTTTCCAGGGTCCAAAGATAAAAGGAAGTCGCTGTGTGTGTGCATTCTTTTCTTAGGCAGATGGTTAATCTCAAAAATTGTGTTAATGTGGAAGCCAACAAATTTGTTATATTTACAGTTTGCCTGCGCTTTTCATATTTACCACATTTTGTGTTTACTTTCTCTTTTCGATTCAAAGTTCTTCAAAAGAAAAATACGTTCTATTTTCGTTTTGGATTTTGACGTAGATTGCAGCCATCAAATATTTATAGACCAATATATGTAGTATGTATTTCGATTTTCTTTAATTAACTTAAATAAGTAATATTGGGAAATTGGCATAGATGTCAAAATATGTACTCATGTCGATATTGCTCTAATTGTAGTCTTCACTGGAGGAACGAAAAGAGAATAAGGCCTATTGCCCCTTTAACTCATCAGCCATGACAAGAGAGGCAGTTGCGAGATATCAGCGCTAAAGCGTAAAATCTCCTATGAAAAATTATTCTTTTCATTGAGTCATTGTTGATCAGTTCATTTTTACTACAATTTACTCATGTCATCGCAACAATGTTAAGCCAAGATAGTTATATTATTGCTCCACACCACAAAAACACACAATGTTACCTCAGTAACCCGTTCAAACTCCCCCTCGTTATACACAAAAAAACTTGTGCGTGCTGTTAACTTTCCTTAAACTCTCATCACCAACTAGGGATTTGAATTACAATTCCCGTTCAATAAACCAAATGCCGTTAAATTTAAAACGTTTTGTGTTTTTTTTTTTGTTCTACCTCAATTAGAAAATGAAATAAAATGTTGCTGTAATTTGACGACATTTCCCTAACTGGAAACTCCTGATTATTTATTAGTCACTGTTCGGTTCTTTTTGTTTTTGGCTGATTCAACCAGTATCTCTTATAAGAGATCGTACGACCGTTTTAAGTGATTTTAGCCAAGTTAAGAAAAACAATTTTTTTTTTGCTGTATTGATAATCATCTTAAAGTGTTTATTGTTTTTTTTGTTGTTCCTACAAGCAACAAACTCTTTTTGAATGTTTTGACTGTTTTCATTATTTTTTTAGCTAACACGTTAGATTATTTCTTACAAATTTAGAAAATAAGTAAATTAAACTGATGACGAAAAATGGCTGAAATAAGAAAAGACAACGGTAGAATGACTCATTTATAATTGGGGTTTTGATAAATAATTGTGGGAATCATTAACATCATCATCGTCGCCACTATGATGAAATATCCATCGTTGGCATTGTTGTTGTTATTTATTATTTGTAGCCCCACACGTGTCGAGATATATATGAATGCATTGTTAGTACTTTTTGAATACAAAATGGGAAATAAATATTAATGAAAGAAATTCTCTTCGGGAATGCACAAAGTGTAGTGGGGGTCGTGGGATGAGTTATTATACTCATACTTTTTTAAAATGCAAAGCGTCTTTTTAACATTTTAATGTTTTTAATAATAATAATAATATTAATATTTTCAAAATTTTTTAATATTTTCGATATTTTTACATATTTTTGTTATATTAAATATACATAAATTGTTTTGAGTAATTTTAATATTTTAAACACATTGTTTTAAATATTTTTAATATTTGTAATATTTGTAATATTTGTAATATTTGTAATATTTTTAATATTTTAAATATTTTAAATATTTTTAATATTTTTAATATTTTTAATAGTTTTAATATTTTTTATATTTTTATTATTTTTAATATTTTTAATATTTTTAATATTTTTAATATTTTTAATATTTTTAATATTTTTAATATTTTTTTAATTTTTTAATTTTTAATATTTTTCATATTTTTAATATTTAAAAATTTTAATATTTTATATATTTTTAATATTTTTAATATTTTAATAATTTTAATGTTTTTAATATTTTTAATATTTTAAATATTTTTAATATATTGAATATTTTAAATATTTTAAATATTTTAAATATTTTAAATATTTTAAATATTTTTAATATTTTTAATATTTTTAATATTTTTAATATTTTTAATATTTTTAATATTTTTAATATTTTTGATATTTTTTTAATATTTTTAATATTTTTAATATTTTTCTATTTTTAATATTTAAAAATTTTAATATTTTATATATTTTTAATATTTTTAATATTTTTAATATTTTAATATTTTTAATATTTTTAATATTTTTAAATTTTTTTAATATTTTTTATATTTTAAATATTTTTAATATTTTTAATATTTTTAATATATTTAATATTTTTTTAATATTTTTAATATTTTTAATTTTTAATATTTTTCTATTTTTAATATTTAAAAATTTTAATATTTTATATATTTTTAATATTTTAATATTTTTAATGTTTTTAATATTTTTAATGTTTTTAATATTTTAAATATTTTTAATATTTTTAATATTTTTAATGTTTTTAATATTTTAAATATTTTTAATATTTTTAATATTTTTAATATTTTAAATATTTTTAATATTTTTAATATTTTTGATATTTTTAATGTTTTTAATATTTTTAATATTTTTAATATTTTAAATATTTTTAATATATTTATTATTTTAAATATTTTTAATATTTTAAATATTTTTAATATTTTTAATATTTTTAATATTTTTAATATTTTTAATATTTTTAATATTTTTTTAATATTTTTAATTTTTAATATTTTTCTATTTTTAATATTTAAAAATTTTAATATTTTATATATTTTATATATTTTTAATATTTTTAATATTTTTAATATTTTAATATTTTTAATGTTTTTAATATTTTTAATATTTTAAATATTTTTAATATATTTAATATTTTAAATATTTTTAATATTTTAAATATTTTTAATATTTTAAATATTTTTAATATTTTTAATATTTTAAATATTTTTAATATATTTAATATTTTAAATATTTTTAATATTTTAAATATTTTTAATATTTTTAATGTTTTTAATATTTTTAATATTTTAAATATTTTTAATATATTTAATATTTTAAATATTTTTAAACTTTTTAATATTTTTTATATTTTAAATATTTTTAATATTTTTTATATTTTTTATATTTATTATTTATAATACTTTTAATATTTTTAATAGTTTTAATATTTATATATTTATATATTTATATATATTTTTTTTATGTTTTTCAGTATTTCAATTTTTCTAATATGTATATTATTTAAATATTTTAAATATTTTTTTTGAATTTTTCAATACATATTTTAAATATTTTTTGTATTGTAAACATTTTAAATGTTCTGAATATTTTAAATATTTTGTTTTTTTTTTTAGTCTTAGATTGTTCTTTATTCCGTGACTACGAATTTATTATAAGATCTCCATATATATATAAATATATATATGTATATAATGATGATATTTACCTTAAAGTATCAAGTCATCAATATTTCTCAAGGTAAATGCTAACAACAATGATGAACATCTTATAATTTGTTTGTGCAATCATCATTGATATAACAACTATTTAACAATAGTTTAATAGTCATTTGATAACAAAATTAACAATTACGTAATACGAAAAGTTATATTTATACTTTTTAGACATAAGAAGAGAACAACAGCACTTGGAAATAATCGAGAATTCGTTTGCGGTCATAAGCTTCAAACCTACATGTTGCTCCCAAAACGCGCTTGACAATTGCTAATGAAACCACCAACACCATCGCTACCACCATCACCGCCAACATTCGAAAACCGAAAAAGAATTCAAGTAAATTAATTAAACAACAAATGACAACAACTACTGACACCACCTTGACAACAACGTAACGTAACAGAAAGACATAAAGAAAATAAACATTGGAGAGACAAATTGTTTTTTGTTTGCTCAAAGTTTGCAAGAAATAAAGTCATTGTACAAATCGGGGGCAGGGTAAGGGAATCTTTGGAGTTGTGTGAAATTGAAAATAAACTCACTTAGCGGTGTATGAATGACCCAAAATGAAAATCCTTTTCCTTGTGCCCTCAACAACAATTGAAATAAGTTAGCTTTTGGATGTCTCACTCACACACACGTACACACCTGCCCTTTTTCCCATTCAAAACTAATTAACCTAGTAAGTGAAAAATGAACAATAACCCAAAGAGATGCACAAAATGAGTTGGAGAAATGGCAAAGGAATGCAAAGGAAAACATCCTGGGGATTTTTAAGTTCAGTAAAATACGGCAACGGCAACCACTGATGAAGATGTGCATTGTTGTGTGCACTGAAAAATCGTTACTTCCGTACTTTTCCCTACGCTGGAGAGGAGGTTAATGAAATATAAATGGAAACTCGATAATAGAATGCAGACAGACAAGCATTCGCTGGGGGAACCATGGATGGAAAGCAGCGTAGTAATTGAATTTAAGAAAATGAATGTACCATAATCTATTTATTATAACTGCAGAAAGCTCTGGCAGATGCTGACATTAAGAAATTCATGCTTTTCTACAATGTTACATAATTCATTTTCAAATTACTAAGTAACTCTATTGAGGTCTTTAAGCAACCCACATCCAAGTGGAAGTTTCTTTTGATAAAAAATAATATAGCCTAGTTTAAAAGTCAATGACTTTGTGTTTTGATTCACTACCGCCTCCTACACGGCGTCTTTTAAGTTTTGGAAGTGCAGACACACAAAACTGAATGTTACACCTTGACTTGACTTTGGTCATAGAAGTAAAGGAGAAATACACAAAGTCAACGCAATGAACTTGAAAGAGTTTAGAAAAATACACATAGGTTATTATTTATTTATAACAACATTACGACACCATTTTCAAAATTACAGATTTAACAATTCATTAGATACTAAATTACGATAAGAAAATTTCCATATCACAAAAACAGAATTTAGATTATATTTATCTACCGCAATCATATAAAATTTCTACCAATAGATTTTAAAACGCTTTCCACTAGTAAATAAATTCACCCTTCAATTGGGGGCAATGACGCATTATTTTCATATCATAACATCGAATGACACTGACACTCAGACATATTACGTTGCTAAGTTCCCACCCATTGAGTTAATGTTAAATAAGTGACGCTATATAATCGTCGGCACATGTAAACTATTTGTATGTTATCGGTTTGTGTCCTGTGAATTTGTTTGGGTGGGTGGCATCACCTCATCCTCTATAACATTTTCAAGGAATTGTATTGCTAAATATAGATTTCGACAAGACCACAGGACCTATTGTGCACAACACAAGATAGTTAAGCAACATATGGGCTCTTGAGATACCAAAAAAAACGTATCTCATATTAATCATAAGTAGTAAAGGAATGCATACTACAATTATTGTTTATTTGCACACAGCAGCAAACAAAAACGGAAATGCTAGCAAAAAAAAGTGTTGAAATATTTGTTGATATATTTTCGTATAACGTTGTTGAGATTTTAACGTTGAAAAATATAATTTTCTTTTTCTGAGATCAAAGCAATGACTCTTCACATACATATACAGATTGAATTTTATTTTTCTTTGTTTACGGAAAGAAACAAAACACATTCAACAAAACTACAAAATGCAAAATCTTGCAAAGAAAATGAAATAAAATAAATTAAAAAAAAAATTACCATAATTTTAAGATGAAATTCTCCATATACAGAGATATGGAAAATGTCAATACATTTATTTAGTATTTGTATAAAATTGCTGACTTGCTTTTTGTTTAATTTAAAATTTAAATGTAACAGTCGTCATGGCAAATATGGCAATTTCCGCCTAAAATATGTTTAGTTGTATGAGAATTAACAATACGACGTTTCAACTAAATTGCATTAAATACGCCAATTCCCCAGACAAGTTGACGCATTTGTTCAGTAAATGCAATTCAGGAAATTACATTAGATATTGGATTGATGACTTAATTTATAAAATAAAAAAAAAAAAAAAAAATAAATTAAGAAGGAAACTAAAAACTGTTTTATTAATTTCAAGCGACAAAACTCAAAACATTAAAGTAATTAAAATATAATAAAATATTCAAATTAAATTGAAACATATTTTTGAAAAAAAAAAATCAAAATCATTAGTTTGTTTATTGTAATAATATCAAAAAATAAGCAGGAATAAAAAAATAAAAATATTAAAAGTATTAAGGTTACTAAAACCAATAAAAATACTAAAAGCACCATATAAAAAACATAATAAATATTAGAATTTTTTATCAATTTTTAATATTATTTTCTCATACGAACAGTAATTCAAAATAAAAATAGATTAAATTAGAAAACGTAAAATATATTAAATTATTATAGTTATGTAATATTAAGATATTAAAAACACTAAAAATATAAAAATAATATTTTTCAACATATATACAGTCGAAACTCTCTATAACGAATTCCAAGGGACTTGCTATAAAGAAAAGAAGAACAATTTTGTTCCTTTTAACATTTTTTATTTGTAGTAGTCAGTTATTTTGGTTTGAAGTACATTTTTCCACTTTTCTCCTTCAATATAATTTTCTAATACGTTTAGAGCAGTAAACACAGTATTTGGTACGTTGGTTTTCATTTCCAAATAGGTTCGGAAACCTTCAACTGATGAAGACCGTTGTCCATATGTGGGTAACGGTTTCACAATATCGGCAGATTCTTCTTCGTATTCATCTGAATCTGTTAAGAGATGTATGTAAATAATAACGACAAATTACTGGAATAAATTCGTTGTATGGAGATTGAAAACGCTTCAATCTTGAAGTTACGGTCGCAAAAATGCTTCGTTATAAGGAAAATTCGCTATAGGGAAATTCGTTATATGGAGATTATAATACACTCAAAGTAGACCCAAAGCACAGTGTTCTTATAATTGCTTTACAATAAAGAATACTTCGTTATAAAGGAGTTCGTTATAGAGAGTTTCGACTGTATGTATGTTGAAAAATATTAATATAATATAAATAGTAGAAACATTAAAAATTTTTAAATAATTCAATAAATATTAAATACATTAATAAAATGAAATAATAAATCAAATATTTTGCAAAATATGAAATATATTTAAAATATTTAAATTTTTTTATCAACAATATTTATTAAAATCATCCCGTTTAAAAATAATTTTAAACATTGTAAAGAAATTAGAAACATTAGAACTATTTAACATATAAAAACAATATAATTGTTATTAAAAATATAAAATTTTTAAAACTTTAAAAATATAAAAAATATAAAGAATATAAAAATATTAAAAATTAAAAAAAAAGTGATTAAAATATTAACACTTTCATTGACATAATCCATATCAAACAACTCTTGTAAAACAATCTCAATAAGGGGTATAAGAAGTGATCTTAATATGAACAATGAAAACAAATTCAAATTATTAAACTTTTCAAAATATCAATACATAATTAGAAAACTTTTTTAAGTACGAATTTGAGTGGCTATTGCATTTCCATTTTTAGGCTAAAGATTCTGAGAAGTTTCGATTGCCTACGGGAAAATAAACTAACACAGAACTAGTCCTGTGTCTGGTTCCTGGTGCGTAAGGAGAGATCATAAATCTAACTCAAATATATGAAGAGGGCACATCACATTAACAGGGATTTTCAATTGGTGGCGTGACTTTTCTCCTTACGCCATAACTTGGACCATTTCTGTATCTGTTCTACCGTACCAGACTTGGGACCAACGTCGAGTAATATAAATCAGACCGCATCTTAAGAAAATTAGGTATTATAAGAAAAAATATAAGTATTCTATTAAATACCGCAGTTGCAAAAGTACATCGCCGCAGAAATACTACACATCAGTTAAATTATTTACCACTTTGGAACCAGTTTGGGGAAACGTCCCCTCTTCACTAATATCTGAACAGTACTTTTAGACAATTGTCACTCAACTTTACGTAGGGTTGGCTTGAATAATCAAAAGTTGCTGCCGGAAATATCAAAGGGGGCCGCCAATCACATATATTAGATTTAAATGTACTAAAAATGTTAGAAATATGAAAAAAATTAAGAACATTAAATATATTAAAAATATCAAAAATATTAAAAATATTACATATATTAAAAATATTAAATATATAAAAATATTTTTAAAATATTAAAAATATATTAAAAATATTAAAAATATTAGAAATATTAGGAATATTAAAAATTTCAGAAATAATAAAAATATTAAATATATTAAAAATCCTAAAAATATTCAAAATACTCAAAATATTATAAATATTAAAAATATTAAGAATATTATGAATGTTAAAAATATTAAAAATATTAAAAACATTAAAAATATTAAAAATAGTAAATATATTAAAAATATTAAAAATGTTAAAAATATTAAAAATAATAATAATATTAAAACTATTGATAATATTAAAAATAGTAAAAATATTTAAAATATTAAAAAATAATAAAAATATTAAAAATATTAAAAACATTAAAAATATTAAAAATAATAGCAACATTACAAATAATAGCAACATTACAAATATTAAAAAATGCAAAAATTTTAAGAATATTAAAGATGTTAAAAATTCAAAGAATATATCACCAAGAAACTGTTTCTAAAATTTATTCCTTGCTCCCGCTGACAAGCTTTTGTGTTTAGTATTGGCTTGAGTTCCAAAGTGAAACAAAATCTTTTCCAAAATTTTGACTAAAATGGCTTGTCATCTTATTCTGAATACACAGAGAGTGTCATAACGATTCTTTTTACGGAAGAGGATACTTAACAATGAACAATTTTTACTTTGGCTTGAGATGGCGAATTTGTGTTTTTTTTCTTTCTATTGCAAAAAATTTAAATTTAGAAATTTTGAGTAGTCTCCCTTTTGTCGAACTGGTGCGATATGTTGGCTGAGGAGCAGAATAAGGGAGGACCGCCGATTTGTAACAAAGTTATATCAATTTCATCGTCTTGGTTTTCGGAGTGGAAGGTCAAAGTTGGCCCCTCGGTTTCTCTGATGACCCCATATGTACGGGTAATGAGATATATATATTAGACGAACGCAACGGTGCCCGTATGGTCCTGAAATTATAATCACTACATTCTTCTCGAAAATATCCTTATACCGCTATAGAACCCAAAGTGTCCATCGGCCCTGTGCCAACTTTGACCTTACTTTTCGCTTTTTAGGGGGTATTTCTTCATTTTTGCATTTATCTAATATTTATTTTGCCTCAAAAATTAAAATAATGATGCAATACCAAAAAAAAATGCAACAATAGAAATATCGTCTCAAAAACATCTTGGATTTGAGTACTCTGACTAAGGATATCATCATAAAATCCTTAAACCCACCATGCTGATTTTTGGAGATCAAGACGAAAAAAAAAATGGTTATACTTTTTATTTCAGCGATCCGTCTATATTAAACAGTTTAGCCTCTGTTGACTAACAGGGACAGACTTGTAACAGTTTCGGCTCTTCATGAACAGTTTGAATAACAAATATATTTCCATGTTATAAATATTGTTTTTCTATTATTTCCTGGCCCTCCTGACCTAAACCGAATTTTAACTAGGCCATGTCACTCTCACTGAATCACTTATATATTTATTATCATTAAAATTACAAATCTGGCAACGCCACAACACCAACAAGAAGTCCTTGACCATTTTCTACTTCCTCGTTTACGTTCATCCCACTGTCGCACACACACGCACGAACACAACTCTACAAAATTTCTCCAAAACAACTCAATAAGAAAACAAGTGGAATTCAAGAGAATCAAGATAAAAATAAACAAAACAAATAAAAAATTAGTAACAGAAAAAAACAAGATGAAAAGAAAACTGATGCAAATGAAAAAAATTACTGTAGACTGCAAGAGGCAGACCAAAGGGGGTCTGCACACACAAAAAAATAACCACAAGTGATAACTACAACAACAACGCTAAAAAGACAACAGCAATAATAAATACTAAACAGGCAATTTAACATAACAGGGAAGAAGGCGAATGATAGCCATAATAGGGGAATGAAAAACACGAAGGTGGCACAAGAAACACGAGTGGAACTTGACTTTGTTGCTTAAAGTTTAATGTAAAATTTCGTTTGAGGGCTTTGTTGGTATGCTAACTCATTTCACATAAATAACTGTAAACAAGATGGAGGGGTGGAGGGAAAGGGTAACACCATTGTTTGGGAATCATAACGTCCGAGTCCCTCAACGATTACATAAAGATATGTAGAAAACACGAAAACTTCAAATTTATGTTGTCTTTTTGTAGCTGTTGTTGTTGTTGGCAACACAAAAGAACTTGGTCAAACTTGGCTCTTAGCACGTTTTAGCCTTATTTAGATGTATGTTTATATTATAGTATCTGGGGTAAGGTATTACTCAAAAATTGCTGGGAGAGCTATTTACCCAGTTAAATTATTTGTTATTATACTATTTATTTCTTTCTACTTACGTTGCATTGTCCTTGGGCACAATACTCTCGCTGGTATTCTCGATTTCAACGGGTTCGACTTCCATGTCTGAGGAGCAATTGGAGGAAGAGTCGCTGCTGAGTACAATAACGTCTTCCATGTAATTCAGATTCTGTTTAAAACCACAAATTTCAATTGATGAAATTCAAGCAGCGATACACACGAACAGGCTATATGGTCGAAAAAAAACGTCGTGAGGAGATAACCACACAAAAGAAAGAACGCAATACGAAACACGAAACTTTGCGTAGTGTTTTTATGGACAATCGCTGTGTTGGCTGTGGCTAACGATTGCGAAATGTCTGCAAATTCTTTTGTCGTCACTTGTTTGCAAACAATTTACACGCACAATTTATATCCGTTTCGATTTGTAAAACTTGACAAATGCAATCAATGAATGTCACGGACACACGCGTTGTCGTCTTCGTCTCACCCACAAGTTAGATCACGTTTTTACTGCAAATTAAGACACAAAAAAAAGCTATAACGCATTTGTGCTGCTACAGGGAAAAGAAAAAACGTCGATTCTGCTCTCGGCTGTTTCTATTTTTCCTACACAGCTGTGTCGCTTAGTACGGAATGTTCTTCTTCTTCTTCTTCTTATTGACGTTTTTCTTTTGTTGTGCTTTATGTTGTTCTGTAATTTTTACTTTTAGCTTTTGTCAAATTTAATATAAAACTTTTCGTTTTACGTCCACGCTTTAACTTAAGATTTTGGAAATAATTTAGGCAAATAACAAAAACAAAGTAACTCTGCTACAAATAAACTTTTTCAATTGATTGAAACGAACGATCAAATTAAAAGCTATTCACGCGTCTAACTTCTTTACGAGAAGTGGTACAAAGTGAATATTGTATAAAAAGAACTGTGGGAGAGAAATAAAGTAAAAAGAAGGTTAAGTTGCTAACAGAGTTACATTTGTGGCGTACCATTGCTGTGTTGTACGAGAAGTGTAGTAGATATTGTAGACTTTGTAGAGGAAAGGTAGCAGAACCCAGTGAACAATGGCAGACATGTTTGATTATGAGAAAATGGGCGATAAATGATGGGTTGTAAGACAATGTACACAAAACGGGGGTACAATATTAAAAAAAACAGACTGAAGTGCAGAAAATGGGGTGGGAACCCAAATAAAAAAAATGTCATACTCTCTATATTGGTCCCTAAACATCGGAATGGTAGGTCAAAGTTGATGCTTAGGACCATTGGGACTGAGAGGTCAAAAAGGGGCTTCTTTGGTTCTGTAATGAACCCCTATGTGCGGGTACTCAAATGAAAGATATTTTCGAGGCGAATTCAATGTGTACCCTGGACTGAGTAAGATGCATTTCAATTTCCGGGATATACCAACATTTTGGTTTTGCCGCGGCGCTTTAACTATGACGCAGACAATATAATCCCATTGCAATAATTCCATTGATGCTCATTCAAAGGAACAGATCCTCTCATCGAATTTGGCAGAATAGCGCGAAATACGTATAACCCGTTGAGACCATGTCCCCTAAATGAAGAGGCGTCAGACACATCAGATTCTGACTGAATGTGGTACCTGGAAGAGTTTTTTTCTTTTTGAATAATTGGATACAGAATTCAGTTTCCTTGTTAAAAAAATACCCACTGACACCCGACCGAAGGATGCGAATATATTTTCGTTTACAGAGTTTGCTTTTTCTTGATAGTTATTTTTGAATTGTAACCAGTGGCACAATATTTACCCAATTTAAATAAATTTTTGATTTCTTTCTTTTTTTCACTTTTTCTTGATTTTTTTTTTGTTTTTCTTGAATTTGTCTATTTTTTCCTGAAGCTTTCCATTTTTTTTCTTTATTTTTGAAAAAAATTTTTAAATTTTTTTTCCATTAAGCTTTTTATTGGGTTCTTTGGGGAAAAAATTAAAAAAAATTGTTGTGCCCTTTTGTGGACTCCCTAGGCTCCGAAACACTCCATAAATATACCGTTGGATTCTTCTCGAAAATATCTTTCATTTGAGTACCCGCACATGGGGATTGTCATAGAACCCAATGAGCCCCTTTGTTTACCCTCGGGCCCCGTGGACCTTAGCACCTACTTTGACCATGATTTTCGTGTTTTATGGCATATTTGGTGGAGTGGCTTTTTTTGGTCTCCCGCCCCACTGTCTGCACTTTTGCCAAATCTAAAAATTATTTCAAAATATACAAAATATAATTTTGCCACACTAAAACAATTTTTTTTTGTAGTTTTTTGAATTTTTATTATCAAAATATTTTTATGATTATAATTGGTTGATAAGCTTGTTTTAACATTTGTTTTTTTTTTATTCTTTTGCAAATTTTATGTTGAATTTTAGTAATTTTTACTATTTAAAATATATAAATTTTTTATTACTTTATTGCTAATTTTTATATATTTTACTATTTTTTTGGTATTTTATATATCTTTTGTAGTCTATATATTTTTTTATCAAAATGTTTTTGTTATTTCATCCTTTTTCTATTTTTTGTCAAAATTGTTTAACTTTAATATTTGTTGTTTTACTGAATATTCTATAACATTTACTTTAAAAGTGATTATAACAATACTTTTGAATTTCAAGTAATTTTAATATTTTTTAAGACAAATGTTTTTGTGCCTTTTTATTAATTTTTTATATATTTGCTAATTTGTTAATTTTGATTGCATTTTTTTTTTTGGAATTTTCAGTCATTTTAATATTTTTTTTATGATTATAATTGGTGTTTAATACTGCGTTTCCATTATGCGAAAAACAAGTTCCTGAAGAGTTTATCGAAAAACACGTGTTTTGCTACATGTTTTCCTATACCTTTTTCATGTAAGAAAAACACATACAAAAAGGTGTTTTGTAACAAAGCATATTCGAATGGAGTCTTTCGAACATGCTTTGTGCCAATGCAACCCTGCGATTTTAGTGGTATTCAACAACTACCGGGTTTTTTTTCATCACGAACCTCGAAAAAGTGACATTTCTATAAAAACAATAAACATATGTTCTTAGCGTATCGCAAAAAATTTATGTAATTTTCAAAATTTGTCTACTAACACTGGGTTTCCATTACCGCTCCAAACACCACAACCCGTTCCCAATATGGTTGAAGTGTTTTATGTCGGAGTCGTAGAGTGATCAAATATATGACTGAGCCCCAATCATTTTTCCCTAATAACATTTTTCTCAAACATACGTACCCCCGTCTTCACCGCTTAAGTGGGCTCCCATACAAAAATAGAGGTGTAAAATGTATGTCCGATCCCCAGTAGTGCTCCTAGATGAGTCAATCAATTGGAAGTATCATCGGGAAGCCCGTACACAAAATCGACAGCAGGTTGCTGCGTATTCCACTAAAGCAAGAGCCCGTAAACAGCCTCCACAATACGTTTGCGTTTTCCTTTAACATCAGTTATGTTCGGCACACACAAGAGCTACGCGTACCCATCGTACGTCACGACAACAGGAAGTGGATCACACAATTTAGCCAAAATATCAATATTTTGTAACAATAATAACAATAATCAAACAATTTACACAGATTTTATTTGTTTACATAGAGTGTGGAATTGTCAAATTAACTTCGAAAATTCGAAGACACAAAACACTTCAACCATAGTGGAAACGGGTTGAGGTGTTAAAAGATAAACAAGTGTTTTGTTCGCTAATGGAAACACAGTATAAGCTACTTTTAACATTTATAATTTTCGTTGTTGAAAATTCTTATGTTTTTTTATGCGAATTTTATGTCGAATTATAGTAATTTTAACTATTTAAATATTTTTTAATATTTTTATTACTTTATTGCTTATTTTTATGTATTTTCATATTTTTTTTTTGTAATTTCATATTTCCTTAGTATTTTTAATATTTTTTTATCAAATTGGTTTCGTATTAATTTTTAATTTTCATCATTATATTTTTTTATTTATTATTATTATTATTTATATTTATTTATTTTTTTAAATTTCCATAAAATTCACGTATTTGTAACAATATTTCTGATTTTCAAGTAATTTTAATATTTATATATTTTTTTTGCTAATTTGTTAATTTTGATTCTGATTTTCTGATTTAGATTTTTTCTGATATTTCAGTATTTTAAATATTTTTTATTTTTTTGTATTTTTTTTAAATTTAAAGTATTTTTTTTTTTTTTTTTCATTATTTTTAGTAAATGTTTATCTTTACTTTTGTTTAGAATTTTGGTATTTTTGATTTTTTTGTTGTAATTCTTAGTATTTCTTTCCTTTTATTTTATTTTAACGTATTTTTGATATTTTTTAATTTTAATAATTTTCAGTAAATAAATATTTGTTTTTTTAGAAAAATTGTATATATATTTTTTTTTTTAGAAAAATATTTATCTTTACTTTTATTGTGATTATTGGTACTTTTGGTTGTTTTTTTGTAATTCTTGGTTATATTTAGAAATTTAATATTTTTTTAATTAATATATGTTTTCAATATTTATTTTGTTGTTATATTTTATCTAATTTTATAAATAATCTCATTTATTTTTTCTAATTTCTGTTTACTATTAAGTATGTTTTATATTTTTTAGAAAAAAATTTCCTTTTGGTTATTAATTTTTTTTCTTTTAAACTTGGTGTTCTTAAATTTTATTTGTAATTTTAGAAAAAAAAAATATTATTTATTTTTTAGAAAAAACTACTTTTATTTTGATTTTTGGTACTTTTTATTTTTTTTTGTAATTCTTTGTAATATTTAGAAAAATAATATTTTTTTAAATTAATATTTGTTTTTAATATTTATTTTGTTGTTAATTTTTTTATAATATTTTTTTAATAATTATTTTTTTAATTTTTTTTTCTTGTTAAGTAATTTTGGTAATTAATTTTTTTTAATTTTAACTCAGTGTTTTTAAAATTTATTTGTTATTTTAGAAAAAAAATTTGTTGCTTATATAAGTTTTTTTTTATTTTATTTTAATTTAAAGTATTTTTTATTTTTTTGTAATTTTAATCATTTTTAGTAAATAAATATTTTTTTCCTTTTTTTATTTTAGTTATTTTAAATTATTTGTGTATATCTTAGTAATATTTAGTAATTAAATATTTTATTAATATGAAATATATTTCTTTAATATTCATTTTTGTGTGTTTTTTTGTTATTATTTCTGAATAATCTCAATTATTTGTATCTAATTTTTTTACTTTTTAATTAATTTTATTATTTTTTTTAGAAAAATAGGTTTTTTTTTGATTATAAATGTTTTTTATTTTATTTAAATTTAAAGTTTTTTTTGGCTTATAAATGTTGTTTTTTTATTTTATTTCAATTTAACCTATTTTTCATTTCATTTATTAGCTTGTAATTTGAAGCCTTACGGCCAATTAAAATAAATTACAATATGCCACAGGTTATAATTTGAATACATAAAGTGTAGGTAAAAAATATAAATAGATGTTAAAAAAAAGATTTTTTTTTGTGATTTTAATCTTTTTAGTAAATAAATATTTTTTATGAAAATATTTTTCTTTACTTTTATTTTGATTTAAGATATTTTTAACTTTTTTGTAAATCTTAGTAATATTGTGTAATTAAATATTTTACTAAATAAGTATAAATTTTTTCTAATATTTATTTTTGTGTTTTTTGTTGTTATTTTTTATATATATACATTTTTTATTTAATAGTTTAATTTTTTTCCTTCCGATATATATTTTGAGAATTGTTAAGAGAATAAATAAGTGTTTTTTTTTAATTTTTGTATTGATTTTTTTTATATTTATAGTTATTTTAATAATTCTAGTAAATTCTTTTTATAAAAACCTGTTGTTGTTTAGTATTTTTTTTTAATTTTTTGTAGCTTATTTCATTTAATTGTGATTTTTATTGAAATTTTACACATTGTTTTTATTTCTAGTAATTCATATATTTCTTAATCAAATTTTAATAAATTTTTATAAAACCATTTCACACAACTCTTGAAAAATAAATTCTTTTAGCAATAATAGAGATAGATCTTGAACCGAACGATAAAAATACACATTCACATTTTTTGTAATTTTAATAACATTTTTTTTAAACAAATTTTTAAGTTTTCAGTAACTTTAAAAATAGTAATTAATTCAATATTATTTTCTAGTATTTAAACCCTTTTAATGAGAGTTTTTTAAAATTAATTTTAGGCATTTTCAATTTAATTTGTAAATTTTATATTGAAATGTTTAGTTTTACGCTTAAATGTTATTGATATTTGAGTAATTTTAAAAATTTCAGCTGTTTAATTTATTGTTATAAAAATATTTTATTAAAAATTAATACAATTTTTTTTATATTTATGTATTAATTATGTTACTATTTTTAGTTTTTATTGACATTTTAGATATTTGGGTTTAATTTTCCATAATGCGCTTTTAGTAATTTAAATATTTTTTTTAATCACAATATATTTTTTATCAATACAAATGGCCTTTAAGTAGATGGCAGTAACAAAACTCCGGTCACCAGAGTCAACTATTATGAAAACACATTTCTTTCAATGAAATTTTATATGTGTAATTTAAATATTTATTATTTTTTTGGAAGTTTAGGAAATTGCTAAAAAAAAATATCAGTTTTTTTTCAAAAAACTGTAAGTTGCTTGCATTAATTAAACTTAAATATAATTATACTTAGTATTTCACCAAATCTATATTTCTATGTTTAAATTAAATGTTATTACGAAATGTCCAACGTCTACATTCGTAGATTACTTTATCTTATTGGCTTTGTAATCTGGCACTTCCCTACGGTGTCGGTAATACAGTGCATAATTATCTGTATGGCAACACTCTCAACCTGCTCCGCTACTACTATACAAATGCAACTATTCCCTCTCGCACATCTAGAGCGAAAGAGACCGCTATACACTGGCAGGCGAAATTTCCTATGGCAAATTCCAACTGGAAAGCGGTGGCGATTCTGACACTTGTCTTGTGTCAAACAATTTGAAAAAAACGAAACGTTGAGAAATGCACACACAGAGCAAGTAGAAAATTGGAGCTCAACGTGAGTGGACGTTTCCGCATGTGTTTACACGGTGACTGCGTTGAATTGAACGCGTTCTTATTTTTCTTATTAATGCTGTACTCTATTATACCTTTTTTTGTTTGTTCAAAAGCAATAAAATAACAACAAAAAAGATAACGAATATAATGAAAGAAAAAAACAACACAAATGTTTAAGTGAAATTGTGATGATGTATATAAATCAAACAAAATTTTGATGTGAAAAGTTGGAAACATAAAATTTGTTGGAAGTTTTTCTTCTTCAATACAAAAATTAAAGCAAATACGCAAAAACCCGTAATTAAATTGCAACAACAACATTGTTAACCCATAAAAAAGGGGGTAAAGTTTGGCGAGAGAGTGTTAACGAGAAAATTTAACTAATCTTTGATCCGTAGATTTGTTTATGCAAAGTGCATGAAGAAGTGTTACGAAAAGAGTGAAAAAAACTCAAGTACCGAAAATTATTTTAGTTATAAAAAGTAACACCAAAATGAATTAAAAAAATTTTTTAAGAGAAGTTTTAGTGAAAATTATAGTAAAGTGAAATCAAATTTTACAGTGCAGCGGCTCAGCACAACTTGGATTTTCTTCTTCCTGTTATAAATTCTAACGGCACTTGGAGTACGTACGTTGCGGCAAATTAATAAATTGCTTGAGAGTGTGTGTGTTCGTGTGTGCTTGCGTTGAAGTTAAGGTAAGTCCAGTCTGCATTCCTTGCCACTGTCTTCCTTTTTGGGGCTTTTTTCTTCGTTATTGTCCCACCACACTCAAACACTTAATATCTCGTCATCATCATCGCCATCACATCACATCACATCTACGTTCCTTCAATTTTCAGGCTCGTGGTGGGCCAAGAAAAACTGTTTACGCAGTCAGTTTTTTTTCTTCTTTCCAATTCTCGCCAGTGATTCTTTTTCTCTCACTCTCTGTTCTGTTGTCAATTCATATCGTATCTTGTGTTATGTTTTAAATTTCTTGTTTTTGTTTCTTTGCTTTTGTCTTCTTTTTCTGCTGTAAGGTTGTGAGAGCAGGGTTGCCAGATGCTTAGTTAAGAAATATTTTGATATAGGAAAAGGGGTAAACTTGCTAACGGGAAATTCCGTAATAGAATTTGTGCAATCATTTATAGTTGTAAAGAGTTAGGGACAACTTTTATTTTTATTTTTTAATGAAATAAAATAACTATTTTAAAAATATTTATCTAACTTGGTCCAGAATTGAATTTTGATTTATCAAAAGTGTAGTAAAGAAATATGTCTGGTTGGAAATTAACCAACCAAGATGGTCCAATAACATACAAATTTGAACATTACTAAGCGAAGTCCGGCTGAGAAGCCGACATCATCTTTATTCGCGCTGAAAATTTCGACAACCATTACCATGGAGCAGGTGACCGGGATAATTTAAAACACCGAAACAGAGGTCAACATTTACGCCGGTGCCCTTGGGGCTCTAGCAAGTTAAAATTTGGGTGCCTTTGGATTCTATTCTTACCCCCTATGTGTGGGTACCTAAATTAAAAGTAATATCACCACGAATCCTATCATTATATTCGTAGTTCTATAGGACGACTCTGGACCAGTTAATCTATTATTGTTTGTTTCTAAGGACATATATTTTTTGTCAAAATTTCAGAACACGAGTCAGGCGTCAAAAATTTTTGAAATAAAGCCCGAAATTAAAGAAAATGTCAAGAAAGCGCGAAATCGAAATATTACGGAACTATGTGGCCCACAGGGTCTAGAACCCCAAAATATTAAAAAAAATGTTTTAAGTACCGTTTTTTAATGCATTTTATACTAAGGGTCCGAACAGAGTGAGCGCTGATGCCGAGCGGAGACGAGCCGAGCTTATTGACGCTTATTTTCATGCGAGAAGAAAATTTGTATATAACACAGTGAATGCGAGAATCAGCGCTGAAATTCTGTTTGTTCCATGTGTTTTGCTTTTATGTCATTAGGTCTTGTTGTTCATTTGTGTTTATAAAATTGCTGTACACGTGATTAATGCAATTATTAACACAAAAAAATTGGACAACATCCAATTACACTAAAAAGGAATGAATTTGGTGAATTTCATCATTTATATAATGATTTGAGAAAATATTGTAAAATAAAAATATTAAAAAATATTTGAAAATATATTTAAGAAATTTCACTTATTATTTGATCGATATCCATTTTTTTTATTTTTTAACCATTAAAAAACATGACTGCACGCTAAAAAGTAAATATCGACAATGCAAAAAAGCTCGCAAAACGCTTTGAAACTGTTTTCTCGCACTCCATCGGCTTTGCTCTCTGCTCTTGTCGGCGTTCACTATGTTATACACAAGCTTATTTGTATTGATTTGTATGAAATCAGTTTTATCGCACTGACAATCTTTATCGCATTGACAATCTCGGCTCGGCTTTCAGCGCGCACTCTGTTCGCACCCTAAGAGGCAAAATAAGAGGAAAACAAAGTAATTTTTTCGATTACTGCCTTAGTTATCGATCTATCGAAAGATAAAATCGAAAATTCGGAATTAGCAGATATTAAAAAATAAAATTAAAGAATCAAGAAAGAAGAGAGATGTCGGGATATTAGGCGTCGCATTTTTTTCGATAACGTTTTTAGTTATCAAGTAATCGAACAAAAAAAAGAAATTTCGGGAACAGGAGCAGATATTAAAAAAACGAAATTTAAGAAAAAATTAAGAATGCGAGATATCGAAATATTAGGCACGCAGTTTTTTGATAACTGTTTTAGTTATCGAGATACTGAACGATATAATCGAAATTTCGGGACAAGGAGCAGATATTTTAAAAAATAAAAAAACTAAAATTGAAGAAAGATATCATGAATGCGATATGTCGAAATATTGAGAGTTGTAGTTTTGTCGATAATTGTCTTATTTATCGAGTAATCAAACAATAAAAACGAAATTTCGGGACCTCTGCTCCTGCAGATATTAAAAAAACGAAATTAAAGAAAAAATTAAGAATGCGAATTATCGAAATATTACGCACGGAGTCATTCGATAACTGTCTTAGTTATCGAGTAATCGAACAATAAAATCGATATTTCGGGACCAGGAGCAGGTATTAAAAAAACGAAAATAAAGAAAAAATTAAGAATGCGAGGTGTCGAAATATTAGGCGTTGGAATTTTTTTAATAACTGTCTTAGATATCGAGTTATCGGAAAAAATAAAATTGAATTTTCGGCGTCAGAGGAGATATTACAAAATTAAAAAATAACTGAAATTAAAGACAAAACCAAAAATGCGAGATATTGAAATATATGGCGTCGAACTTCTTTCGATAACTTTACTAGTTAAAAAATAAAATTAAAGAATCAAGAAAGAGAGATGTCGGAATATTAGGCGTCGCATTTTTTTCGATAACGTTTTTAGTTATCGAGTAATCGAACAAAAAACTAGAAATTTCGGGAACAGGAGCAGATATTAAAAAAACTAAACCAAAGAAAACATTAAGAATGCGAGATATCGAAATATTAGGCACGCAGTTTTTCGATAACTGTTTTAGTTATCGAGATATTGAACGATAAAAACGTAATTTCAGTACCAGGAGCAGATATTAACAATTTAAAAAAAATTAAAATTGAAGCAAGAAATCATGAATGGGAGACATCGAAATATTAGGCGATGCAGTTTTTTTTCTATAATTATTTTAGTTATCGAGTTATCGAACAATAATATTGAATTTTCGGCGCCAGAGGAGATATAACAAAATTAAAAAATAACTGAAATTAAAGACAAAACCAAAAATGCGAGATATCGAAATATTAGGGGTCGAAGTTTTTTCGATAACTTTATCACTTATCGAGTTATCGAAGGCTAAAAACGTAATTTCAGGACCAGGAGCAGATATTAAAAAATTAAAAAAAAATCAAAATTGAAGCAAGAAATCATGAATGGGAGACATCGAAATATTAGGCGACAAAAAAGACAAAAGACAAAATAAAAAATGCGAGATGTCGAAATATTAGGCATTGCAGTTTTTTCGATAATATTATTCGTTATCGAGTTATCAAACGATATAAACGTAATTTCAGGACCAGCTGCTGATAAAAAAAAACCGTAATTAAAGAAAAAATCAAGAATGCGAGATACCGAAATATTAGTCGTCGCATTGTTTTCAATAACACTCTTAGTTATCGAGATTTTGAACGATCAATTTAGAACTTCGGGGCCAGGAGCAGATACAAAAAATATTAAAAAAAAAAACGGAAATTAAAGAATAAAATCAATAAATACCTATAATTAAAAAAAAGAAAGCAAACCATTTTTTACAGATTTTTTGCTTTAAATAAATTATATTTCAGTCTTTTAAATAAATAAAGTGCTAAAAACAAAAAATAAAATTTAATTAACAAAAAACAAGTAATGAAATTAAAAAAAACACTGTACATACAAAATATAGAAAATACAAAAACAGGGAAATCGGACTATAAATCAGGACAATGTTTAATTGGTTCAAAGAAAAAAAAAAACAAAATTCCTCGCGATTTTTTTTTTAATTTGTTTTAGAAAATGTTTTTATTTTTTTAGAATACTCTCCTTTTTTAAATTTTTTTTTCTGTTCCATTTCTTATGATTACATACACTCTGCATTTTGTAGCTGGTCTTAGACTTTGGGTCTCAAGGCCAACATATTATGTCGCTCCAAAAAAATAATGGCACTACTGAATTCTTGAGATAAATACCTTTCGTTTGAGTTCCCACACTTGGGCATTCCCAAGTGTACCTAGGTTTACCGGCTTTTTGGACCCTATGGGCCACACATTAACTAAGTTTGTTGTGACGATCTATCTACGGAGATACGTACGGCTGATTTTTCTCTCGATTTCCCGCGTTTCCTTTCAAAATTAAAATTTTTTTACTTATACATTTATTTTGTGTTTGTGTAAATCTTGGTCAATTTTGGTTTAAACGACAGATTTTCGTAATTTTAGTAATGTTTTTAGTTTTGTTTGTACGTTATTATTATTATTATTATTATTAGCCTTTAAAACAACTTGACACATATATATATTTATATCTTAGTGCCTAAGTCAGAGGCCGAAATGATCAAAGATTTCCATTCGGTTCGATCTTGTGCGCACCGTCTCCAGTCAGTCCTACCAAGCAGCGACAGTGATTCCTCCACCTGGTCCTTCCAACGTAGTCGCGGTCTCCCTCTTTTGCGCCGTCCTTTGAGGTCTTTATAGAATACCTTTCGCGCTGGAGTTTCCTCATCCATTCTCACGACATGGCCTAGCCAGCGTAATCGTTGCACTTTGATCCGCTTGACGACATCAATATCGTGGTATAACTCGTACAGCTCATGGTTCATCCGAATCCTAAACTCGCTGTTTACGCAAATGGGTCCATATATTTTGCGGAGTATTTTTCTCTCAAACACCGCCAGATGAGCTGCGTCTGCCTGTGTAAGCACCCAAGATTCGGAGGCGTACAACAGGACCGGTAAAATTAGTACCTGGTACAGCTGGACTTTGGTAGTTCGAGATAGGGTGGTGTTTATAAAGTGCTCGCGTAGTCCAAAGAAACACCTGTTAGCAAGCACTATTCTCCGTTTTATTTTCGTTTGTACGTTACTTGTATTAAATTTTTGTATTTGTATTTTTATTTTAATTTTTTGAACATTTCGTAATCTTGTTGATGGTTTTGTATTTTCCATACATTGCTTTGTCTTTGCTTTTTTTTTTGTTTACCGAGGATCTTTTTTTTCAATTAAAATTTTGAATTCAATTTGCGTTTTTTATAAAGTGTGCGAACATTAATTTCTTTATTAAAAAACCCAACTTATGAAGAACGATGTTGTGAAATTTTTTTTTTTAAATTTTGTTATAATTTTTGTATTATTAACTTTTAAAACTTCGAATTTTTTGTAGGTTTTTTATTTTAATTTTTGTGTTTTTTCTTGTAAAAATTGTTTATTTTTTAATTTTTTTTTGAGGTTTTTGTATTTTTCTTTTATATTTCTTGTAAATATTGTTTTTAAAATGTTACGCCTTAATTAGTTGGGTACTTTATTTGGCTACTACCTCTCTGTCTTAAATACATTCCAGTGCAAGACGAATGTGGTGGGGGCACGCCCTATGGATAGTCAAATATATCTGCAAGAAAATTTTGGGCAAAATCGAAGCTAACCAAAAATAATATTTGTACAAAAACTAAAAAAAAAACTAATGATGCAGTTCGATTCCTCGTGTATGAATTAGGGTAAAATCGTAAATTCCGGTCTTCTCTTTTTCTCGACTACCACTGTATTATTATTACAATCAAATAATTTTTTTTAAAATTTTGGCACTATAGAAGTTCTAATCGCAATTCCCGGAAAAAACGTAAATTTGTAATATCTCTCTTTATTTCCGTAAAACAATCATTAACTGTTCTTAAAACATAAGATCTCTACGATCTAAAAAAATACACAACGGCAACCTTGTCTTTTGGTATGTTTTCGTTATTTCTCTCTCCCTATCTCTCTCGCTCAAATTAGGTCCCTCTCTCTTCACCTGCACGCTATACACCTATTCACACAACATTATTTTTGTTTGTGTACCTAATATTATCTAATTAATTTAATATGTTAAGTACTAGAGCGAGAAAAATAAAACATTTCACTTCACACACTCGTACATTTGTTAATTAAACAAATTATGTATATGTTTGTTGGGGGGTGGGGTGCTGGGCTTATTAACAAACTAAGAGCTAGCTAACTAAGTCTTAGGGTTTGCATTGTTTTTATATTTTTGACATAATTTAATAAATTTTTTGTGGGAAAACAATTTTACAATAACAATCATTGTGGATGCAATTGTTGAATCATGGTACATAGAAGTTCTGTTCAATGACTAAAATACAGATGTAGTGAAAAAAATACAGATTTTCTTAAAACAAAAAATCGAAAATAGAAAAGATGAAAGATGCTGCCGCTTTCGTTGTACAGCTTCGGATTAATCGGGTAACATAACATCACAAAAATTGTACACGATGTTGGAAGGAGCTTATTGAAGGAGACTTTTTTTTAAACATTTGTTGCATAAGGTGTTACAGTATGTGTTGGATAAAAAAACCTATTTTTAAAAGAAAAACCGCAAATGAAACTGTTTGTATTTTTTAAGATTCTGGTATCCGTTTTCTACTGTAGTAAAATTTTCTTAAATCACATTTTTAAATGTTTATTCGATAGTAAGTGATTTATAGCAGATATCTTCTTCTTCTTCTTTACTGGCAGCAACAACAGAAATTCATCTATCAGTAGCCGCACGTAGAAAACCATTCCAAGCGCTTCGGTCTTTTGCGCTCCGTAGATAGTTCGTCATACCAAGCTTACTTAACATTTCCGTCACCTGGTCTATCCATCGGAGTTTTGGTCGCCCCCTCCTGCGCCGCCCATCGAGTTTATTGCCGAAGACTTTTCGAGCCGGAGCGTTATCGTCCATTCGTACAACGTGTCCAAGCCAGCGCATTCGGTCTATTTGAACGCGCTTGACCACGTCGATGTCGTTGTACAGCTCATACAGCTCATGGTTCATTCGACGACGGTACTCGCCGTTTACGATGATGGGTCCAAATATTTTGCGGAGTATTTTTCTCTCGAAGACTCCCAGAATAGATTGATCCGCTTGTGTCATTACCCACGATTCTGCGCTGTAGAGCAAGACAGGTAGGATCAGAGTCTGGTAGAGCTGGATCTTTGTTTTTCGAGAGAGCACTTTGTCGTTAAATCGCTTGCTTAGCGCATAGTAGCAGCGGTTTGCGATCAATACTCGTCTTTTGATTTCGAGGCTGACATTATTATTTTTGTTTATGGCGGAGCCAAGGTAGACAAAATCATCTACCACTTCAAAATTATAGTTGTCAACGTTCACGCAGCGTCCCAGACGAGTGGACTCTTTGTTCGTTGAAACAAATAACTTGGTTTTGTCCTCGTTTATCACCAGACCCACTTCAGCCGACTGCTTTTCAATGCTCGAAAAAGCCGCAGTAACATCTCGCAATCCACGTCCAATAATATCGATATCATCAGCATACGCGAGCAACATGTGGCTTTTGTTAAATATGGTGCCAT
This sequence comes from Muscina levida, assembly GCA_964034835.1. Classification (NCBI taxonomy): domain Eukaryota; kingdom Metazoa; phylum Arthropoda; class Insecta; order Diptera; family Muscidae; genus Muscina; species Muscina levida. The sequence goes on from OZ035881.1 coordinate 132,672,264, forward strand.
TCCTGTTTACTGCTGCTTTCCGCATGATCATCTCCATTACGATGTTAAAGAGATCGCAGGACAGACTATCGCCTTGTCTAAAGCCTCGCTTGGTAGAAAATGGCTCTGACAGATTTTTGCCAATTTTCACTGAAGACTTCGTGTCAGTCAGTGTCATCCCGCAGAGTCGAATTAGTTTTGCGGGGATACCAAACTCAGCCATAGCATCCAACAATTTCTGTCGTATCGGACTGTCAAACGCAGCTTTATAATCGATGAACAGATGGTAGGTATCGATCTGCATTTCTTGGGTCTTCTCCAGGATTTGTCGTAGCGTGAATATCTGGTCGGTGGTGGATTTACCAGGTCTAAAGCCACACTGATAAGGTCCAATCAGATTCGCCAGGAGGGGCTTTAGTCTTTCACATAACACACTAGACAGGACCTTGTATGCGATGGGTAAAAGGCTAATCCCGCGATAGTTGGTACACACACTAGGATCGCCTTTCTTAAGCACGGGACATAGGACAATCAGATTCCAATCATCGGGCATGCATTCCCTGAGCCAAATCGTGTTTATGAGCTGGTGCATGCATGTTACCAGGTCATCGCCGCCGGCTTTAAAAAGCTCTGCCGGCAGTCCATCGGCTCCTGCAGCTTTATTATTTTTAAGCCGGGCAATTGCCGTGCTGATCTCGTTTTGGCTCGGTGGTGGACAATCTACTCCATCGTCGATGATTGGTGCGATTCCGTCACTTATGCTGCCTTCGGGAACGAGAAGAGATTGAAAGTGTTCCCTCCATATTTGCAGCACACTCTGAGTGTCCGTGACCAGATTTCCGTCTCTGTCCTTACAGGTGGGAATCCCTGTTCCAAAACCTTTACTTTTTACCTTTTGGTAGAACTTTCGGGCCTCACCTCTATCCCTGTAGTTTTCGATATCCTGGCTCTCTCTTTTCTTCCACAGACGCTTTTTCCGTCTGAACAGGCGTTTCATCTCCCTCCTTTTCTCTTTATAACGCTCCGTCACCGCACGCGTCGCCATTGGCTGCAGTTTTGCCTTGTATGCAGCATCCATTTCCTCAGACATTTCGCGACATTCGTCATCGTACCAGGGCTTGTCTGAGTGTGGTTTTTCATAACCCAGTACGGTTGTTGCGGCAGTGGTAATAGAATTCGCAATATGCTGCCACTGCATGTCGGGAACATCAGAACTAGGGGGATTTGTATGGAGTAATTGAGAGAGTTGGTTGGAGTAGGCATTGGCTATCTCAGTGGTCTGCAGCTTTGTGATGTCTAGCTTCCTTTGCGTTTGATTAAGAGTGTTTTTAGCTCTACTTAATCGTGTGCGTACCTTGGCTGCAACTAGGTGGTGATCCGAGTCGATATTTGCACCGCGCATCACACGCACGTCCATAACGCTTGAGACATGCCTTCCATCAATTACCACGTGATCAATCTGATTTCTTGTATTTTGATCGGGAGATATCCAGGTTGCCTTGTGGATATCTTTATGCGGGAATCTGGTTCCACTCACAACCATGTTTCTTGCCGACGCGAAACTTACCAGTCTGAATCCGTTATCGGAGGTGTTGTTGTGTAGACTGAATTTTCCGACTGCTGAACCAAGAGCATCTTCCCTTCCTATTTTAGCATTAAAATCTCCCAGAACAATTTTAATGTCATGTGCAGGGCAGCGGTCATATATATCCTCCAGGCGCTCATAGAATGCATCTTTGATGTCATCGTCTTTGTCTTCCGTCGGGGCGTGTACACAAATCAGCGTAATGTTAAAATATTTCGCCCGGATGCGAATGGTGGCTATACGGTCATTTACAGGGTTAAACCGCGAGACCAGGTGTCGAAGTCTCCTGCCGACTATGAAACCACATCCAAATTCGTGTCTTTCTGCATGGCAGCTGTAAAAGATGTCACAGTTCTTCCGTCGTGTGCATCCCTGTCCCGTCCATCTCATTTCCTGTATGGCGGTGATGTCAGCCTTGTATTTGTCGAGGACATCCGCCAGTTGGATAGAGGCACCATCTCTGTATAGAGTTCGGACATTCCAGGTGCATATCCTTAAATCATGGTCCTTATATCGTTTGCGGGGGTCGTCAACATTTGGGGGGGTTCTTGTTTTACATTTTCTTCGTGTTTTCATAATAAATTGTTGTTTAAGGAGAGTGGCTTATTAGGCCACCGCTCCCGATCTTAGTTTCTTGGGGCTGCCAAAGCCACTAAGAGAGCCTGTGTTGAGTTTCAGTAACTTCTGTTACCTAGTTCCTAAGACGCATCGGTGGTAGCATGCCGATTAGGTTACTCAACATTTCGCCTTCTAACTCTAGCTAACTTCAAAGCGGTTGCTTTAAAGTCATTGCCCAGGGAATACTTGGTCTAAGACCGGAAGTAGTTAGCTGCTTGGACAGTGCCACAAAGGAATCGATTCTGGTCACTCCCAAGTGAGTGACAATCAGTAACTTTCTACCTCTGGGCAAAGTCCCATTCCCCCAGATATAGCAGATATAAAAGATACAAATTCGAAAAATAAATACTTTGTCATAAAAAAATTTTAATTTTGATACTTATAAAACATCAGTAATGTGCCCTTCAAAGATTATTTTTATTTTCACTTTCGAGTATAAAAATTAAAAAAAAATTATTTCCAAAATTTTGTGCTTCGTATAAGTTTTTTATTTTTAAAAATTTTTTAAAAAAACATGAAAAAATACTGATATTTTTGGAAAAATTTCTATGTGTTATAATAAATGTTTTATGAGTTAATAGGAATATATGAAAATTGTGTCACACCCATCACCGTAAAAATGACAAAAGTTAAATTATTTAATTTGATAAACCATTATTAGATTGCAACAATAACAATGTAAGTGCAATTAATAATATAGTGAAATTTTTGGAACATTTATTTTAATATTTGAGTATTTAATTACAAAAAACGTTTGGTCACACCCGTCACACCAAAGATAAGTTGGATTTTGGTTATGGTTAAAACTTAAGGAAAATAAGAAAATGTATGAAATGCGTTTAGCTTTGGAGAGATAAAACGGGATAGAAAATTAAGAGAAGCTGGGAAAATGTTGATGAATGAAGAGATATTGGAAAATAGAAAAAATGATGGGAAAGAATTAAAATAGGACAGCTCTAAAAACCATTAGTGCAATATCAAAAATATGCAAGCACAATGTTTCCAAGACATGAAAAAATAAGAAAGCAAAAAAAAGCTGATTTAAAAGGGGACTTTTTGAATTTTGTAAGTTTGTCAATGTTTTCCCAAGACGAAATTCAAAGTGCACATTGAAATAATCCCCAGGTAGCATTATTTACAGCGTACGAAATGGGTAAGAAACGAAGACTGTGCTATTTCTATTCATATACCATTATCAGCGACAATTTAAGTCTTAATAAACAATAATTTTATGATTATAAAATTGCCCACATTTTTTCGGATGGTTGTGCATGTCAATATAAAAAGTGGTATAATGTTTTTAATACTTGTCATGCGCCCCAAGATTTTGGTCTAGAACTGACTTGGATTTTTTTGCTACTGGCAATGGTGACATCGCTGTTCAGGGCATCGGCGCAGCTGTAAAAAGAACGTTATGTACAGCGATTATAGCTTGAGAATGTGTTATGAAAACAACACTAGAATGTTTCAAATATCTATTATATTTAAAAAAAATTTAAATTAATATTTTGTATTAAATTTACGTTAAGTGTATCAAATGATACATCAAATTCGGCTTACGATCAGAAAAGTGTTTTTATTTTATTGTTTAAATATTTTGGTAAAATTCAGTGTGTCACGCACTAGGATGACGCGTTTCGAACTCCATGACGAGTTCATCTTCAGACCCCTTTGTGACCAACTGATGCACAATGGTACATCATCAGCTGTATATATATATCTACAATTATGTCAAACATGTACATGCGAAGTAGATATCAGCCGAAAATGTCCAGCACCAATGTTGTATTTTTTGAATTTGACCGTTAATATTCAAACATGAGAAATGGAGGAAATTCTTTCCCCACGATTCCCCTTTTTAGCTTAAAGCTTAAGCTTCTTTACAAGGTTTTGTTGGTAAACTAAGATTACTTTAAATTTTTCTATGTCAAAGTAAGGCATTTAGTTTTAGGCCGTGCCGTGCCAGAGTATTTTAAACTGTTTGATTGTTAATTTTAGTCGATCGTGTTTTATATATTAAATTTACGTTAAGTGTATCAAATGATACATCAAATTCGGCTTACGATTTTGTTTTTTTTTTTTTACGGATACCAAGACTATGTTACGTTGTTCAGGAGAGTTATTATTTGAAGAAATGGTGAACATTTAAAATATTCTAAAAACTCATAGCTATAAAGGAGCAGAAGCAATCCTTGTGTTTGTTCGGGTATATACTTATCTGAATTTAAAAAAATCTAAAACATTACCCGCCTACGGAGTTACAACCGTCTCATAAGTTTCTCACACCCGTCTCAGTTATTCATTATGAAAAAGTAGTGTTTTTTCAAACTTTAAGTATTTAACACAATCAAATATAATGCAACCACTTTTCAACATTACAATAATTGCGCATTTTTTACAGAAATCATTTTCTTTTATTCGCTACCTGTTATTTAACGTTTTAAAAATGGCCATCCTTGGGAATCACGGCTTCTTTTGAAATAATATATTTTACATTTACGAATTATAAACAAAACTGTGAGTAACAATGTCACACCTGTCACAACGGAATTGTTAAAATTTATAGTGTTAAATAATTATCTTCAAATATAATTTGTAATAAATTTTAAAATTTTCCTAATTGCGCTATGAGTTTATAGATCTAACATTTTTGATAATATTAAAAAAATAATTTAAATATTTGATAACACTAAGATAGATAGAATGCAGATGCCAATAGATGTCATCAATTATTTTATCACATTTTTACTTAAGTGTATCAAATGATACATCGAATTCGGCTAACGATCAGAAAAGTGTTTTAATTGTTTGATATTTTTATCAATACGATCGACTAAAACTAACAAACAATGCAGTATAAATTATTTTATCAAAAATTTAGTTTCTTAAATGTCAGGTTCTTTGTAAATCATTATTTTTACCACTGTTGGATTAAGTATTTTATATTTTTTACCCTTAAATATATATTAAGGCCGGCTTCTCGGCCTTTTTTGCCATCTTTTTTCTAAATAGCCTGGTTATTTCTCTACTATACTGTGAAATATTTAGGGCGTTCAAAATATAATTATGACTGTTGGAACGGCTTCTTTTAAATGGGGCGTGGCATTGCTCACTTGCCCATTTAAAGCTTCACTTATCTTATCCGATTCCGAAAATTTTTTGTTGGATCACAAAATTTGCTTCCAAATGCATCCACACAAATTTTGAAGGCGATTGGACCAAAAGTTGTCCAGATATTGCGGTTTCAAATACAAACAAACTTTACGGCTTTGGGGTTCTGTCCCCGCGATTACAGCTGTTTTAGGTTCGAGCTGAAATTTGGTTTGCAAGCTTTTATCATCTCAGTAAAGGTTATGTCCTAAGATGATCTAGATCGAATAGACACTATTGCCACATCCCACACAAAATCCCCCTTTAAATTAATAAAACATGAATTTAAAGAATTTTGCGTACGTTTGAATGGTTAAAATAGATAATTACCGGCCTCGCGAGGCTATAGGGTGCCTGGCACTGGTTGGACATAATTGTTGGAGCTGCAATTAACCTTTTTCTTGTTTATGTCTCTCCCAAGTCTAAACGGCTACATTTATTGCTTTTTGCAAGCTTTTATCATCTCAGCGGAGGGGTTAAGTTCTAAGATGAGCAAGATAGTATAGACACTATTGCCACCTCCCACATAAAATCCCCCTTAAAAATTCATAAAACAAGTATTTAGTGAATTTCGCGTACGTTTGAATGGTTAAGAGTGTCTGTGTGAAAAATAGATAATTACCGGCCGTGAAGCTATAGGGTGCCTGGCACTGGTTTCGATTCACAATTGGACATAATCGGTGGCGCTGCAATTAACTATTTTCTTGCTTATGTCTCTATCGTGTCCAAACGGCTGGATTTATGGCTTTTTGCAAGCTATTATCATCTCTGCGAATGTTAAGTTCTAAGATGAGCAAGATCGAATTGACCCTACTGCCACCTCTGATACAAAATCCCCCTTAAAAAAGTTCATAAAATATGAACTAAAAGAATTTCACGTACGTTTGAATTGTCAATAGTGTCAGTGTAAGAAATATGATATTTTCCAGCCTCGCGAGGCTATGGGGAGCCTGGCACAAGTTTCGAATCACAATTGTACATGATTGTTTCTTCTTGTTTATGTCTCAATCATGTCTTGACGGCTGGAATTAATACTTTTGGCAAAGATTTTATCATCTCTGCGGAGGTTAAGTCCTAAGATGAGCAAGATATTATAGACCCTACTACCACCTATGATAAAAAATCCTTTTTTAAAATTCATAAAACAAGTATTAAAAGAATTTCACGTTCGTTTGAATTATCAATAGTGCATGTGTGACAAATATATGGTCACGCGGGGCTGTAGGATGCCTGTCACTGATTTCACCTCACAATTGGACATGATTGGTGGCGCTGCAATTTACCTTTTCATTGTTCATGTCTTAATCATGTCTAAACGACTGGATTTTTGGCAGTAATTTACGGGTTAAGGGGGTTGGCCTTGGCACATTTTTCAGCACTTTCAAATATTACAATAAGAAATTTATAGAGAAGCCAATTACAATACGTAACACCATAAAAACATCAGGCTTGCCACTCTACTTTATGAGTAGAGTTAAATACTGAACACTTTTGGACGTTTACAAAAATTATAAATTTTGGCTGCAAAATCAATAGTTTTAAACAACTTCAAAACAATTAATCAGGATGAAAAATAACGTTAGACAGATTTTAAAGTAATTCAATTACGAAACTTTCACATTCTGATAAATGGTTTTGAGTTATGATAAACCCCCTTGTTATGTATGTCGTAGTCACGTCGAATCTTTGTCGTTTTTCAAATATGGCATAGCTGATGCCGTTTGGGTGGCTGAAATACGACTTGTCCTTGCTCCTATCATGTTCTTCTTCATCAGATGATGAAAAAATACCCGACACTTAATTACTAATTTTATTCAAAGAAAATTTTTTTTCAAATTTTGTCGAAAGTCGATTACGACACGTAATAAGGGAGAAAATTTGTTTAACAACATTTTCATAAAAGGACATTTTACTAAAATTGTATCTAAAAAAATGCTGTCATAGAAAAAAAGATTCAAAAACAGCACATAACCTCTTCAAAATATTTGTAAGCCGACAGACAGACACATAACATAGAATAGCATTTGTCGTTACAACTATTACACATTAACATCTATACTACCTTATCACCTCTACATGCATATTTAGTTTATCTAGTATCTGCCAACAAAACTACAAAGGTGAAGCAGTATCATATCTAACAAACTAACAAAAACAAAAAAAGACGAAATTGGAACAAAAGGCCAATTGAAGATAGACATGCTCGACTCAGTCGCGTAAGAGGTGCGTGGTGTTAGATATTATTATTTTTGGGAATCTCATGCCAGTACCAAGTACCATAAAATCCCAAAAATAGAATTGTGTTATCGTTCAAAACACTTTAACGACACAAACACACACATACAAACTGGTGACATGAATCACCACCGGCACTCACTAGTGCCAAAGCGCAGCACTTGGCTGTGTGACTACTTGGGGTAACAACAACAACAACAAACTGACAGTATTCTATGTAACTCAAACGACTTGCAAGAATAATTCGTTGCACGCGCAACAATTTGTGGCATACTAATTAAGTATTGGGGTTGTTTAATTGATATTGGCGGTTACAACATATCTTAGATCCTTTTATAACAGTTATCCTTTTTTTTGTTTCCTTTTTTGTCCCATTACTTAAAGTGAAGATACTTGACAAATTTCATTAATGTAAGATCATTATTTCCGGGTGACTGCTATTAAGATGACATGGCCAACCCCTTTGACCACATAGGTTTAAGAAAATTAGTTCATATTAGGTCTCAGTACATTTTAGATATTATGATACAGTCCTAAATTACAAAATCTTTTTCTTTGGGTATGATTGCTGAAAATTGCCTTTTCAAGAGTCTTATTTTTGTGACGGGAAACAATTTTGGATTGCAAAAAATGTTCATAGAGAAAAATATTAATAATAAATTAATACAATAAAAGAATATGGTTATGTTAATAAAAGGGCACTTAGTACTTTGAAATTGAGTAAAGAACATCATATAGAAATATACCTTTTATCTTTTGTGCTAGTCGTTTATGTAACCGATAGAGAAGTCTTAATGCAACCATTATAAAAAAAACCAGGCGAAAATATAGTTTTCTTACGAAACATAGCAGTATTTATCGTGTTTGCAAAAAAAATTGTTGGGTAAATACAAATTTTGTTAAATTTTACAACAGCTATTGACCTGAAATTTCGTTTGAAAGCTTCTTTCCTCTCAGGGGGGATTATGCCCTAAGGTAAAGAAGATCGGATAGACACTACTGCCAAATCCCAAACAAAATCCCTCTTAAAAATTCATTACACAAGCATTTAAAGAATTTCGCGTACGTTTAAAAGATCAATATAAAAAATACGATAACTACCGGCCTCGCGAGGCTATGGAGTGCCTGGTACTGGTTTAGACTCCCAATTGGAAATGATTGGTGCCGCTGCTATTACCCTTTTACTTGTTTTTATCTCATCATATCTATATGTTTTACTTTATTAAAACGGCCGCTTCTGATAAGTCAAATATTAGAATATATATTACTATACCCTAACCCATAGGCATGAGGGTATATGTAAATTTGATACGAAAAAGGGCTACGCATAAAAGGAAATGGGTTCTATCTACCAAATTCCTTTTATGACTATTTAAGGCGATGGAGCGATTACAGTATATTTAATTACTTCAAAGTCTGTCTAACAATATTTATGAGTCTGATCAATAGTTTGGAAGTTATATATAAAAAGTTGTAACGAAAGATTATATATTCCTGCCAAAATTTTCAAAGGAAATTTATAAATTCATAATCAGAATTTATTTAAGGAATTCCTTAATAATCGAAAACGGCACAAATCGTTTAGTTTAGCACTTTGGTTGTAAAGTCAGAACTGTTATAAAGTCAGACCTGAAATGAGTCATTTCCTAAGAAAATCGATGAAGAAACTTCGATGCTCATTTTATTCACAACAGGTCTGACTTTACGTTCGAAGTTCTAAACTTTCTATTTTAAAATATTGTTCCACTTGATGTTAAAACTACTTGACGGAAATTTAAGTAAAATCGGACAACTATTTTCCGTGCCCCAAAGGGAACAAAGATCAAATTTTTAGTACATCCTATATTTTTAACCATTGTACGATTAAGAAATTGTAATTTTTGTCTTAAATACGTCTTAGTCAAATATGGACGTGACGAATGGGCGGCATCTCTGCCTTTTTTGTCAGCTAAATAAAATTTTTAAAAAGATCAAACAATTATTATGTCTCTTATAACGGTTTCTTTTACATGGGGCGTGGCACAGCCCTGTTTCACCCTGGCAGAAATTCATCCTTTTTTTAACAACACATACTAAATGTTAGCTTTAAAACTTTTATAGTTTATGAAATGCAGCCATTTAAAGTTTCAAGTTTTATACCACGCCCACTGATCCGATCTCAAAACACAGCCCACTTTCACCCTGGCTATAATTCATACTGTACCAATAATACATACCAAATATCAGTTTTATACCTCTTATAGTTTATGAGATATAGCCATTTAAAGTTGCAAGTTTTATATCACGCCCATTGATCTGATTTTACCCATTTTTTGTTGGTTTACGAAATTTGCTGCCAAATGCATTGGTACAAATTTTCAAGGCGGTTGGAGGAACAGCCCTCCAGATATTGCGGTTTCAAAAATAGGGTCCAATGTTATTAAAGAAACAACGAATTTCCCTTCAGATTTTCCTAAGATTTAGATTTACAAATCGTTTAGACTTCGGTACGTATATAACATCATATTTCCCTTAGCTGCGTCCGTCATACTACGTGTCTACCTTTCCATACGTTTTTAGTAATGACTTCGGCCCGACTTCGAGTGCGATATTGCAAGATTTTCCTGGCTGCCGTTCTAATATCTGGCCGATTGTTAAGCATTTTGTTAGCTGGGAAGGGTCTGCGCTGCCGAATCGTACACCGTAAAAATTTGGGTTCTGCCAACAATCGTTGAACATATTTATCTACCTCTTAAAACTATCGAGTCAGTGTCAATTATCGTTTGTGTCTGTGTGAAAATATCGATTATTGCCGGCCTCGCGAGGATAAGGAATGCCTATCACTATTATAAGCAAGATCGGACGAAAACCACTCCCACATCCCATACAAACTTTCACTTATTGGGGTATTCATCTATCGCGATTACTGCCGTAGTTTAGGACTACCGAGCTGAAATATGGTTTGCAAGCTTTTATCCTGTAAGCGGATGTTAAATTCTTAGATGAGTGAGATTAGGCAAAAAACTACTCCTATCTCTCATACAAATTCCCCATTTTTGGGCGTGTACGTCTGTCTGCCCCAGGTTACAGCAGTAGTTTAGAAGATATAGCTTACATTTGTTAAGCAACCTTTTATCCTTTCCACCTGAGGTTCAGTTCTAAGATGAGAAAGATTGGACAAAAACTACACCCATCTCCCATACAAAATCAACCTTATTCGTGGTTAAAATTTTATAAAAATATTCTTATTTTATCTAAACAATTCAATCTCTATTACATAAAATAAAGAATTTTATATCTTTCTCAATAAATATTTTAAAACTATGCCACAACTACGAATTGTTGAAAATATTCTGTATGTGCACAGCATAAACCCACAGCACAAAATTTTTCAGCTCAGTGATTTGGGACTCTATTTTGAGGAGCGCATGTGAAAGTCGCCCCAAAAATAAACAATTCTGCATCATACGTTTTGTCAAGTGTTAAAATATAGAAAAAGTGCTAAAAATCAATCTTGAGGAAAAAAAATCGTATGGCCACAAAATTATTAATGCAGCCAACTTGACAAAACGAATGATGCAAAAGTTCTTAATATTGGGGCTACTTTCACGTGCACTCCTCAAAATTGAGTCCTAAAATTGTGTATTGTATTGTGTTATTATAAGATAATTCTCTTATCATAATAAAAAAAACAGCAATAAGAGATATTGCTGCATTGATACAGATAAGCTAAAAGTAAACAGAAAATACTTTATTACTTGCCCACTAGCACGATAACAACTCTTATATTCTGTTTGTAGCAACAATATTCTTAAAAACACTTGCCAGTAGTTACCAACTAAAAATTAAAGTAAACACAAGATAAATAGATATTTGTTCCTTTATCCTTTCACTCTACTACGAGAAATATCAACTCATTTCCTAACACACTAAATTAACCTCACACTCTCTCTCTGCGTTGTTACATTTCCAACATTAATTTTATTGTCGTATTTGTCGCCCTCAACACTTGCAGCATTATTATTGTTGCTCGTCCACAAAGGAAATATGTATGTATAAACTATCACTAGGGTCCTTTGTTATCTTGCAACACTATTTGTGTGTTTATTCCGTTACAATCCGCGTTCGTCGTCTCCTTAAGTCTGTCACTTAACTCAGTTGACAACATCTAACAGCCATCCTTGCGCAAACACACACACACACTCGCCCACACATATTCCAACAACACATCACATCATATTGATCAATATCTTGGAAAATGTTGGTGGCAAGGAGCTCACTAGATACACAAACAGCAATTTTAAACAGCTCAGCAAAACCAGACTCTGTCGCGTAGTGGTCGCCAGGATCCATCTCTATTGTTGTGTCCTTAGCGTAAACCGCAAAGCAACGTCAATAAACTTAACAAAAAAAAACCTTCAGGCAAGGACGATCAGGGGAAAGCCGCGGGACAAAAGAAACAACGTTTCAGCGTAAGGAGAATGTAATGTAATTCAAACTAAACAATTGAGTCAGTGTGTCAAAACGACGAGAGGAAGAGGAACTAAAGGGGTATGTGACGACGACGGCATTCAATAAGACAATAGTGACAGCTCTACAGCTAAATGATAGCGCAAGTCTGGTTTGGTGGTGGTGGTATTTAATAAAATTAAAAATAAAAAATTTAAAGTCAACACAAAACTAAATCAATAAAATGCTTAGAAAGCTTAAAAAACGCTGTGGAATGTAAAATTGCTTTTTGCGTACAGGCTGTTTACGTTCTATAGGTGTCAAAAATTAGAAGATACTAAGAAATGTGTAAAAGTATCTGATAATACAGTAGACGCTCTCAAATTAGAATCTTCCAGAAATTAGAATCAAGCAACGAACGCTCGAAAATTAGAACTTGATTCTAATTTCAGAGCGTTTTTTTCGTTTTACCTTATTTGACGAATTTTTGAGTTTGTTATTACTTTTTTCGCATCTACAAATAAAACAGTGCTGTGCAAATGGAAAAATGTAGTTGTGTTAGTGAAGAGATAAAACTGCCAACTTTACAGCCATCATAAGCAATCATAATATCAGTAACAGGTTGAAAAACAGAATAATTATATGTATTCATATAACTAAATTTTTTTTGAGTGTGACCTGACTGAAGCAAGAGCGTACATGTAAATTGAGCGAGCACAATTGTGCAATGAAATGAACAGCACTGAAATAAAACTAAAAAGGGGAAGCACATCAATCAAACTAACTGATGAAACTCTCTTTTTTATGATTGAGTAAGTGGGAAAAAGCTCACACGTATGGTTTGATATTCATCAAATTTACTGGCGTCGCTGCCGAGATTTTCGGAGCGACATATGTTTTTTGTTTAGTGACGCAGTTAGTGTTTGATGTGTTATCAAATTTTGCTATCATATTGTATCGTTTCTATAATTTTTGGGGTAAAAAAGAAAACGTTCAGAAATTAGATTTTTTTCGGAAATTAGAACTACCCTAATTACCAACTGGTTCTAATTTGCGAGCGTCTACTGTAGCGACAAAAGTCACAGACATGGACTGTTATGATGCATCCATGAGCGACTGGAGTAGTTATAAGACCTCTGCCCTGGCCGTGACATTAAAATAGTTCAGGGCGATAAAAGATTCAGATTGGTCGGCAAAAAACATGATAGTGAGTGAAATCCTCAGAAAGGGAATCACAAGGCAATCTGGATAATTTCAGATCAAAATAAAAGAAACCAAATTGATATCTTGGTAATCAATGAAAGGCATGTCTCAAAGGTTCTTGTTATGTGTGGTGCACTTTAGGGCGGGTCAACTTTTTTTTCCAAATACCTATATACCTATTTCGTAATCTACGATGAATTCTACAAAAACTTTACCAATAAACTACGCGACTAAAATCAATTCCCAGCTCGCACAGAGATGTATGAAGATTTTAGGCATAGATATTTTTTTAGTTTTCTGCGTAAATTTGACTTTTCAACAAACAAAATGAGGTATTGCAGAAGCAAATCTATGGATTTCTTACAAAGTTTTGGCCTCTGAAAGTTGGCATACAGAAATTAAGTTTTTATAAATTCTAGAATTTATGCCTTTGGCGGAAGTCCAGAATGTAACAACATCAAAAATATACCATTCTCTTTGTATTGGTTTCCAAACATCGGAATGGTAGGTCAAAATTAGAGTCGGGGCCCATGATTCCATGGGGGGTCAAAATAAGGGCCACTTGAGTTCTATTAATACCCCCTAGCAGCGGGTGTAAAAATTAACCCCCAAAAAAGTTATCTACGATGAATTCTAAGAAAATTTCACCAAGACGGACGCAGCTAAGGGAAATCTTATGTTTTTTACGACAGGTCGTTTGGCGCCAAACCAAACGAGATAACCAACAAATGTAAAAGGCATATGAAAGATATTTAATCAACCTATGAAATGATTGTCTGAAAACGATTCTACGCCTTAGAGGTACCTACTTCTGGGTTAGCAAAGTTAAAATTTGTGAAATAATCAATGACATGGGAAGTAAATTAAAAAATTTATAATAATATATTTTCGCCTACCACTTGGTCTTTCCAACGGAGTTTGGGTCTCCCTGCTCTGCGCCGTCCGGAGCACTTTTCTCTCGAATACTCCGAGGTTCTGTATGTCCGTTTCGCACTTGCTATGGTCCACTATGGTCCGCTACCTCTGTGGTCCACAGTTTACCGATGTCCAGCTTTCGTTGTGCCTGGTTACGTACGTTTTTCGCCATGCTTAGCCTTGTGCGTACCTTAACTGCGGAAAGGAAGTGATCGGAGTCAATGTTCGCACCCCTGATCACTCGTACGTCCAGAACACTCGATGCGTGCCTTCCATCGACTACCACGTGATCTATCTGATTCGTCGTCAATTGATCTGAAGATAACCATGTTGCCTTATGAATATTTTTATGGTCAAATCTAGTGCTGCTAACTACCATATTTCTTTCCGCAGAGAAATCAATCAGTCTAATGCCATTGTTCGACGTTTCGGTGTGCAGACTTAATTTTCCGATGGTAGGCTCCCTACCTATTTTAGCATTAAAATCGCCTAGTACAATTTTGATGTCATGGCTTGGGCTACGGTCATATACATTTTCTAGACTCTCGAAGAACTCGTCTTTGTCCACATCGCTTTTCTCTTCTGTCGGAGCAGAATGGTGGCTTCAATGGTGGCTATTCGTTAACACACCGGGTTGAACCTTGAGACTAGGTATCGCAGTCTCTTGCCAATCACAAATCCACATCCAAACTCGTGCTTGTCCGCATGGCCACTATAGTAGATGTCGCACGTCTACATGCGCGAGCACCCCCATACAGTTGGATGAAGGCACTTGGTCTATACAGTGTTCTAACATTGTAGGTACATATCCTCAAATCATGGTTCTTAATTCGTTTGCTTTGGTCCTCAACATTTTGAGGGGTCTACTTTATTCTTTTTTTACTTTTTTTCATTGCAAAGTTCAAACGTCGGTGGCGGATTGCAAGCTCAGCGTACCACTTCGCAGTTTTCTCATCCTGCAAGGATTTTATTACAGCGTCCATTCTGGGTCAGACGCTGACCAGGGTACCGCTCACTCTGAGCCGACGTGCATGGGTTATAGGTTTCGCCCCTCACAGTTAGACGTGCTCTGACGGATGTCAAAAGCACGTTTCCAGGCGTCACCACGTGAAGGTACTCCGTTCGCAGTAGTACTACGAATGCGGAGCTTTGTGAGTAGACTTGAAGTGCAATTGGCAAGTATCACTCTAGGTTTACCAAGTTAAACCGATCTGAGAGAAGCTTTTCCTTGCATCACACTCCCGACGCCAAATATACTTTTTGGAAATTTTTTTTTACTTTCCAACAAAGTTAAGAAATATTGAAAAAAATGTGTTGTTAATAAATATCGATTTACCAGGACAAACACAAAGCCGAAAGTACAATTTCTTATATCATATTCTCTTCCTTACTGAAAGATCTACATATTAAAAGAATCAAAAAGAATGACGATCCGTTACCTAGTTTTCGAGATACTGCATCTTAAAGGGCACGAAATTACCTAAAAATAGTCTTTTTTAAACACTGAAAATCAGTCACTATGAATGACTATATCTTCTAAACTAGAAATCTGATTGTAATTAGAGTATCATATTTGATATCGTTGGACAATTACTCTTAATATATAAGTTTATTCAATTTTCTTTAGGGACACATGACCTATTTGATTTTTGCAACCTCACTTGTTCTACCGAAGCCACTGTGCGATGCAGATATTTAGTTAAATAGTTTAATCGTCCTTAAATTTTCGTTCTGCCGCATGAAGATCGCATGTTCTAACCATCAGGTCGATTTGTACTAATAACTTCAGATGGGATATTTCTCTAAATCCCCCAAACTATAGTCCTTCTATTATTTTTATAATCATGTCTCATTTAAATGTTTCTTGAATCCTTCCTACTTATGATCCCATATACATTTTTTTTCTTTGAGTTTAACAACATATGAACAAGTTCATAACTAAGTAAATACTATGTTGTTAAGGGGTGTGGGAGGGGGTAGTGAAGGGGACATATCGTTTTCCTTTAATAACGTCTTATTTCCATAGGGTCTGTTTGTCGACGAGCAAACAAACACACAAGCAAGCAACAGTAAACAGAGCAAAAAGCATTCAAATAGAACTGCAAAACTGAAATTGACATTTTTGCAAAAAAACAGAAACAGAAACAAAAACAACAACCGTAGTATCGAAATCCAACTTACATCCGTCTGCCAAGCTATCGACGGAAATAGGGTTCGTTCCGTTTATTTATTTATACTTTGTTTTTTGTACCTCCAACGGCTAACTGACCGACGACGAGCAATGTAAAGTCCATCAAGATAATACGTATGGACGATATGAAACGGAAAAAAAGTTAAAAAGTGACCACCACCATCATCACCACCAGCCACACGTGGCCAATACAGTTGGGTGAAGCAGAACAAGCAAAAAAAAACAAGCACATACACACATTTACACCCCAACTAGTACAAACTGAACGTTGAAATGTGTCAAAACAAATGTTAAAAGTTCACAACCATATGAAGAGACGGACAGCGTTAAGGTTAACTTAAAAGGGCCAATACAAATCAATATTGAGAAAGCAATACACACCCCGTCCAATAGCATGCATGTCAAGGTTTTAAGCCAGTGAAAGGGAAACGACGGAAGCCCCGCACTCCCCTCTCCCCTCAACCTCACTGACAAATTTCAAAATGTTATGTGGGGCCTGGTACTTAGCTAAATTCCTAACACACGTGTAAATGCACATCAATTAACCTTAAGATCTAATCCCCTTGGTGTTCCCTCTTTATAAGAAGATCTACTTAAGACCTCCTTTTGGCGTCCTTGAATGTCCTTTAAAAGGCGAAAAGGACGACAAAAAGCGACGCCTACTTAGCTCAAGAAAATTGAAATTAAACTGTTTGAAAACATTTAACCAAACAAGCAGCTCTTGTTGTAATGCCATTTAACTTAATTTGGCTGCTGCTGCTGACAACATAATTTTGCCCACGCCAGTGTTATAATAAGGCTTGAAAGTCAAGAATAAGACATAAACAAACGTATCCTTGCCCCCCCTTCGTGTCGTACTTGATTCTGCGTCAATGTTTACTCAAAGGTGGCACTGTGTAACTGTGGCAAATTCTGCATTAAATATTGTTATTAAAACATTTCAACGCTTCTTAATGGAGGGCTGGAATTTGAATGTGGCGGAAGGGAAATTAATAAAGAGAGTCCTTATACAGCTTTGGATGATAATTAAATGAAACGTTTTGGATGTTTTTGGTAGAAAAAGAGAGAGAGAGAAGAAAATTTCAAATAAGGGACACCTTTAGGCCGATACTTGTACATTTATTAAATTAGTATAATATTAAAATTATTCACGCCCATTTATGGGCCCACTTATCCCAATATATCTTATATACGTCTTTACACTATAACAATCTATAAAAGATATAACATAAAAATAAATTTCTTTATATAATCCGCTCTATAATGTACTATATATCAAAATTTTAATATCACGCTGATATGTGATCATGCTTTGACGAGGTCAAAGAGGTCAGGATGGTCCTCGTGGCGCTGATTTATCGAAGGCTTTCTATACTGTCAACCACGCCACGCTTTTCGAAGACATTGTCAACACGTCCTTCCCGAAATGTTGCATGTGTGGACGCCAGTCGTATGTGAAATTCAGAAACAAGAAGTATAAGCCCCGTATAGTTAAACAGGGAGTTCCCCAAGGTGGGGTGATATCTCCGGCAATGTTTAACCTCTACCTTTTTGATATTCCAACACCACCTGAAGGCTTTAATATCGTATCATATTCCAATGATTGTACGATTCTGGCATATGTGAATTCATGACATATGTAGAAGGTTGAACGTCTACTTAGCTGAAATTTACAATTTCTTTGCTGCAAAAAAGATGAAAATTTCCGCCATCAAATCATCGGCCACACTGTTCACTGAATGCGCAGCGCAAGTGAAGGAGCAGCTTAATATGATAGTCGATGGCACAACAATTCCGACCACCAATTACCCCAAGGTCCTTGGTGTCATATTTGACAGCCTCTACGCAACAAGTTGAGAAGTAGGAACAAGGTCCTCAAGTCGCTAGCCGGCAGCACTTAGGGTACTGACAAAGACACCTTTTTGACCTCTTACAAAGCGATAGTCAGCTCCAGTGTGGTCACCGAATGTGAGCGAGACGCAGTGGAAGACCCTGCAGACATGTCAAAATGCGACAGGGTGCCTCCTCATGTCGTCTGTCTATCACATACATAAGGTGGCTAAGGTCATACCCGTGCGCCGACACAATTTCCTTCTGTCGAAGCAGTTCCTGCTTGGATGTTACCGATCCCAGCCATCCCAACCACCATCTTATGGATAGGCTCCCTCCCCCCCAGGCAGGCCGGGAAAGACCTTCATGATCTAGAGCGCGAGAACCAACGGTACAAGAGAGAGAATCTAGATCGAAGAGCATTTCAGGCAGGCTTAGCGGACATTCACTCAGACGTAGTCGTTGAAGCCGTGAATAACTACAGAGTGAATGTCGTGCTCGGAGAACACCCTTCATCAGTGGCTTCGGAGGAAGAGGTATTAACGCGGCAGACGAGAGTTATTTTGGCCCAACTAAGATCTGGCTGGTGTAGCCGCTTCAATTCGTACTGGGCAAGAATGATGGCTATACGTCGAAAGCCTGACCCGCTTGCAACAAGGGGCCACACGACACACTACACCTATTCAACTGCTCTGCCAAACCTACTCAACTTGTTCTCAGGTCGCTTTGCACCCACCCAGTGGAAGTAGCCACCTTTCTAGGCCTGGAAACAAACACAGCAGCAAATAACACACAAGGCGAACCAATTAACACCTAATGGACAAACAAGACACATATACTGCTACAACAACAACAACAACAACAACAAACATATGACCATAGCCCGGGCCATGATGTTAAAATAGGAACAGTCGGACAGTATAGTCTGATTGATTTCTCTGCAGCAAGAAACATGGTTATTAGCAGTACACGATTTGACCACGCGTCAAGATTTCGATCTTTGTCTTTACACCAGGGGAGCCCAGTACCGTAACCTTTAGTTTTTACTTCCTACCTCTATCCTTGTATCGCGCTCTATATCCTCGTTCTTGATCTGACGTTTTTGTTTCGCTAAATATGTTAGCTGCTGTTTTACTGTCTTCTTGTGACGTTCCTAAATAGCCCTGGTCCCTAGACGCTATGCGACATACCTCATAGTACCAGGATTCTTCTGAGCGGCATTTTCACGGCGGTTGACCTGGAATGCGCCAAATGCTGCCACTGTGTATAGGGAATGGCAGAAGTAGAGCCGTTGTGTCGCAGTAGTTAGTAGAACTGGTTGAAATAGGCAGTGGCAATTTCTGGCCAATAACAAATCAACATCCAAATTCGTGCTTTTCCCTATGAAAACTGTAACAAATGTCGCAATTTGTATGTAACGAGCATTCCTAACCTGTCGATCACATCTCCTGGATGGCGTATGTTTTAAGGATATCCGACAGTCAGATAGTGGCGCCATAGCGACACTATAGAGAGTACGGCCATTCCAGGTACATACCCTTAAACCATGATCCTTAATACATTTGCGAGGTTCGTCAACATTTGGGGGGATACCTTTTTGTTACTTTTTCAAGGACATCAAGGCAGAATACTTTCTTTAATAAAGAATCTGTTTGTTTGCTTATGCCTTCAAGCCTGTAAATCTTACTATACCAATCCCAACATATTGCTTCTAATGAAGTGGTTTATAAAAACTTGCCCTCTCTTTAGAAAGGGATATTAAAAAGGATGACACAACCCTTAGACACAATGACAGTTTTTATTACAAAGCTTAGTTGTGTAAACCTCAAATGCTTTCCCGATTTATTTAGTGTATTGTATGCAATAATTTTTCTCCAAGCTCTACCAATGAGAAATGTTTTGTTCAATCTTTTCATACATACATGCAATACTTTTTATCAAGTTTTTTTTTCTCCTCTTCTATTTCGTTTATATATATATAAATTGAGTTTTACCTCTGTGATTTGTGTCAAAGTGTTCTTGTGTTCTTCTGTTGTTTTTTGCTTTTTATTATGTGGTTTTGTTTTTTTTTTTTGTAACTATTCACTTTTGTACTGTGCGGTCAGGCAGGAGGGTATCGTTGGTCAGTTTTGTTGGCTTTCAGTGTTTCTGACATCATGCAATGCTATGCGATGTAAGCTTGTTATGCCAGCAAAAGGGGTTCAATGTTGCTGGTGTTGGGGTTGCATTCGGTTGGTTGGATGGATGAGTTGTTATGTGTTTTGTTGGGTTTTGATGGCATAATATAGTAATAATACATAATACAGTATATGGAAGTTTTTTTTCTGTATTCTTGCAAAGTCCTTTCGTTGCATTGAAAAGTATATTGCAAAAGTATATCGCAAGCGAGTATCCTTCATATCCATCCACCAAAATGAATATTTTGATTCGATGTCAGTCTGATGGTTAGTTCTATTGTATATACTTTACGGCGAATTTCGGCTTTGTGGTTAGAAAAGACATCATAATCAGGATTATTAGGGGATGGATAGGAATGAGAGAATGAAACCAGTGCTAGGCATAAACGAACATGTGCGTGCGTTCATGTTATGTGTTTGTTTAGTTAATGTGAAGCAATCGTTCGTATTGGATAAGAATGCGAGAGTGAAACCAGTGTCTTAAATACCCGAGTGCACCCACACACAAAAGTTATGTGCTTAGGTTTTTTAATGTAAAGCAATCATTCGTAAGGTTGCTCCCGCAATGCTCAATCAAAAACGGACCATAAACTAACATAGATTCACGTACATGTCAATTGACAAGGCTCGCGAGGCTATGGCGTGCCTCGCACTGTTCTTAACAAATGATTTTTTCTAGTAAATAAAATATTTTATACAAAGTTCAGAATTTTATTCGTCTTATCTAACTCTCGGGTGTTATGGACGTACGAGTGATCAGGGGTGCGGACATTGACTTCGATCACTATCTTACCGCAGTTAAGGTACGCACAAGGCTAAGCATGGCGAAAAACGTACGTAACCAGGCACAACGAAAGCTGGACATTGGTAAACTGCGGATCACAGAGGTAGCAAACACGTACTCCAACCAACTACCTCAACTGCTACGGAATGGTCCAACCTCGGATAGTATTACCTCGCAGTGGCAGTATATAGCTGACTCCATATAACGGACTGCGAGAAGCGTACTTGGGTACTCAAAGCCGTCTCAAGAAGATGCCTGGTACGATGATGAATGTCGCAATGCCACGAGAGAGACGGATACTGCATACAGGACCGTGTCTGTGTGAAAAATAAGATAATTGCAAACCTCGCGAGGCTATGGGGTGCCTGGCACTGTTTTTAACAAACGATTTTTTTTAGTAAATTAAGCTTTTTATACAAAATTCAGAATTTTATTCGCCTTATCTTACTCCTCGTATGTTCTGGACGTAAGACTGATCATGGGTGCGAACATAGACTCCGATGACTACCTTACCGCAGTTACGGTACGCACAAGGCTTAACATGGCGAAAAATCTACGTAATCAGGCACAACGAAAGCTGGACATTGGTAAACTGCGGACCACAGACCCCTGTTAATATTAACACACAGTGGCACTGACTGCGAGAAGCGTACTTGGGTACTCAAAGTCGCCTCAAGATGATGCCTGGTACGATGACGAATGTCGCAATGCCACGAGAGTCACGGACGCTGCATACAGGGCGAGACTGCAGCCAATGGCATCGCCAGCCGTTCGTGAACGCAACAGGGGAGAAAAGACGAGATTTAACTCTCTCTTTAGACGGAAAAAGAAAGAGCTAGGATGAGTGCACAGAGTTGCTCCAAAGTAGAGGGAAAGACCGAAAACTCTACCAGGGGGTTAAGGCGAGAATTTGTGGAACAAGATTGCCCTCCTCTAAGGACAGCGATGGCCAGCTAGTGACGGAGCCGGATAACGATCTAAGATATGGAGAGAACATTTCATTCTACTGGATACGGACATCACTCCTAAAGACGCCGCACCAACCCATGACGATGGTATTAACTGCCCAACTCCGAGCCAGAGCGAGATACGAGTGGCAATCTCCCGCCTTACAAACAACAAAGCTGCTGGAGCCGATGGTCTACCGGCTCAATTGTTTAAGGCAGGTGGAGAGGAGCTGATTAAAAGCATTAGGGTGTTCCTTATATTGGATTTTTGGGAATTTCGTTAAATAAAAGGTATTTGTAGCGAAGTTTGACATCGAGCTCCACCTTCCATTTGTTTTTTACAAAATTATGAATATGTTGTGCGAAATTTCGCATCGAAAGATAGACGTTAGAGTGTGCCGCAAAGAGGTCAAAGTTCAAGTTTTGTGTTGAAATCAGTTTATTGCCGCTGAATACTTTTCTGTTTTAGATAAATGAACTAGTTACATGCCATTGAACAGGTGAAGTGACGACCTATAAAAGCATATACTTGAACTTACCATATCTCTTGAAGATATCGAGATATTTGATGCAAAAGTGTGGGTATTTTTGGAAAAAAATTAACAAAAAATTTTGAAATTGTATTGCGATGTATATTATTGCAGACCATCAAATATTTCAACAATTTTGCATATATCGGGTCAATGTTTACAAAAAATTATATGAGCATATTTTAAATATCTCTATCCGTTTCTGAGATATCAGGCGTTAAAAACCGTTTTTTTGACATTAAATATTGCAAAGACTCATGCATCTTAACTTTGATCTCTGGCTCCATTCGAACGCACATTGTGTCTTCTTTCTAATGACACCAAGATCATTAATATCCAATGCTTCTTTCAGGAGATATTCAACATATTACACACCAACATCGTTAAATATTGTTTTAATTTTGTATTTTGAATGAAATTTTGATGTCAACAGTGGTTTGTTTATGCAAAATGTTTTAAATTTTGATAATTATTTGTACTATTATTGCTATGTAAATATTTCAACTTACGTAATCCATAACTCTCCTGAGA
The DNA here is from genome assembly GCA_964034835.1 of Muscina levida. Classification (NCBI taxonomy): domain Eukaryota; kingdom Metazoa; phylum Arthropoda; class Insecta; order Diptera; family Muscidae; genus Muscina; species Muscina levida. The sequence continues at coordinate 132,695,367 of OZ035881.1, forward strand.
TGATCTTAGTTGTGTCAAAGATGTTAAACCCGTATTATCAAATAACCGGTTTTCTGAACCGGGTATTAGAAACTCGGTTCCAATATAATGATTTCCATATTTTTAGAAGTATATAGTAGCATTGGGGATATAAATACTACATATAAAAACTGACTTTCTTGCATCAACGAATATTATTAAAGCTTTTTCATCACAAAACCACTGTTCACATTCAAATTTCATAGAATAAATTGATGAAAAATATACATATTTGGTGATATATCTATGTTAAAAATGGTATATCTCCTTAATGGAGCATTGGATCGTAATGGTTTTGGTGTCATTAGAAAGTAGACACAATGAGTAATCGAATGGAACTAAAGATCAAAATCCAGACTTATTAGTATTTGATATATTTAATGTCAAAATAACGGTGTTTAAAGCCTGATATCTCGGGAACGGATAGAGATATTAAAAATATGCACATATACTTTTTTGTAGACTTTGACTTGATATATGCTAAATTGTTGAAATATATGGTGGTCAGCTATAACCTACTTCGTAAAGCAGTTTCAAAAATGTTTGTTAATATTTTTTTCAAAAATACCCCCACTTTTGCATCAAATATCTCGATATCTTCAAGAGATATGGTAAGTCCAAACATACACTTTTATAGGTCGTCACTTCACCTATTCAACATCATATTACTAGTTCATCTATCTAAAACAGGAAAGTATTCAGCGGCGATAAACTGATTTCAACACAAAAAGCGAACTTTGACCTCTTTGCGGCACACTCTAACGTCTAACTATCGATGCGAAATTTCGCACAACATATTCGTAATTTTGTAAATAACAAATGGAAGGTGGAGCTCGATGTCAAACTTAGCTACTAATACTTTTTATTTATTGAAATTCCCAAAAATCCAATATAAGGAACACCCTAAAGAGCATGCATCAGCTCATGGAGAACATCTGGCTAGAGGAGAGCAAGCCCGGGGATTGGAGTCTGTTATGTCCCATATACAAGAAAGGAGATCGTAGTAAATGTAAGAACTACCGTGGAATAAGCCTATTAGCAATAGCGTACAAGGTCCTTTCGAGCATATTGGATGAACGTCCAAAGCCAATTGTAAAAAAACTAATTGGAACATATCTGTGCGGCTTTAGACCTGGTACATCTACGACGGATCAAATATTCACTCTACGACAAATCCGGAAAAAAACTTATGAAAAGCAGATCCACACTTTTGTCGACTACAAAGCTGCCTTCGACTCTTCGATAAGCAATGGGTTATATGAAGCCTTGTCTGAGTTTGGACATCGTCAGTGCGGCTTTAGACCTGGTAAATCTATGACGGATCAAATATTCACCTTACGACAAATCCTGGAAAAAAACTCATGAAAAGCAGATCGACACCTATCATCTCTTTTTCGACTACAAAGCTGTCTTCGACTCTCCGATAAGGAAGAGGCTTTATGAGGACATGTCTGAGTTTGGTATTCCTGCAAAACTAATTCGAATTTACAGATGTACCATGAAAAACACAAAATCTTCTATTAAGATGGGTAAGGATCACTTTGAACCATTCAACATGGAAAGAGGTCGCAGGCAGGTTGATATCCTGATCCTGTACGCTATTTACTATAGTTATGGAGAACGTGATGAAAATGGCTGGTGTTAACATGCGTGTTATCAAATTTCACAAGAGCCACATGACACTATGCCTATGCCGATGATATAGACATCATTGGCCGAAATTTGCGGGATGTTACTGCATTTTTCTCATCACTAGAAAAAGAGTCCTCTCGAGAGAGACGCACCGTCAACGTTAAAAATTATTGTTTTAAGGTAGTAGATAAATTTACCTACCTCGGATCTTCCGTCAACAAGAAAAATAGTGTCAACTAAGAAATCAAACGGAGAATAGTGCTCACCAATAGATGTTTCTACGGACTTTGGCAGCACTTTAGTAACACCACCTTATCTCGGGATACTAAGAAACAGCTATACCAGGGGCTAATTTTACCCGTTCTGTTGTAGGCTGCCGAATCGTGGGTGTTTACGACAACGGACATACAAAACCTGGGAGTAATCGAGATAAAAGTACTTCGAAAAATATATGGACCTATCAGTGTTTCTTCGCCATCGGATGAAACATTAGCTGTATAAGCTTTACCACGATATCGACGTAGCTTAAAGAGTCAAAATCCAACGACTACGATGGCTGGGACTTGTGGCCAGGATGGATGTAAATGCTTCAACGAGAAAGGTGTTTGAATGCGAACCTGAAGGACGGCGCAGAGCAGGGAGACTTAAACTTTATTGGAAGGATAACAAGTGGTTGTCGAAGAGCCACCATCTGTTAGGACTAACTGAAGAACGCAGGCAGAAGACCGTAGCATGTGGAATTCTTTAATACTTCAGACCTCAAATTTATGAACCACGTTCGTTGTAATTCGTTGAATGAAATTTTGATGTCAACAGTGGTTTGTTTATGCAAAATGTTTTAAATTTTGATAATTATTTGTACTATTATTGCTATGTAAATATTTCAACTTACGTAATCCATAACTCTCCTGAGATGATCTTAGTTGTGTCAAAGATGTTAAACCCGTATTATCAAATAACCGGTTTTCTGAACCGGGTATTAGAAACTCGGTTCCAATATAATGATTTCCATATTTTTAGAAGTATATAGTAGCATTGGGGATATAAATACTACATATAAAAACTGACTTTCTTGCATCAACGAATATTATTAAAGCTTTTTCATCACAAAACCACTGTTCACATTCAAATTTCATAGAATAAATTGATGAAAAATATACATATTTGGTGATATATCTATGTTAAAAATGGTATATCTCCTTAATGGAGCATTGGATCGTAATGGTTTTGGTGTCATTAGAAAGTAGACACAATGAGTAATCGAATGGAACTAAAGATCAAAATCCAGACTTATTAGTATTTGATATATTTAATGTCAAAATAACGGTGTTTAAAGCCTGATATCTCGGGAACGGATAGAGATATTAAAAATATGCACATATACTTTTTTGTAGACTTTGACTTGATATATGCTAAATTGTTGAAATATATGGTGGTCAGCTATAACCTACTTCGTAAAGCAGTTTCAAAAATGTTTGTTAATATTTTTTTCAAAAATACCCCCACTTTTGCATCAAATATCTCGATATCTTCAAGAGATATGGTAAGTCCAAACATACACTTTTATAGGTCGTCACTTCACCTATTCAACATCATATTACTAGTTCATCTATCTAAAACAGGAAAGTATTCAGCGGCGATAAACTGATTTCAACACAAAAAGCGAACTTTGACCTCTTTGCGGCACACTCTAACGTCTAACTATCGATGCGAAATTTCGCACAACATATTCGTAATTTTGTAAATAACAAATGGAAGGTGGAGCTCGATGTCAAACTTAGCTACTAATACTTTTTATTTATTGAAATTCCCAAAAATCCAATATAAGGAACACCCTAAAGAGCATGCATCAGCTCATGGAGAACATCTGGCTAGAGGAGAGCAAGCCCGGGGATTGGAGTCTGTTATGTCCCATATACAAGAAAGGAGATCGTAGTAAATGTAAGAACTACCGTGGAATAAGCCTATTAGCAATAGCGTACAAGGTCCTTTCGAGCATATTGGATGAACGTCCAAAGCCAATTGTAAAAAAACTAATTGGAACATATCTGTGCGGCTTTAGACCTGGTACATCTACGACGGATCAAATATTCACTCTACGACAAATCCGGAAAAAAACTTATGAAAAGCAGATCCACACTTTTGTCGACTACAAAGCTGCCTTCGACTCTTCGATAAGCAATGGGTTATATGAAGCCTTGTCTGAGTTTGGACATCGTCAGTGCGGCTTTAGACCTGGTAAATCTATGACGGATCAAATATTCACCTTACGACAAATCCTGGAAAAAAACTCATGAAAAGCAGATCGACACCTATCATCTCTTTTTCGACTACAAAGCTGTCTTCGACTCTCCGATAAGGAAGAGGCTTTATGAGGACATGTCTGAGTTTGGTATTCCTGCAAAACTAATTCGAATTTACAGATGTACCATGAAAAACACAAAATCTTCTATTAAGATGGGTAAGGATCACTTTGAACCATTCAACATGGAAAGAGGTCGCAGGCAGGTTGATATCCTGATCCTGTACGCTATTTACTATAGTTATGGAGAACGTGATGAAAATGGCTGGTGTTAACATGCGTGTTATCAAATTTCACAAGAGCCACATGACACTATGCCTATGCCGATGATATAGACATCATTGGCCGAAATTTGCGGGATGTTACTGCATTTTTCTCATCACTAGAAAAAGAGTCCTCTCGAGAGAGACGCACCGTCAACGTTAAAAATTATTGTTTTAAGGTAGTAGATAAATTTACCTACCTCGGATCTTCCGTCAACAAGAAAAATAGTGTCAACTAAGAAATCAAACGGAGAATAGTGCTCACCAATAGATGTTTCTACGGACTTTGGCAGCACTTTAGTAACACCACCTTATCTCGGGATACTAAGAAACAGCTATACCAGGGGCTAATTTTACCCGTTCTGTTGTAGGCTGCCGAATCGTGGGTGTTTACGACAACGGACATACAAAACCTGGGAGTAATCGAGATAAAAGTACTTCGAAAAATATATGGACCTATCAGTGTTTCTTCGCCATCGGATGAAACATTAGCTGTATAAGCTTTACCACGATATCGACGTAGCTTAAAGAGTCAAAATCCAACGACTACGATGGCTGGGACTTGTGGCCAGGATGGATGTAAATGCTTCAACGAGAAAGGTGTTTGAATGCGAACCTGAAGGACGGCGCAGAGCAGGGAGACTTAAACTTTATTGGAAGGATAACAAGTGGTTGTCGAAGAGCCACCATCTGTTAGGACTAACTGAAGAACGCAGGCAGAAGACCGTAGCATGTGGAATTCTTTAATACTTCAGACCTCAAATTTATGAACCACGTTCGTTGTAATGGGCCACTGAAGTAAGTAAGTATAGCTGTTAATGTGAAGCTTCCACAACGCTCAATCTAAAACGAATCCTTGACTGATTGCTTTAAAACAAATATAGCCTCACGTTTATGCGAATAAAAAATACGATAATTGCAAGCCCGCGAGGCTATGTAGTGCCTGGCACTGTTTTTAACAGCGGGTTTTTCTTAGTAATATGAGCTTTTCGTACAAAATTCAGCATTTTATGCGTCTTACACAGTACAACAAATGATTTTGGGACTCAAATCTTAGAACTGCACTTGAAAGTAGCCCCAAAAAGAAGAAGTTCTGCATCATTCGTTTTGTCAAGTTACATGCCATAATAATTTAATATCGATTTCAAGTTAGTAAGTATTGTATAGGGGAATTTGTCACGTTTTAGGCTCTTCTCTTTGACATAATATAAATACTATATGGTGGCGTATGATTTTCATAAGTTATATTCCACGTTAATCATACGCCACGGTGTACAACAGTTTTATTGTAACTGCTACAAAATACACCCAGTTCAAAATCGTTTGATGAATGGGAAGAGTGAAACTATTGCTTATGTAGGGAAATGTTATATGAACAGATTAAAGAATTGTAATTCTTAATTTTTTTTAAAATTTGTTTCAGCCAAATCGATCTAGTTGTTCAAACAAAAGAGCCTAAAACGTGACAAATTCCCCTATACGATACTTACTAACTTCAAATCGATATTAAATTGTTATGACATGTAACTTGACAAAACGAATGATGCATAACTTCTTCTTTTTGGGTCTACTTTCACGTGCAGTTCTCAGAATTGAGTCCCAAAATCAATGAGCTGAAAAAGGTTGTACTGTGTTATTTAACACCTTCTCCCTATTTAGACTTTAGTGACGAATTTTTGTTCCTGCACCCTCAGGAAGTGTGGATATTTCAACTAAACTACAAATAAATCACTTTACACCACAGTCGACGGAAGTTGGATTACTTTGTTCAATTTTAAAATTTTCTCTTTTCTTTTAAAAAGTTTGTTCCCAAATAAAACATATATATTACATTTTTTTTCTTTCGACAAACTTGCTCTTCATTTAAGTTACTTATTTTTCTTTCTAGCTTCCTGTACCCCGTGGGAAATTTAGTGCATTTTTTTCAACTTTCACAGGCAACAGTTCTTTAGTTAACACACTCCTCCTTAAATATGTCGTGATATGGTTTTCCACACGATTTCTCTTCACACAACTTTTTGTTTTTTTTTTGGCCTATTGAAACACCTTAATTGTGCGGTGGGGGCTGTGTTGGGCACATTTGAAAATTTCCAATGATTCGTAAGCACAAAAAAAGAAAGAATAACAAGCCTTACTACCGCACTACTGTTGCATTTCTGCTTGCAACTTATTCTATTCTATTTTTGTTGCACAGTTGCTGCAGTTGCAGTTGTTCTTGTTTAAAAACGAAATATACAAAAATTTGCATATTTTATACGAACGTCGTATAGGTACCATCCTTTTTTTTCTCTCTCCTCTGTATTAACTTGAAATGTTAAACAAAACCTTTTGTGTGTTGGCTTCATACACTCTTACACATACAGAATAATAGTATAGTTGGGTATATTTTTGCCCCACATAAAGGCGAAGTGAAGAGTCATGACATAGACTGCTGCAGCTCTTGTTGTAAACGCATACAAGTTACAATTACAGCGTCAGTTAGTGTACGCAAATGGATATACTGTACGAGAGAGAGAGAGACCAGCAAACAAAAGTGAAACAACTTAAGTTTAATATACAGTCGATCTTCTCTCTATAACATTGATTTGGGACTCAATTCTGAGAACTGCACGTAAAAGTAGCCCCAAAAAGAAGAAGTTCTGCATCATTCGTTTTGTCAAGTTACATGGCTTAATAATTTAATAATGATATGAAGTGAGTAAGTTTACGTTTTAGGTTCTTTTGTTTGGCATAACTCGAAAACCACTAGTCCGATTTAGCTAAAACAAATTTAAAAAAATTAAGAAATACAATTTCTTTAATCTGCTCATATAACGTTTCCCTTCATAAGCAACAGTTTCACTTTTCCCATTCATCAAATGTTTTTGAACTGGGTTTATTTTGTAGCAGTTACAATAAAACTGTTGTACTCCGTGGCGTATGATTAACGTGGAATATTACTTATGATAATCATACGCCACCATATAACACTATAACAAAAGAGTCTAAAACGTGAAAAAATTTCCCTATACGATACTTACTAACTTCAAATTGATTTTAATTTATTATGGCATGTAATTTGACAAAACAAATGATGCAGAAGTTCTTCTTTTTGTTGCTACTTTCACGTGCAGTTCTCTGAATTCAGTCCCAAAATCTTGTGTTGTTGGAATATATATTTTTTTTTAAAACGTAAAATACTTTTATAAAGAAAAGTATATTGCAAGCGTTGGGACATTTCCAAAGACGTATACACAACAAGACCGGCAGTTGGTACGAATTCGGTTCTAAAGAGATAAAATGTATGACCCACCCGCTCTAATTTTACCTTCTTGATATTTTCCCCAAACATACCTACCCCCTATCTTCAGCTCCTAAGGGGGCTCCCATACAAATTCAAAATTTTTATAATATTTACTCCCAGCGCATTAACTGCCCCAAAGGTGCTTCTAGAGGAGTCAAATGTGTGACCGTCCTCCAATATTATTGCAACCGCAACAGTTTCTCAGAACATATCTACCCAATATCTTCAACCCTTAAGGTGGTCCCACCAGAATTTTTTTTATTTTTTATTATTAAATTACCTCCTGTCGCTTCCTGGTGTCTCCTAGAGGTGTAAAATGTATGACCGAACCTTATTTTTCCCTCCTAATGTTTTTCCTAAACATACCTACCAAATTTCTTCACCCCCTAAGGGGCTCCCATACAAATTCCAAATTTTTATAAAATTTACTTCCACCGCATTAACTGTCCCAAAGGTGCCCCTAGCGAAATCAACTATATGACCGACCCCCAAATTTTGTGCAACCTCAACAGTTTCTCAGAATATAACTATCCTCTCTTCAACACTTAAGTGGGGACAACTTTACTTTCTTTTTTATATTTTTTTAAATTAGCTCCTGTCAGTCCCTGGCGCCTCCTAGAGGGGTGAATTGTATAACCGACTCCAACTAATTTCTCCCTCTTAATATTTTTCCCAAACATACCTAGCCCTTATTTTCACCCCATAAAGGGACTATTATAAAAAATCTAATTTTTTATAAAATTTTGTCTCTAACTGCCCCAAAGGTGCCCCTAGAGGAGTCAAATGTATGACAGTCCCCCAATTTGTTTGCCAACCCAACAATTTCTCAGAACATATCTACCCAATATCTTCAACCCTTAAGATGGTTCCCACACAATTTTTTTTTTAATTATTAAAATTTTTCTGAAATCAATTTTGCCGTTCCCATTGTGCCTCCTAGAGGTGTGAAACGTATGACCGAATCCCAGTAATTTTTTCCTCATAAAATTTTTCCGAACAAATCTACCCCCTAAGGGGGCTTACAAAAATCAAATTTTTATAAAATTTGTTTCCACCCTTATAACTGCCCTAAATATACCCCTTGAGGAGTCAAATGTATGACAGACCCCCAATATGTTTGCCACCCCAACAGTTTCTCGGAACATATCTACCCTGTATATATAATCCTTAAGGTGGTTTCCATAGGATTTGTTAAATTTTTTTTGGTACAAATTTTCTCTATGGCACAATAAAAGCACTTTGGGGTACAATAAAAATACTTTGTGAAAAATAACTTTTTGGAACAATGAATTTACTTTTGGCACAATAAAAGTACCTTTTGTACAACAAAATTACTTTTCGGTACAATAAAAGTACTTTTTAGTACAACAAAATTATTCTATGGCATAATATAATTACTGTTTGGTACAAAAAAATAACTTTGAGGCACAATAATAGTACTTTTTGTAAAACAAATTTACATTTTGGTACAATAAAAGTATTTTCTGGTACAATAAAAGTACTTTTTGATTCAATAAAATTACTTTCTGAAAATTGTATATAACAAAATAACTTTGCAGTACAATTAAAGTACTCTAAGGTATAATGAAGTACTTAGCGGTACAATAAAATTACTTTTTGATAAAATAAAAGTAAATTTTGGAACAATAATTTTACTTTTTGGTACAATAAAAGTACCTTTTGTACAACAAAATACCTTTTCGGTACAATAAAAGTACATTTTAGTGCAACAAAAGTACTCTATGACAGAATTTAATTACTGTTTGGTACAAATACAGAACTTTTTGATACAATAAAAGTACTTTTTAATACAGTAAAAGTACTTTTTGATACAATCAATTTACTTTTAGTTAAAATCGAAGTACCTTTTATAAAACAAATTTACTTTCTGCTACAATGAAAATACTTTTTGGTGAAATGAAAACACTTTGCGGTAAAAAAAAATGACTTTTTGATACAATTAATTTATTTTGTGTCACAATTAAAGTACCTTTTGTAAAACAAATGTACATTTTAGTACAAAAAATTACTTGTTGGTACAATAAAAGTACTTTTCGGTGCTTAAAATGTACTTTGTGGTAAAACGAAAGTACATTGTGGTACAATAGAAGTACTTTTTGATACAATAAAATATTTTTTGGAACAATTAATGTACATTGTGGCACAATAAAAGTACGTTTTGGTACAACAAAATTACTTAGCGGCGCAAAAACAAACAACTTTGTAAATAAAAGTACTTTCTGGTACAATAAAAGTACTGTTTTTGTACAATAAAAGTACTTTATGGCCCAATAAATGTAATTTTTTGTACCAAAAATTTATGTTGCGGCACAATATAGGTACTTTTTATTGTAGTAAAACATTTTCTGGTACAACAAAAATTATTTTTAGTACAATGATAGTAACTTATGGTACATTAAAAGTACTTTTTCATATAAGAAAAGTAGTAAGCGGTAAAATAAAATTATTTGTTGGGTCTATTAAAGTACTTTGTGTCACAATAAAAGTACTTTTTGGTACAACAAAGTTACCTTGCGGTACAATAAAAATACTTTCTGATGCAAAACAAGTAATTTTTGGTACAAAAAAATTTTGTTTTGAAAATAAAATGTTTTCCTGGTATAATAAAAGTACTTTCTTGAACATTTTTGTGCAACAGTGTACTGTACATCCTTTTGTTTACATTTCATGTACTTATTATGTACAATTTTTTTTGCGACCGGTCGTTGAATATTGATTAGAACACGCGACTACCATGCGGGAGATCTCGGGTTCGATTCCTGCCTCCAGTCATCTACATTTTTCTTTCATTGCCGGCCCCCTCGATGTTGTCGACAACAACTTCGCAGTATTAGTGCCGAGTCAATCGGCATGTTTAGTAAGAGCTTCTCAAACAGTGACGTTCGCATTCGTCGATAAACAAGTAGGTGTCGTTAGTTGTGAATATAAAAATAGCAAGCGTGTTAATTCACAAGAACGCTAGAACCCATTCCACATTCATGGGGTGTAAAGGGAAATTCAGTTTTTTTTTTATTATGTACAATTTATTTATATACTTGTTATGTACATCTTATGTACAATTTGTGTATTTTTTATGTGCTTTTTGTAAATTTTTGTACAATCTGTATACATTTTATGTACATTAGTGTACCTTTTATACAAATATCATGTACTTGTCTTTTCTGCTTATTTACGTACCATTCATGTATTTATACAATTCTAAACCTTTCCCTAACCCCAAATCGTTTGTTGGGTTCACACATTGCAGTGGTGTAAAACTGACAGCTCGTACCTTTGAATGACTACAGTAGTACATCGCATTTAGTGTTACTTACCTCACATACCTCAATTCACAGAGGAATATACGATTTATATCTTCTTCTACTAGTACTAGTCTTTTTAAAACTATTTGTTTTTCCCCGCTCTCTCTCATGCTCCTTTTTACTGAATTGAAAACCATTGAACAAAAGCAAAAGGTAAAAAGTCACCACAAACAAAAGAGGCGGAGGTCCTTTTGTTTCGAATAACTAAAGGGTTTATGCACGCTTCGCGTTTTTTTTTACTCTAGTATTTACGTCACATGGATCAAGCTTGAGGGGAGACCCTTTTGTTTTATTTGATTTTTGTAAAAATACAAAAAGCAAAAACTTTCCTAATAGTAGTGTAACGAGCAAAAAAGTAGAAGCGTCAAAAAGCTTACAACCAGCTAGGATTTTATTGTTCTATTACTTTTTTTTTAGTAAAATAGAGAAAAAAAATTAAAGGATACGAGGTAAAGGTCAACTAAGAATCTGAAGAAGAAGAAAGGTCAACTGTGGTGAACTAGTTGGGTTAAAGCTAAGATCTTGAAAAAACTAACTACTTCATAATCTATAATATTATAATTTCTTTACACTTCCAGCCTAAACCAATTACTATCTAACAAATTACTACCAAACAAATTATTACTACACCTTTTATTAATTTTTAAAATCCTTATTTCTTTTGTAAAACCTTTTTGAATTACTTCCTCCTGTGTAGGATATGCAACAATTTTGTTGACTGTCGTTCCGTTCTCTTTACATACAGTACATACCTCTCACAAATTTGTGCAGTGCAAGCTGCTGTTGAAAGTGCCAGAGAATAAATGTTATAACCGATAGTAATAAACTATCATAATTTTGTTGACAACATGCCAATTTTTGTGTGCACATAATAGAATGGCCCGGAGGGGGACACAGGACACGAGATTGGGGGCAATTTTGTCGGTTGTAATAAAAATAGATCCGATACGTAATAGTATTTGTTCTATAAACAAAACAGTACTGCACAACACTCACACACAGTTAACATGGAAGGAATTGAATTAAAATCGTAACTAATTACGTTATAATGGGTGATAGATACACTGCAGCTAAAAATTTAATTAAATATATATAGAATTTTATAAATACAAAATGGCATTAGATAGAAAAGGTAATGCAATTATAAAAACTATTGTGAAACAATAATATAAAATTGATAAATGACTGTAATATTACGAGTGAAAGCGAATTAATTAAAAGCAAGTGACTGGTGAGGTAGAAATGTTTGCGCAGTAATGTTATAGAAGAAGGAATATTTAAAAAGTTTTGGCATTGTAAACATTTCGTATTGGACCCTATATTCAAATGCCGGCTATTGAACCTCCAAGCCATGACAAAATATTTAGTGACGACGTTATTGTGATATTAAAATTTATATGAATTAAAATTTGATGAGTTAATGTAATAAAACAAAAAAATAAATCCAAAAATAAAAAAAAAATATAACATTATTATTTATTTCTTTTTTCCTTATTTATCTAGCCAATGTATAATTAGTACAATAATATAATAATAATAGTAATACAATAATAAATAATTACAATACGAATTAAATACAAATAAATAAAATAGAGTCGAGTTCTATTCAATTTAATTTAAACGTAGTTAAATTAAATATTTAAATTTTTTTTTAGTACAATTAAAAATTTATAAAAACAAAAACCCGTTGTATCCAAAAAAAAAAAAAAATACTCAGTGTGAAACAAGGTTTTATGAATTTTCGAATCCGTTGGAAGTCCTAAACGGATTTAAAAAAGTATCCGAAACAGAAATCAGTTTCCTCTTCTTTTTTCGAGAGAAATTTCATACGAAATGGGATCTAAAAACGAATCCGATTCGTATAAACTGTCCGTAGAAATGGTTCAGTAACGAGTCCGAATCGGATCCAGATGGTAATTGGTAAAAAGGGCCGTGGCGTCAATATTTAACTATTACGGGTATTTACGGGTAAAACAAAAAAATTCTTAATCGAACATTAGTGAAAAACATAGGATTTACTGAAAGCCTGAACTTTGTCCTTTTGAGGCCGGGAAATAATTGTCCGAACTTACACAAATTATCGTCATGTATTTTTTACATCAAGCGGCACAATATTCAGCCCCTAAAAGAGGCTCTAACTGACCCAAAGGTGCCTCCACTAATTAAACCCTGTTAACACTTTTTTGTTAAACATACCTAGCCACCTATCTTCAGCCCCTAAGGGGCTCCCACACAAGAAATAAATTTTTATAAAATATGCTCCCTCCATTCTAACAGCCCCAAAGGAGCCGATCCCACTAATTTTCTCTAACATTTTTGCCAAACATACCTACCGCCTAACTTTAGACCCTAAGGGGCCTCCCATACAAAAATTAAATTTTTATAAAAGTTGCTACCACCACTCTTACTGATCCAAAGGTGCCCCTAGGGCAGTCAAATGTATGACCAACCCCCACTAATTTAAACCTCCAAAAAATTTTTGCCGAATATAACTACTCCCCAAAAGTGCCCCCCAGAGGACTCAAATTTATGACCGACCCCCAGTCATTCTTCCTTCTTAATTTTTTCCCGAAATTTTCTAGTCATCTATCTTCAGCCCCTAAGAGGGCTCCTATACAATATTAATTTTTTTAAAAAATGTGCTTCCTCCGCTCTATCTGCCCCTAAGGTGACCCTAGGGGAGTCAACTGTATGACCGACTCTCTATAATTTATCCCTCCTAACATTTTCCCCAAACATACCTAACAACTATCTTCAGACCCCAAGGGGATCCTCATACAAAAAATCAATTGTTTTTAAATTTTGCTCCCACAGCTATAACTGCCCCAAAGGTGCCCCTAGAGGAGTCAAATGTATGACCGACCCGCAACATTTTTGTTCAGAACTTACCTACCCCCTATCTTCACACCTTAAAGGGAGCTCGCATACAAAATCTAAATGTTAAAATTTTTAACATTTCAGTAGTAATAGAAAATTACAGACAAAAATTCGATGCGATCGGCAAAAAGTAATGTCCATCTATTATACAAACCCCAATCCTAATTTAAGCGGTAAAATTGTTTATCAAATATAGTTGAAGTGCTAGTTTCATCAATTTATTACCAGGGCAACCGGAAATATGCAAATGCATGTTTTTTTTAGAACGAGATATTAACAAATGGGTAATGTATTTATATGTTTCATACTCTTACAAGTGTTTTGATAACTATTTGTTAAAGCATATTTTTGCATATTTTACCTATAAAGTCATATTTTAGCATATTTTGGTGTTAAGAGCATATTTTTAACAAAATATACTTTTTTAAGCATATTTTTTAAAAAATGCCCCTCTTGAAGCATATTTTATATTTTACACATTTTTCCTTCCTAAAAAAAACGTGAATAAAGCTATTGCTAATGTCAAGAAGGTATTTTTAAAAACTCCATGTAGAGCGGAAATTTTTAAACAAATGTTTCCACACCTTGCATTACATCCAGAACCTAAAACAACACGTATGGTAACATGGCTGGAAGCAGTTAATTTCTATGCCAACAATTATGAAGGCATTTTTTCCTAAGTGCATTAAATGATGAAGAAGAAAAAAATGTGTGAAAATGTTTTTAGAGCATATTTTATGATTTTAAGAGCATTTTTTAATGATTTTAAGAGCATATTTTAATGATTTTAAGAGCATATATAATGATTTTTAAGGGCATATTTTTTAATTTTAAGATCATATTGTATGCTTTTAAGAGCATATTAAATGATTTTATTTTTAAGAGCATATGTAATGATTTAAAGATCAAATATTATGATTTTAAGAACATATTTTATGATTTCAAGATCATATATTATGAACATATTTTATGATTTTAGAATCATATTTTATTATTTTAAGATCATATTTTATGATTTTTACATCATATGTTATGATTTTTAGATCATATGTTATGATTTAAAGATCATATGTTATGATTTTACGATCATATATTATGATTTTAAGAGCATATTTTAGGATTTTAAGATCATATTTTATGATTTCAACGTCCTATTTTATAATTTTAAGATCATATTTTAAGATTTTAGGATCATATTTTATGATTTGAAGATCATATTTTATGTTTTTAAGAGCATATTTAATGATTTAAAGAGCATATTAAATGATTTAAAAAGCATGTTCAATGATTTAAAGAACATATTTTATGATTTTAAGATCGTATTTTATGATTTTATGAGCATATTCTATGATTTTAGGAGCATATTTTATGATTTTAAGATCATATGTTATGATTTGAAGAGCATATTCAATGGCTTTAAGAGCACATTCTATTGTTGTAAGATCATATTTTATGTTTTTAAAGCATATTTTATGATTTTAAGATCATATTTTATGATGTTAAGATCACATTTTATGATTTTAAGATCATATTTTATGATTTTAAAAGCATATTCTATGGTTTTAAGAGCACATTCTATGGTTTTAAGAGCAAATTTTAAGAGCATATTCTATGATTTTAGGAGCATATTTTATGATCATATTTTATGATCATATTTTATGATCATATTTTATGAATTTAAGAGCATATTTTATGATTTTAAGAGCATATTCTATTGTTGTAAGATCATATTTTATGATTTTAAGACAATTTTTTTATGATTTTAAGATCATATTTTTTGATTTTAAGATCATATTTTATGAGTTTAAGATCATATGTTATGATTTTGAGATCATATGTTAAATTTGTTAATCTAGCTAAACGATCAGAAAGGTTATTTATTGCCAATAGCAATTCATTGTCACTCACTAGGATGACGCGTTTCGAACTCCATGACGAGTTCATTATCAGACCCCTACAATTATGTGTAATGTTCACATGCGAAGTAGATATCAGCCGAAAATGTCCATGCATCAATCCATGGCAACCGGTATTATGCACCAAAAATTTTGTTTTATGCGCTTAAAATTAGCCCTTAATATAAAAATAATGCTCTTAAAATCATAAAATATGCTCTTGAAATCATTAAATATGCACTTTAAAACATAAAATATGCTCTTAAAATAATAAAATGTGATCTTAAAATCATAAAATATGATTTTAAAATTATAAAATATGATCTTTAAATCAGAACATATGATCTTAAAATCATAAAGTATGATCCTAGTTAATAATATTTTTTTTAGTTTTACAAAATTATATATTTATTTCTAAAATATAAAAAAATTTGTTATTTTAAGAGCATATTTTATTATTTCAATAGCAAATCTAAAGATTTTAAGAGCATAATTAATGATTTTAAGAGCATATTTAATGATTTTAAGAGCATATATTTTTATTTAAATAGCATATTTCATGATTTTAAGAGCAGATTTAATGATTTTCAGAGCATATATTATTATTTCAAAAGCCTATTTTATGATTTAAAGGGCATATTTCTTGATTATAAGAGCATATTTTATTATTTTAAGAGCATATATTGCTATTTGTAGGGCTTTTAAGCGCATAAAACACGATTTTTAACTTACTAATTAAAAATTTTTTTTTTATATTATAAATAAATATAATAAATTTTGTAATTTACAAAATTATTTTTTTTTTACTTAAAATTTCTGTTTATATTTTCAAATTTTTTTCTATCGAAAGCCACAGTAACAAATTCAAAAACTGTTTCGAGCTATTACACAAAATTTAAGACTTCCGTTGAAATCCTTTTATGTTTTCATTTAGCCATAAATGAAAACATGACAAATCAAATATCATTAACACAGATTTTTCTTTTACATCATCTCAATACAAATACACGTGGCCATTTGCCTGTCTGTCCACAAAAATTCTATTTTTTGTTGTTGCATCAATGAAAAGCTGATGCATCATCACACAACCGTTCAAAACATGAAGCCCCAAAATAGAAAAGAAAAAGTAGAGTAAAAAAAACAACAAATCACGAAACTAAAGGTGCATAGAAAATGAAAGAAACAGTTGTACTAAATGATGATCTAATAAAAATATTGTAAAGTCATTGACCCTCAGATGTTTTGTACGTAAAACGAAATCTCTGAGAAAATGTGTAATCATATCATAAAAAACTATGAATACAAAGTGCAGATAACGAAAAACGGCAGTAGACAAAAAAAAAGGAAGGAAATTTGGATTTCTTTACGTATAAATTTTACTAAGACAATTTATATTATTCAGAGTGTATGTTTTTTATAGAAATTTTGTTCAGGTGTTGAGCAAATTATGTCGCAGATATTTTTTTTTAAATAAATTGAGTAACTTTTTCCTATGATATTGTTTCATAGTTCGGTTTTAAGATTTTTTTCTATTGACAATTATTTATTATTGCCAATAGAGTTTTTTTTATCAAGAGCTGTGAGATGTATTATGTGACGTCATTTCATCATCGGTCTTCGATTGCCCTGAGTAATTCTAGACTGTTATACTCCAACAATTCCTTTATGTTTAGAGAAACAATTTTCTGTCAAATATGATTATTCAACATTTTGTGTCCTTCCATTTGCCTATATGTCCTTTCCGCCACTTGGATTATATTAAGAAATTACAATTTATATTTATGACCTCTTAAGGACATTCTATGTCTGTGGTTAATAGTCCATATTTGCCCCTAAGCACTCTCTAACTCAGACGCACACACAGTTTTATAGCTTTAATATTGAATCATCAACACATTGTCAAACTTTTGACAAATATACATACTATTTCCATATAAGATGGTTATATGCGACGTCTGCATTTTCTCTTAATATTCCTTTTCATATCATATACAAATTTTTATTAATGTTGTATTTTTTTAAATTTTCTATGTGACTTAGACTCCGTTTAAGCCTCAAATCTTACACTTACATGACGATTAACAACAAAAACTGTGTATAAATTATATACAAAAGCAGCGCCTACAAAATAAATATTGCTTCCAAATATGAGTCGGCACAAAACTGTTGGCCTGACGATAAGTGAATCAACATTTTTCGCAATTCCCTAGAGAGACGACAATGCATGACAATGATGATGATGGTGGTGGTGCTTGTAGTACTGTTGGTGATATATATTTTTGTTAGTCTTGCCTTTTTAGCATCAAATGTATTATGTATAGTTGACATGACGCAATTTTCCGGAATTTTATAGAAAACGTGAAATTGTATACTTTTTTTACTTTCTTCTCTTTTCTTGCCAAACTCCTACTCTTGCCACCCAACCGCTTTTGATAACTGCGAGAGACTTTTAGACTGTCAGAACTTTAGTCACATATTACAGCGACTCAGTAATGATGTTAATGTTTTTTCTTAGGTTCGAGCTTGGATGTGATGGTTGGATTTTCCATTTTTCGATGCGGCAGAGACTTATTCGCAGCGGCGGCGAAGATGTAATGAAATTTATATTACAAATGAAAACATTTTGTTTTCTTATGAAAATATACAAATTATGTGTGGTAGGAATGTCGGGGAGTGGTGGGAGAGAGAGACTTGTATACTATTTATGTCGCCTGCGGCTGTAATTGCATTTCGAAAACAGATATGATGACTAGGAATGTATAGGAATAGAATAGTGATTAAACAACAATCAACTTATTTTCATTAAATTAAAAACTTCAAAGATATTACTGCAGCCTTCTTAAGAAGTGGGAAGGATTCAGCAGGATGTTGGCATATCTTTACGACGAATAAAAGGGTCTACTACTGTGGACTCATCGTACACAATTTTTATTTTAAATTCGTTTTGTTTTTGTAGTAGCAGTTCCAAAACAAAAAAAGATATTCATGCAGTAAAATGTTTTAAAAATTAAAATATTTAAATTTTTATTCTCGTATGGGGATATAAAGTGAATCTTACATCTCAAGCCGACTCACAACCTCCTTCGTGGTGGCACCTGGGCAACGTTGTTCGTCATATATTTTTTTTATCTTGAATAGCGGCAAATAGTGAGCGACGATGGCTAGGCTAGCCACCCGCCTTCAGTTCCTTTACTGGCTATAACAACACGAGAAAGAAAAAGTAACAAACGGAACCTCTCAAAAGTTGACGACGACGTAATAAGAACCATGATTTAAGGATATGCACCTGAAACATACGGACTTTCTATAGAGAAGGTGCCCACTATACGCCAGTCCAGGAGATGTCGTGGAAAGGACAAGAATGCTCGCGACGTTAAAATTGCGATATCTATTACAGCTGCCATGCCGAAAAGCACGAATTTGGATGTGGATTTGTAGTTGGCCAGAGTCTCAGACATCTTGTCTCGTGATTCAATCTTATTAGTGATAGAACAGCCACAATCCGCATCAAGGCAAAATATTTCGACATCATGCTGATATGTGTTCATGCCACGATGGAAGATAAAGACAATGAGACTAATAATGCATTTTACGAGCGTCTAGAGGAAACATACGACCGCTTCCCTAGCCACGACATTAAAATTATTCCGGGAGACTTGAACGCAAAAATAGGAAGGAAAGATGTTCTTGGTCCATCAATCGCCGCAGTCTGCTCACCGACATGTCAGACAGCGTGTTTAGGCTGGTTAGCTTCGCAGCGGGAAGGAACATGAGTGGAACCAGATTCCAGCACAAAGATATCCACAAGGCAACTTGGCCATCCCCCGATCAAAACACCAAAAATCAAATTGTTCATGTGGTAATTAATGGCAGACATGCATCTAGTGTCATGGACGTGCCTGTGATCGCAGGCGCTCATATTGGCTCGGCTCATTACCTTGTTGCAGCCAAGGTGCGCACAAGATTGAGCAGTGCAAAAAACGCACGTAACCAAACACAAAGAAAGCTGCACATCGCGAAGCTGCAAAACCCAGAGATAGCCACTGCCTACAGCAACCAGCTCTTCCAATTTCTACGACACAACGCCATTGCTTCTGACGTTCCCGATACACAGTGGCAGCATATTGCGCATTCCATGGCAACCGCTGCAACAACCGCTCTAGGATATGAAAAACGGCGCTCAGACGAATCCTGGTACGATGAAGAATGTTGCATAGCGTCTGAGGAACAGGATGCTGATTATAGGGCAACGCTACAGCCAATTGTAACCCGGGCTGTTAGGGAGCGACACAAAGAGCCTGCAAAACAGGCGAGACAGATATTAAAGAGAAAAATCGTCAGATGAAGGAACGGGAGAACGAGGATATAGAGCGATACAGGAAGCCAAAGGTGAGGCCCGAAAATTTTACCAGAAAGCAAAAGCAAAAGGCTACGGTAATGAACTCCCCTACTATAAGGACAAGGATGGAAATCTGGTGAAAGATACGCAGAGTGTGCTGCATATATGGAGATAACACTTCCAGTAACTGCTGGTTCCAGAAGGCAGCACACGTGAAGCCAACACGCCAATTGACGACGACGGCTTTGATTGTCCACCACTAAGTCTAGCCGAGGTAAGAAGAGCAATATCGCGGATGAAAAATATTAAAGGTGCCGACTGACTTCGGGTAGAGCTCTTCAAACCCGGTGGTAAGGAGCTGATAACGAGCATGCACCAGCTCATATGCACAGTTAGGCTTAATAAGTGCATGTCCTGTGCTAAAGACTACAGGATGTGACTGCAGCCTTCTCAGGTATACAGAAGGAATCAGCGAAAATGGGTCTAATGGTGAACGAGGACACAACGATGTTATTAGTTTCAACGAACAAATAATCTACTAGTTGGAAAGACCAGGTTACTGAGAACCATGCAGAACTTGGTGTGACTAACTGGAGAAGAAGCGCAGAACATGTAAGCGCTTGTAATATTTTTCTACGTGCGGTATACATTTACATATTTTTATATATTTCTGAGAATGATTTCATCGAATCTTTATACCTTAATAATTTTACGGTTATATCGTACCTGAGTTTGGGTACCAACTTGGCATTTTCCGGCTGCTATTGCAAAAACACTGTTACATATGATTTTCGAGTTTATAATATGTCAATATGTCTGCTAATAAAAAAGATCTGGGTGTTATTGTCAATAGTTACTATAATAGTTTTTCTGGAGACATATATTTTTTTCAATACAAAATAAATACAGTCAATATTCTCAACCAATCTGTATCAGTCACAAACATTCAACCTGGGCTTTTGACTACGACCAAATTGTTTCATTTGTTATTTCCTGCAAATATACAGTGGAATCACTATCATTTTTAACCACAATATGTATTCTCCCATATTTTTGCTTATTGTATAGTCAATATTTTTTAACAATACTCCCAATATTATTGTGCTGTGCTTCAATATGCTATCTAATAGTTTGGAGAGACTGGACCGCGACTGGGTGAAAGGAGCGGCGGCATTAAGCACATATCGTTTCAAATTGTTGGCATTTTTTTTTTGCTCTTTTGCTGCATTCTTTCATATGCATTAAATAAATTAATTTTCATTACGAGTTGGTATAATAAGCTGAAATTCTATAGAAGCGAGAAGCAACAATTCACACCACAACCACTACCACCAGTATAGCTGCACACGCAACAATAATTGCCTCAGTTTGTAAGCCGATTGGAAATGCATAAATGCGGTGGCGTTGGTGGTGATAAGCCAGGCAGCAGCATCACGTGGCCGTATAGACTATATAGAAATGTTGTATAGCAAATGTTGATATATTGAAAATATACAAATAAATTAGCAAATTCATATAGGATATGCAATTGATACTGGGGCAGAACAAAAAAAATTATATAGAATTAGATAACACAGTACAACATTTTTCAGCTCATTGATTTGCGACTCAATTCTGAGAACTGCACGTGAAAATAGCCCCAAAAATAAGCACTTCTGCATCATTCGTTTTGTCAAGTTGGCTGCATTAATATGTTACAGTACAAAATTTTTTAGCTCATTGATTTGGGACTCAATTCTGAGAATTGCACATTAAAGTAGTCCCAAAAGTAAGAACTTTTGCATCATTCGTTTTGTCAAGTTTGTTGCCTTAATAATTTAATGGCAAATTAGTATTTGTTTGTTCAAGGTGAATTTTTAGCCGTTTTTTATACTTTGACACGGTTATATATACCTAGGTATACCTAACGGAATATCTCTTTTGTGTCTTTAAGCAAAATTGTAGATATTGAACAGGAGAAAAAAAATGCAGAACAAACCTACCTGAAAAAAGTGCATCCAGTGTCTCTCGAACCAATTCATCCGCTTGTGTCATAACCCAGGATTCTGAACCATACATCAAAACAGGTAGAACCAGTATCTGGTATGGCTGGATTATTGTTCGTCGAGAGAGGGATCTGTCATTAAGTCGCCTGCTTGGTCCGTAGTAGCATTTATTAGGCAGCAGGATTCTTCTCTGGATTTCGAGGCTGACATTATTTGTTTTGTTGATGGCGGAAACCTAGGTAGATAAAATTATCGAGCACCTCGAAATTATAGTTGTCAATGTTCACGCAGTTTCCCAAACAAGTAGTTTCTTTGTTCGTTGAAACTAATAACTTCGTATCGTGTTCTCGTTCACCATTACACCCATTTTCGCTGATTCCTTCTATATAGTTGAGAAGGCTGCAATTATATCCCGCAGTTTTCGACCGATGATGTCTACGTCATCAGCATACGCAAGTAGCTTGTGGCTTTTGTTGAATATCGTGCCACTCGTGTTTATTGCAGCTTTCCTCATTATCATCTCCATCACTATGTTGAAGAGATCACACGATAGACCGTTGCCTTGTTTTAGGCCGCGTGTGTTATGGAATGGCTCCATTAGGTCCTTGCCAATCTTCACTGAAGACTTCGTGTCAGTCAGTGTCATTCCGCAAAGGCGTATCTGCTTCGCTGGAATACCTAACTCAGCCATAGCTCCGAGTATTTTTGCCGTATCAGGCTGTCTACGAAAATATGGTACGTGTCGATCTGTTTCTCTTGGGTCTTTTCCAGGATTTACCGAAGTGTGATTATCTGGCCACCTGTTGATTTACCAGCTCTAAAGCCACACTGATAAGGCCCGATCAGGTTGGATAACACTGGCTTTAGTCTTCCACATAGCACTCTCGACAGGACCTTATATGCGATGCGTAAAAGACTAACCCCGCTTTAGGGGGAGTACACACTTGGTTCAACTCTTTTCAGCACCGGGCATAATACGCTTTGATTCCAATTATCGGGCATGTACTCATTAAACCAAACCGTGCATCGAAGCAGGTGCATGCCCGTTATCAGCTCCTTGCCACCGGACTTGAAGAGCTCTGCTGGATGTCCGTTGTCACCGGCTGCTTTATTATTGTTCAGCCGCGATATTGCTCTTCTTACCTCGGCTTGACTTGGAGAAGAGCAATCTAAGCCGTCGTCGACAATTGGCGTGTTAACAGCGCATGTGAAGCTGTCTTCTGGTACCAGCAGTTGCTGGAAGTGTTCTCTTCATATATGCCGCACACACTGCGTATCTGTAAACAGATTTCCATCTTTGTCCTTACATGAGGGGAACCGGCCGTGGCATAGTGGTTAGAACACGCGACTACCATGCGGGAGATCGCAGGTTCAAACCTGGCTCCAGTCATCTTAAAAGAAAAAAATAAATTAAATTTTTCTTTCATTGTCGGCTCCCCTCGAATGTTGTTTGACAGCAACTTCGCAGTATTAAGCGTCGATTCAGTCGTCGTGTCTAGTAAGAGCTTCTCAAAACAGTGACGTTCGCATTCGTCGATAAATAAGTAGGTGCCGTTAGTTGTGAATCTAAAAATAGAAAGCGTGTTAATTCACAACAACGCGAGAAGCTATCCCATACCTCATTCATGGGGTGCAAAGGGAAATTAAGTTTTTTTTTTAAGAGGGGAACCCATTACCTTACCCTATTGCTTTTACTTTGTAGTACAATTTTCGAGCCTCACCTCTATCCTTGTAACGCTCTATATCCTCGTGCTCCCCTGTCTTTATCTGATATTTTTTTTTCGCTTAAATAGCTATCTCGCCTGTTCTACTGTTTCCTTGTGCCGTTCCCTAACAGCTCGGGTTAGCGATGCCCTATAAGCAGCATCCTGCTCCTCAGGCGCTATGCGACATTCATCATCGTATCAGGATTCGTCTTAGCGCCGTTTTTCATATACTAGCACGGTTGTTGCTGCGGTTGCCATGGACTGCGCAATATGCTGCCACTGTGTATCGGAACGTAAGAAGTAGAGGCGTTGTGTCGTAGTAGTTGGGAGAGCTGGTTGGAGTAGGCAGTGGCTATCTCTGGGGTTTGCAGCTTGGCGATGTCCAGCATTCTTTTATTTGGATAGGTGGTTTCTTCGCTCTGCTCAATCTTGTGCGTACCTTGGCTGCAAACAGGTTATGATCCGAGCAATTATTAGCTGTATTCGTTTACAACCCAGTAATAATTTGCAAGACTGTAGTTTGGGAGAGTAAGAACAATTTTACTCTCTTCATGCAAAATTTGCAAAAAAAGTATTAGAACAACATCCAGTAAAAATTTGAAATTTGATGAAATAATCTTCATCCCTAATGACCCCGATGAAACAATGGAACCCATTTTGACGTTGGACAATTCAAATTTCTAAAAGCTCTTATATCTTGCAAATTGTGGTTGGCTAAAATGTATCCAAACAAAATTTGCAAACTCTTTAGCATTGAACTGTCAAAATTTTACGATCTCTCGCTCTCTCTGGCTCCTCTCACTACCATGTTTTTTCCCGCTGCGAAGCTAACCAGCCTAAGCCCTTTGTCTGATATGTTGGTATGCAGGCTGAATTTACCGATCGATGGACCAAGAACATCTTTCCTTTCTATTTTTGCATTAAAGTCTTCCAGAACAATGGCCAGGGCAGCGGTAGATTTCCTCTAGGCGCTTTTAAAATTCATCTTTCATCTCATCGTTTTTGTCGTCTGTCGTGGCTTGAGCACAAATCAGCGTGATGTAGAAATATTTCGCCTTAATGTGGATTGTTGCTATTCGATCACTAACAGGATTGCATCGCGAGACAAGATATCTGAGTCTCTCGCCAACTACAAATCCACATCCAAATTCGTGCTTTTCGGCATGGCAGCGGGAATAGATGTCGCGATTTTTACGTCGCGAGCATCCTTGTCCTGTCCTCATATCATGGATGGCGTTGATATCAGCCTTATATTTTTTTTAAGGACATCCGCTAGTCGGATAGTGGCATCTTCTCTGTAGAAAGTCCGGACGTTTCAGTTGCATATCCTTAAATCTTGGTCCTTATTACATTTGCGGGGGTCGTCAACATATCGGGGGGTTTCGTTTCTTAATTTTTCTTTCTCGTGTTTTCATAGCCAGTAAAGCACTTGAAGGCGGGTGGCTAGCCCAATCATCAGGGTGCGTCGCTCACTATTGCCTTTAGGCAGTGTTTAGTCTTAAGTCCTTGTCGAATCCTAGTAAATATCCTTAACACGTTTCTAAATCTCTGTTACATATATTATTTCTTACTTTGTCTTATACAATTCTTTTAATACTTGTATTTGTTTTCTTCTCTTCTCTCCAGATTTGTACTAAAATTATACAGTTCAACAACGCGGCCCAAAGGATACATGCCCCCGCATTAACAGCCAGCCAGCCAGCTAGGCACAATTTAAGGACAACAACAACAACAACACGGTGGTAAGTGTATTCATTTCTTGTACTAACACTTCATTTCAATTCATTAGCGTTAATCCTCCCAACACCTTAGCAGACAACACTCGAAATGAATAGGATGACAACAACAAGAATAACAAACAGCGAAACGCTAGCATGAAAAAGCCAATAAAATCAGACATGTAACAACCTCCATCGTCCACCCCCTGTACTCAATTGTCGTCTTTTGTACTTGTGGGGTGACTCGTTTGACTCTTCAAGAAAATTCTTATTTATTGTTATATTCTCGCTCTGGTTTCTTTTTTTTTTTTTTGGCAATCGTACTTGTTCTATGTTTCCCTCTTTTCATACATTCTAAATACTCTGGGCTAGCATTATCGGCGACAAGGTCACGTATGTTAATAATGTTATTTGGTTATATGTAGAAGAGGTAAGTGATTCATCTACCTTATGCTGATGTGCTGATATGGTGGGCTAACAAGTTTGTAACAGTTGGCTTTACTATATCAAAGTATTTTTTTGTGGAATCATCGGAAAAATGTTGCTCAATGTCTCGGATTTTTATGAAACCTATTTTTACATTCTGACTCCTGACACCTTAATAACAAGGCGGTAAAAACACCCATTACTTAATCGCTGATGTCAACTATATTTAGTAGCAATCAGTGATGATTCTCTTATATTCCCGATTAAAAGGACTATGACACTCCTATGCTAAATTTAAGGAGAAATGTAAGCGAGAGATTCATCACTGATTGCTACTAAGTGTAACTGACATCAGCGATTAAGTAATGGGTATTTTTACTGCTGGGTTGTTAAGGTGTCAGCAGTCTGAACTTAAAAATTAATCCATGACACGAGGATGATATTGTAATCGAGGCACCTACTGACATCGTTACTTACTTCGTAATCAAGTGTGTGAGCAAGGTCGCTTCGGTCACTTTGCTTATAACGTATATGCAACTGATATTGCACTTCCTGACATCGTCGCTTACTTTGTAAGCAATATCACACCGATTAGAAATCATACCACATACTTATACTAAATTTAAATCGGAATATAAGCTAGATTTGACCATAAAAATATTCATAAGGCAACATGGTTATCTCCAGATCAATTGACGAGGAATCAGATTGATCATGTGGTAGTCGATGGAAGGCACGCATCGAGTGTTCTGGAAGTACGAGTGATTAGGGGTGCGAACATTGACTCTGATCACTTCCTTACCGCAGTTAAGGTACGCACAAGGCTAAGCATGGCGAAAAACGTACGTAACTAGGCACAACGAAAGCTGGACATCGGTAAACTGCGGACCACAGAGGTAGCAAACGCCTACTCCAACCACCTAACTCAACTGCTGCGGAATGCTCCAACCCTTGACAATATAACCTCGCAGTGGCAAAATATAGCCGACTCCTTAGAACGGGCTGCGAGAAGCGTACTTGGGTACTCAAAGCCGTCACAAGAAGATGCCTGGTACGATGATGAATGTCGCAATGCCACGAGAGAGACGGTTGCTGCATACAGGGCGAAACTGCAGCCAATGGCAACGCGAGCTGTTTGTGAACGGCACAGGGAGAAGAGACGAGCGAATCGTCTTTTTAGAAGAAAAAAGAAGGAGCTGAAGAAGAGACAGGATGAGTGCACTGAGAGGGGAAGCCCGAAAATTCTACAAGAGAGTTAAAGCGAGAATGCGTGGAACAGGGTTGCCCTCCTGCAAGGACAGCGATGGTCAGCTAGTGACGGACCCGGATAACGTTCTGAAGATATGGAGAGATCACTTTAGAAATTTACTGGATACTGACACCACTCCAGGAGACCCCGCTCCAATCCATGACGATGGTATTAACTGTCCACCTCCCAGCCATAGCGAGATACGTATGACCATCTCCCGCCTTAAAAACAACAAAGCTGCTGGAGCCGATGGTATCCCTGCTGAATTGTTTAAGGCTGGCGGGGAGGAGCTGATTAGGAGCATGCATCAGCTCATAGAGAACATCTGGCAAGAGGAGAGCATGCCCGGGGATTGGAGTCTCAGTCTGTTATGTCCCATATACAAGAAAGGAGATCGTAGTGAATGTAAGAACTATCGTGGAATAAGCCTATTACCAATTGCGTACAAGGTCCTTTCAAGCATATTGTGTGAACGTCTAAAGCCAATTGTAGAACAACTAATTGGACCATATCAGTGCGGCTTTAGACCTGGCAAATCTACGACGGATCAAATATTCACCTTACGACAAATCCTGGAAAAAACCCATGAAAAGCAGATCGACACCTACCACCTCTTTGTCGACTACAAAGCTGCCTTCGACTCTCCGATAAGGAATAGGCTTTATGAGGCCATGTCTGAGTTTGGTATTCCTGCAAAGCTGATTCGACTTTGCAAATGTACCTTAGACAACACCAAATCCTCGGTTAAGATTGGTGAGGATCAGTCTGAACCACTCAACACGGAAAGAGGTCTCAGGCAGGGCGATAGCCTGTCCTGTACACTATTTAATATAGTTATGGAGAAGGTGATGAGAAAGGCTGGTGTCAACATGTCTGGCACCGTACACAGAAAAAAATCACAACTGTTGTTAAGTAATTATATATTATTGTAAGCGTTCAATTTCGATTTATAACAATTTTTCCATTTAAACATGTTTGTAAATTGTCATATTGACAAATTTTCAAACACTTTTCAAATTTAACTAAAATACACAAATTGTAACTATAACAAAACTGTTTATTGTATTTACAATTTTGGTTGTTGGCGCCTTTTTAATTAAATATTTAATTGTATTGACGAAATGGTATTCAATATGACAACTAGTTTGTCGTAATTTTTTTCTGTGTATTCCACAAAAGCCACATGCCACTAGCCTATGCCGATGATATAGACATCATTGGCCGAAATATGCGGGATGTTACTGCAGTTTTCTCATCACTAGAAAAGGAGTCAGCAAAAATGGGTTTAGCGGTCAACGAGGACAAAACAAAAATTATGATTTCGACGAACAAAGAGTCCTCACGATGGGGACGCACCGTGAACGTTGACAATTTTTGTTTTGAGGTAGTCGACGAATTTACCTACCTCGGATCTTCCGTCAACAAGAAAAATAATGTCAGCCAAGAAATTAAACGGAGAATAGTGCTAGCCAATAGATGTTTCTACGGACTTCGGCAGCACTTTAGTAACATCACCTTCTCTCGGAATACTAAGAAACAGCTATACCAGGTGCTTATCTTACATGTTCTGTTGTATGCTGCCGAATCATGGGTGCTTACTACAACGGACATACAAAACCTGGGAGTATTCGAGAGAAAAGTACTCCGAAAAATATATGGACCTATCTGTGTCGAAGGCGAGTTTCGCCATCGGATGAACCATGAGCTGTATGAGCTTTACCACGACATTGACGTAGCTAAAAGAGTCAGAATCCAACGACTTCGATGGCTGGGACATGTTGCCAGGATGGATGTAAATGCTCCAGCGAGAAAGGTGTTTGAAGGCGAACCTGAAGGACGGCCCTGCTCTGCGCCGTCCCAAACTCCGTTGGAAGGACCAAGTGGTAGGCGATGTGCCATCATCTGGTAGGACTAACTGGAGAACACACGCAGAAGACCGAAGCGTGTGGAATTCTTTATTACTTCAGGCCTCAAATTTATGAACTACGTTTCG
This sequence comes from Muscina levida, assembly GCA_964034835.1. Lineage (NCBI taxonomy): Eukaryota > Metazoa > Arthropoda > Insecta > Diptera > Muscidae > Muscina > Muscina levida. The sequence continues at coordinate 132,724,376 of OZ035881.1, forward strand.
TAAATTGTAATTGGCCACTTAAGTAAGTATAAGCTATGGAATCATTAATGATTGCTACTAAATATAGCTGACATCCGCAATAACGTAATGGGTATTTTTACAGATGGGTACCATTCAATATTCTCCGAGGATGGGATCAATGGCATATGAGTCTATAACCAACACATAACACAGTAAAACACATGACGTATGATTCACGTGGAGTATTTATTATGTTAATCATACGCCACCACCATAAAATAGCCTAAAACGTGACAAATTCCCCTATACGATACTAACTAACTTCAAATCGATATTAAATTATTATGGCATGTAACTTGACAAAACGATTAATACATAACTTTTTCCTTTTGGGACTACTTTCACCTGCAGTTCTCAGAATTGAGTCCCAAATCGATGAGCTGAGAAATAATGTAATGTACCCGTTTTATGTCCTTAAAACTATGACCACTGAAATGTAAACTTACCAACAGTATCTTGGGTAAAATTAATACATCCTCTCCTCCAAAATATTATGTTGGAAAGTTACAGGAGTTGTAAGTGAAGCTAAAGTACATTTTACTATTCCTTTACCAATCTATTTTTCGAAATCCGCCATGTAATGTTCTCTATTGTTAGTATTGCTGTAGTAAATTTGTTATGACATTGATGAAATATTACTTATGATATACTTTTCTACTTCTCTCTGACAAATACTGACTACCTTCGAGGTTTCTTGTCGTGGGTTGGGTTCGCCACAGGAAGGCAGGCACAACGGCGAAGGCGTTAGCGTTGGTTATATGCTTAACACAAGGATACGCTTTGGCTTTTACTTTGATTATGGTGATGAGAGTACATATAATACCATATAATAAATTAATTTCAAAGACCTTAGCAGTAGCAGGTCGTTATCGATGGCATTACCTTCAAAGTTACAGGATGCGAATACGAATAAAAGGAAACGATGCGAAGTGGATAAAGAAATTTCCATTGGGCAAATTGAATATTTATTTAGAGGCAAATTGGATAATACCATAAAGTAAATTAACATAAATTTGACGTGATTTCCGTGCTGTTTTTTTAAGGGTGCTCCTAAGTAATATGTATAACACAATACAACTCATGAATTTGGGACACAATTTTGAGAATTGCACGTGATAGTAGCCGTAAAAATAAGAACTTCTGCATCATTCGTTTTGTCAACTTACATGCCATAATAATTTAATGGCCACACGATTTTTTTTAGCTCATGGTGGATTTTTGGCATATTTTCTATACTGAATATCGCTTTTGTGTCTGAAGCAAAGTAGATAATGAATAGCACATTACAACACATGATTTTGGGACTCAATTCTGATAATTGCATGTAAAAGAAGCCCCAAAAGGAAGAAGTTATGCATCATTCTTTTTGCGAAGTTACATGCCATAATAATTTAATATCAATTTGAAGTTAGTAAGTATCGTATAGGGGAATTTTTCACGTTTTAGGCTCTTTTGTTTGACATAACTCGAGAACCACTAATCCTATTTAGCTAAACCAATTTAAAAAAATTAAGAATTACAATTCCTTAAATCTATTCATATAACGTTTCCCTACAAAACACTGCATTGGAAATTTGGCAATTCTAATATTAGTCATTTTAAGAGTCGTTATTTAAGGGCTCCCCACTCCGATCGATGACTAACTTTATGTTTGCTCTTCATTTATATGAAAAAATATCTCTTAAAATTATATTATCTATAAATCTATATCCTTTTTGTCCGTCCCAATAACAACAAATGTTTTCATGTCCCTTTGCCAGACTTCTTTATTAAATATTGATTAGAATTGGGATTTATTTGCAAATCCTTAAGGATGTCAATTGACCTTTAAACCTTTTTTTTGGTTTTCTTATGTAAATATGTACAATATATTTTTTTTCTTTCTTATAAAGGCTGTAATGTAGTAGTAGTTAAACCTTCATAAGTTATGTAAATGTAACAAATATTTGTATCATTATTAAGGATATTTCTAGTGAATAGGATAATAATGTTGTGTTGAATGATGGATGTCTCAATATTGATGTTGGCTTCAAGTTTTGTACGCGTGGGAGATATTTGCGAAAAATACCATTAAATAAGAAAAATAATATTTGATTTAAAATGTATAAAATTAAAGGATATGGTAGGAGAGATGGCTTAGTTGGACATAGGGACTAAAAAACTAAATTGAAATTATTATCGGATATTTAATTTGGGGTAACATAACAGGGGTTTTATCTTAGGCTGAGGTAGTCTCAGTTGCCTCCAGGGTCTTCCCAAGGACCCTCTCAACCTTACGAAATAATAGAGTGGATTTTCCCTGACTAGCGCAAGATATTCTATATTTCTTTATTTTACAATCCACAAATCTTAGAAAGAACGAAACACTCTGTATCCTTAAGCTAAAGTGCAATCACTGGTCTGTTATCCTTAAGATATTTGATGGCAGGTAATGATGTCTGGGGTTATACTTGGTCGGTGGCCACTTACCGTTGATGGTGTCTGGTGTTATGTATTACGATGCATGGGTTTGTTGTTCTTTGTAGGGAGAAACGGTCCTTAGACGAGCGGCGGTAATTCGGTGACGGGAAACAGGACGGGCTTGACGCGGCGGTAATTCGGTGATTGGAAACAGGACGGGTTAAACGTTGCGGGTGGAATTAGACGTCGAGGACTCGTAGATAAATATGGTAGGACCTACTGGTGAAATTTGCTAAGGTCCTGAAACAGAATAATAAGAACAACTATTAATAGACCCTGGCCTTACAAGTGCGAGGACTCGTTGTACAGAGTCCGCTTGTTCTGGCTTGTAGCCCGTTTGTACAGGCTCGTAGCCCGGTAGTACAGACTCAAGGTCCGATTGTACAGGCTTATAGCTCGATTGTACAGGCTAGTAGCTCGGTTGTACACACTCAAGGTCCGATTGTATAAACTTGTAGGTCGGATTGTACAGGCATACAGCCCGGTTGTTCAGACTTATTGTCCGATTGTACAGGCCTATAGCCCAGTTGTACAGACTAAGTGTCCATTTAACAAAGATGCTTGTCTTCGTACAATCCCAAAGGATCAAGGAGACCAGATAACATTCCTTGTAGCCCGATTGTTTAGGCTTATAGCTCGATTGTACAGGCTAGTAGCTCGGTTGTACAGACTCAAGGTCCGATTGTACAAACTTGTAGGTCGGATTGTACAGGCCTAGAGCCCGGTTGTACAGACTTATTGTCCAAATGTACAGACCTATAGCCCAGTTATACAGACTTAGTGTCCATTTAACAAAGATGCTTGTCTTCGTACAATCCCAAAGGATCAAGGAGATCAGATAACATTCCTTCACTTGGCAATAAACTTCGTCACCAACGATTGTACAGACTCAAGGTGCTATTAAACTTCTTGTGGAAACAGCAAGAGAAGCAATAAATAAGAGAAAGTACGAGTCGTATTCAAACGATTACTGTGTTGTAACTAGGGTGTTCAAAACCGAAACCGAAAAACCGTAAACCGGTTTTTTATTTAAACCCGTATGCCGGTTTTTGCAAAAATGCCATTTTCGAATAACCGGTTTAACCGAGTTTTTTCCTTCGGGTACTCGGTTTTTTTTTAATTAGTTTGAAATTGAATTTTAAAATTTTACAAAGCTTGTAAAATCATTCTTGTTTATAAAATGTAAAAAGATTTTTCTAAATTAATTTGAAATTTTATTTTAAAATTTTCCAAAGCTTCTAAAATCATACTCGTTTATAAAACGTTAGAAGTTTTTTCTAAATTAATTTGAAATTGAATTTTAAAATTTTACAAAGCTTCTAAAAACTATCTATATATATAAAAATGAAATGGTCCACGTATGTCATACCATCACTTGAGAACGGCTGGAGCGATTTGGCTGATTTTTTTTTTATTCGATTCAAAATTTTCCGTAGATTGTTTGTGTTGAAAAAAATCAAATCCAGGTGGCGCTAGGGTGGATTTATATCGAAAATTTGAATACATGTACCAATTCAACTGAAATTTAGAATGGATATTAGTTTGATCATGAGAAAACATATTATGTACAAATGGATCCGGTAGGTGGCGTTGAGGTCGGTTTACAGTCAAAATTTTAACGAATGGGGCAATTTAACTGAAATTCAGAATCTATGTTTGTTTGATCATCAGAAAAAATCATATGTACAAATGGACCCGGTAGATGGCGCTAGGGTGGATTTATATAGAAAATTTGAATGCATGTACCAATTTAACTGAAATTTAGTATTTATGTTTGTGGAACCTTGAGAAAAAATTAGTTGTATAAATTGCCCCATTAGGTGTCGCTATGGTGGAATTATAATGAAAATTTTAACGAATTAAACTGAAATTTAGAATGTATATTTGTTTTGTTATGAGCATTTTTTTTGTATATATGGACCCGCAGTTGATTTGGCTGGGGTTGAATTATTTCGAAAATGTATATCGTTTGTCCGATTTTACTTAATTTTAAAATATATGATTTTTTTGGCATGAGAAGATTTTGAATATCGATTGTCCGATTTTACTTAAACTTAAAATATATGATTTTTTTGGCATGAGAAAATTTTGAATGTATGTTTGGAACCAGTTGCCGGTGTTTAGCTTATGATACACTTAATTTTTGGAATGTCATTTAGTCACTTTTTTTAACATCAAAGTTATTCAGAAGTCTATATATATAAAAAAGATGTACATTTTGATGTAACCACTAATTGTGAAAACGGTTGACCTCATTTGTCCCAAAATTTCAGTGAAAGTTAAGGATTGGCTGTAGATGGTCACCCAGACCGCAAAAAGGCTTAAAGAAGAATGACTAACTTTTACAATGGCGCACTTCCTACAGAATTAGAGAGCTTCACAAAGTGGTTTTTCCCATTTCGAAATTTTAGGGGACAATAACGAAAATAGGAATAACTGTTGATATCACCCAGACCATACGGTTAAGGGGGTTGCTGAGCCTAATGAATGCATTTTTGGAAATTCGGACTCCTTAGGATAAAAAGGTACAATCACCCAGTACACCAACGCAGAAAGTTATATGTCAGTCAATCGGCTTAAAAATGTGGTTTTAGAATATATGCCTATCGATAAGTAAGTTTTCATCACATCATGGACGAATTTATCCGGAAAAACCTCGCCCTTTAAATTGAAATATTTTAGAGGTCAAAAAAATAAACCAATCGTTTTTAGGTTTCAACTACACTCAACATATTTTACAAAAATTTGGAGGCAGGACGAAGTCTGCCGGGCCAGCTAGTTTGTTTAAAAAATGTAAAAAGTTGTTTCTAAATTAATTTGAAATTGAATTTTAAAACGTTAAAAAGCTTTTTAAAAACATTCTCGTTTACAAATTTTGAATACCCTAATTATATGTATTAGTACCGGAATATATCCTACCAGCTAATCCTGTGTAAAGTAGTCTAAAAAGGCGGAAACGATGGAATTTGCTAACGAGCTTTTTAAAAGACTTTATCCTGCAATTTCCCCAACAACGGTAAAGTCTATTAACAGTTCAGATTGTGAGATGGGGGAATCTCCTAATGGTAGTCTTTGCAACGATTTAAACATGACAATAAATAACATCCGAAATCCACCAGTGAAAACAAATTGCAATGACACAAGCCTGTATGATGATTTTAAATATTTCGATAGATTTAATAAAAGGACAGAAAAGCTCAACATCCTTCTAAACGCTCTTCTGCCAATAAATCCTTTTGTATCATTGCTTCTGTATCAAACTTTATAAAAACGAAATAGTAGAATTGACTCAAAATTAAACACTTAAATTTGCATATTATTTCTTAAATACTTCCAGCCTTACGAATGTTATGATCGAACGATTTAATTTAAAAAAAACCACATAAAAGTTAAACTTTTTTCTATTTTGTAATATATTTTGAATAGCTCCCTACTAGCTCTACATTATGTAAAAAAGGCGTCATACTTAAAAATCTACAATCCAAGATATTAACAAAACACAGGCCTACGTTATGCTACACGAAATAGAAGTGCGTTTTATGTTAGTTCTTGAAATTTCAAAAGACTTATTTCATAAAATAGACCAATAGCGCTTTAAAAATATATTTTTGTTGGGCAAATTTGTTCCTCTGGTTTTTAACCGCGAGGTAATAAATACCTACGTTATGTTACTGACGTTATTTTTATATGCCACTAATTGTTGTTCACGAATGTTACATTAGAATGCCAATAAAATAAAATCAAAATTTTGCTGCTAATTTATATTTTTTTATTATTATGGACCAGTTATTTGTTGTAAATAAAATTTTATGATAAAAGTGGACTTGCATCATCAGTAAATATAATATAAAAATTTAAAACTGGTGACCAGCAAAAGAATGCAATTTTGCAATCCGCTGAATCAACACTGAAACTAAGAAATGCTTTGGGCATTTTAATTTAATAAAATTTAAGTATTCGTCTTTACTAATACAAGTCAGAAATTTTTTTTTTTACAACTTTTAATTTTTCGATCACGGTTGACACTTCTGTGGAAATACCCATATACCCTTAGTAAAACATATTATTTTATAGTATATTGATATCATTACTCGATTTCTAAAGTAGGCGAAGTGGTACATTTGTATAGGATAGACTTAAACTTTTTTTCTCAAAACTCTATCCTGATTTAGCTTTAACAAATACAGAATTTGGGCCCGATCACGTTGGGTGTATTGATATTACTACTCCATCTCTAGAGTGGGCGGAATAGTACATTTGTATGGGAGGTCTCAGATGGGGCGTGGCTAGACTTAAAAACTTTATCCTGATTTAGCTTTACTAAATACAGAATTTGGACACGATCACGTTGGGTATATTGATATTACTACTCTATCTCTGAAGTGGGAGGAATGGTGCATTTGTATGGGAGGTTCCAGCTGGTACGTGGCTAGGCTTCTAAATTGGTTCTCAAAATTTTTATTCTGTTTGAGCAATACTAAAAACAGGATTTGGTCACGATCGCGTTGGATCCATTAATAATATTAATCGATTTCTAAAGTGGGTGGTACCTGATGGGTATTGGAGGTACCACATGAGGCGTAGCTAGACTACCAGTTTTTTCTCCAAAATTTTGTCCTAAATGAAGGATTTTTGTTTTACTAAATGAAGGATTTGGGCACGATCGGATTGGGGGTATTGATATAACATACTAAATAAATGCATTTTTTTAAACCAAATTATTTTTTACTTTTTAGGAAAAAACCGGAAAAACCGGTTAAACCGGTTTTCTTTAAAAGGCTGTATTCGAAATCCGATTTTTCAAAAAAATCAATTTTTCGAATAACTCGGAAACCGGGTTTCTAAAAAAAGTAGGTATTTGAACACTCTAGTTGTAACCCTTGATGTCAAATACGCCTTTAACTCTGCGAATTGGAAGGAAATTATACAGGTATTGCAGAATCTAAGTATTCCCCAATATCCGATATCAATCATACAGGACTACTTCAGAAACCGAGTAGTTCTCTACAGTACGGATGATGGTCTCAAGAAATATGTGGTTGCCGGAGGAGTACCACAAGGATCTGTTCTCGGTCCACTCTTATGGAATGTCATGTACAATGGAATTCTACGGCTTAACTTACCAGTTGGAGTTAAGACCATTGGATTTGCGGACTACATTGCACTATTAGTAGTAGCATCAGAACTTAATGAAGCCAAAACAGTGACTAATGCAAGTATTAGTGTGGTATAATCAAGGCTTGCTTCAATTTGCCTCTTACTTGCAGATCATAAGATGGAAGTTGTCGTCATATCGAGCCGACGAGTTAGAGAACCAATAAACATAAACGTTGGAGACTGCGAAATAAACTCAAAGGATTCGTTAAAGTATTTGGGTATGATGATAGATAGTAAACTGTCATTTAAGAGCCATATAAACAACGTCATTACTAAGACCACATCGTCTGCAGCGGCTCTTTGTAGGGTGATACCGAACACGAGAGGTCCTAAGTACCAGAGAAGGAAAATTTTAGCCGAGATAGTTAAGAGCATCATACTATATGCCTCACCTATATGGGCTGACTGCATAAAATTTAAATCATACAGCGGTAGACTTAACTTGGTATACAGACTGTATACAGCAGTACAGACTTTTTGTCCGATTGGACAGACTCGTAGGTCCGATGTACAGGCCTATAGCCCCGTTAACAGACTTATTGTCCGATTGTGTTTCATAGGTCTGCCAACGACGTTATCAGAGCCGTTGTGTTACTTACATTCTTACGTACTTACTTAAGTGGCACATTACAACTTACGAACGTGGTTCATAAATGTGAGGGCTGAAGTATTAAAGAATTCCACACGCTTCGATCTTCTGCGTACGTTCTCTAGTAAGTTCTACCAGATGGTGGCACGTCGCCTACCACTTGGTCCTTCCAACGAAGTTTGGGTCTCCCTGCTCTGCACCATCCTTCTAGTTCGCCTTCAAACACCTTTCCCGCTGGAGAATTTACATCCATCCTGGCGACATATCCCAGCCGTCGTAGTCCTTGGATTCTGACTCTTTTAGCTACGTCGATGTCGTGACAATGCTTCTACAGGTCATGGTTAATCCGATGGCGAAACTCGCAGTCGACACAGATAGGACCATATATTTTTCGGAGTACTTTTCTCTCGAATACTTCCAGGTTTTGTATGTCCGTTGTCGTAAGTCCCCATGATTCGGCAGCATACAAAAGAACGGGTAAGATTAGCACCTGGTAAAGCTGTTTCTTAGTATTCCGAGATAAGGTGGTGTTAGTAAAGTGCTGCCGAAGTCCGTAGCAGCATCTATTGGCGAGCACTATTCTCCGCTTGATTTCTTGGCTGACATTATTTTTCTTGTTAATGGAAGATCCGAGTTAGGTAAACTCATCTATTAACTCAAAACAATAACGTTGACGGTGCGTCCCCATCAAGAGGACTCTTTGTTTGTCGAAATCATTATTTTAGTTTTGTCCTCGTTGACCACTAAACCCATTTTTGCTAACTCCTTTTCTAGCGATGAGAAAACTGCAGTAACATACCGCAGATTTCGGCCAATGATGTCTATGTTATCGGCATAGGCAAGTGGACAGTGGCTCTTGTAGAATATGGTGCCAGACATGTTGACACCTGCCTTTCTCATCACCTTCTCCATAACTATATTAAATAGTGTACAGGATAAGCTATCACTCTGCTTGAAAACTCTTTCCGGGTTGAATGCTTCAGAGTGATACATACCAATCTTAACGGAGGATTTGGTGTTTTCCAAGGTACATCTGCAAAGTCGAATTAGCTTTGAAGGAATACCAAACTCAGACATGGCCTCATAAAGCCTATTCCTTATTGGAGAGTCGAAGGCAGCCTTTTGTAGTCGACAAAGAGATGGTAGGAGTCGATTTGCTTTTCATGAGTTTATTTCCCAGGATTTGTCGTAAGGAGAATATTTGATACGTCGTAAATTTACCAGATCTAAAGCCGCACTGATATGGTCCAATTAGTTTTTCTACAATTGACTTTAGACGTTCACACAATATGCTTGAAAGGACCTTGTACGCCATTGGTAATAGAATTATTCGACGGTAGTTCATACGCTCACTACGATCTACTTACTTACTTACTTACTTACTAAATTTCCCTTTACACCCCATGAATGAGGTAAATTAACACGCTTTCTTTTTTAAGCTTCACAACTAACTGCACCTACTTGTTTATCGACGAATGCGAACGTCACTGTTAGAGAAGCTTTTTACTAGACATGCTGTTTGACTTGACACTTACACTGCTAAGTTGCTGTCGACAACTTCGAGGCGGCCGGCAATGAACGAAAAATATAGATGACTACAGCCAGGAGTTGAACCTGGGATATCCCGCATGGTAGTCGCGTGTTGTAAACACTATGCCACGGCCGGTCTACTTTCTTATATATGGGACATAACAGACCGAGACTCCAATCCCCGGGCATGCTCTCCTTTAGCCAGATGTTCTCCATAAGGCATTCATCACCTTATCATCACCTCCTAATGAGGTCCTCCCCGCCAGCCTTAAACAATTCAGTAGGGAGATCATCGCATTGTTGTTTTTAAGGCGGGATATTGCCACACGTATCTCGCTCTGGCTCGGAGGTGTACAATTAATACCATCGTCATGTATTAGAGTGGGGTCTTCTGGAGTGGTGTCCGTATCCAGTAGATTTCTGAGATGATCTCTCCATATCTTCACAACGTTAAGCGCCCCATACACGAGTTTCTGTGCACTTATCCTGTCTCTTCTTTAGTTATTTCTTTTCCGTCTAAAAAGTCGAGTTGCCTCTCGTCTTTTCTCCCTGTGCTGTTAACGAACACCTCGCGTTGCCATTGGCTGCAGTTTCGCCTTGTATGCAGCATCTGTCTCTCTCGTGGCATTGCGACATTCATCATCGTACCAGGCATCTTCTTGAGACGGCTTTGAGTACCCAAGTACGTTTCTCGCAGTCCTTTCTATGATGTCGGCTATATATTGTCACTGCGAGGTAATAATTCCGTAACAGTTGAGTTAGGTGGTTGAAGTAGGCGTCTGCTACCTCTGTGGTCCGCAGTTTACCGATTTCAAGTTTTCGTTGTGCCTGGTTATGTACGTTTTTCTATCACGTGATCTATCTGATTCCTCGTTAATTGATCTGGAGATAACCATGTTGCCTTATGAATATTTTTATGGTGAAATCTAGTGCTGCTAACTACCTACCACATTACTTGCCGCAGATAAATCAATCAGTCTGATGCCATTGTTTGACGTTTCGGTGTGCAGACTGAATTTTTCGATGGTAGGCTCAAATGCGGTCTCCCTGCCTATTTTAGCAATAAAATCGCCTATCTCCATATCCTTCTATTAATTTCTAGGCACTTTATTGGGATATTGCAACCATAATTGATGTGGCCCTTGATATCTTATTCATGGTCCTTCGAACCGGTGATTATGTTTAGTTTATTACATACTGCACAGCAATGAATCAAACTTATGATTCCAGTACAGGAATTTTAATGTAAAGATAACTATTGGAAATAGAATTGAGATTAAAGTACAATAACAGTTAAATATAATGTCAGAAAAGAAGTTATATTTACTATTGTTATATAAGTGTAACAACATTCTGGCGCTAAAGTGCTTAATTATTTTCCAATTAGCTGTTGGCATTTGCAACTGAAATCTACAACACTGTGTAGCCGCATTTAAACAACATCTGATGATTGCCTTACTCACACACATACTTACAACTCCCTCCCACATAACAAGTCAATGCATCAAATTTTTATTGTCCTTAACAATTCAAAAAGGACATACAACCTTTTGAAGTTATATACACTTGTACAGTGTATAAAGTTTTCTTACCTGTCTTGTTTTTTTTTTTTTTTTGGCAACATTTGTCCATATTCCCTAAGAGTACAACATAAATTTTGTTGCTTATTGTTGCAATACCAAAAACAATTTGCATATATAGTTTGCCACTCGTATTGTGCTTCACCACTATAGCCCTAAAAACTCGACCGCAATAATCGATTCCGTATCTTCAGTCGTACACCTATAAATTTTTCTTTAGAACAAATTTTATTCTACATCATTTGGCCATTGCCACTGCAGATTTTGTGTAGACTCGAGGATATTGGCATTGATGCCAAATTAACATTAGGTCTGATGGTGGATAACGTTAGGCTGCTTTAGTTTTGGGCCTATATTTGGTAATTGTGGTCTAATTAGCTATCTCTCTTTCGTTCTCGCTCTCTCTCTCTCTCTTCTGGTACTAGAGTTCTGCCATTTCGTTGGGTTGAATTGCTTCAGTCAGCTGCAAATGCAATTGGTCGAATTGTGGTTTTGTGTTTTGCATGTGTTGTAAAAAAATCGAGTTTTATTTTCGTTGAATTTTATTTTAGGTTTTTTTTTTGTTTATTTTCGAATTACCATTAAATATATGTATGTTTTATTTTCTCTGCTCGTATTCATAATTGTTACGTGCCACTTGGTAACATATATGTGTGTTATTGTTGTTGTTGTGTAAATCCTTAGCGGGTAACCTATAAAGTGCCACAAACATACTTCTTGTGTGATAAGGAAAACAACATCATAATCATCGTCATCTTCATCATCATCATCATAATTTTCGGCTTACCAGTAAAGCTTTGGCAAAACTTTATTCTACTGTTGCGAAATCCGATAACAAATACAACAAATACTCTTTTTTTGTTTTGTTGGCTGAGAATTTTGTTATACCATAAATTTACTTTTAGTAAACCGAGACGATAAATAAACATAAAGAAAGTTTTATTTTACAATTAAAAGTTTTTACCCTCAAAATGGGTTCGGCAGCATTTCAACTGCACAGAAAATGCAAAATCAAAGAAATTTTACAACGACATTACATTTTAATCACGCAACATAAATATGCAAGTGTAAGTTGTGAACAGTATTTAAGATATCGCGTTAAATAGAATTAAAATGGTGAAAGAGAGCTGATTAAGAGTAGAGATTGGAGGAAGGATACAATTATTGTTTTGTTTTGTAATATTAGTTCCAAACGACTAGACTTGTTGTTCGTTGAAACAAATAACATGGTTTTGTTCCCATTTATCACCAGATCCCCTTCTGCCGATTGCTTCTTAATGCTTGAAAAGGCTGCAGTAACATACCGCAGTCCTCAGCAGTCCTTGATAGAAAATGACTACATCAGATTTTTACCTATCTTCACAGAAGACTTCGTATCAGTCAGTGTCATCCCTCATAGTCATTTCAGCTTTGAAGGGATATCAAATTAATCCTTATCATCTAATAGTTATTGTCTTACACTGTACAACATTGTCAGCTCATTGATTTGGGACTCAATGCTGAGAACTGCACGTGAAAGAAGCCCCTAAAAGAAGAAGTTCTGCATCATTCGTTTTGTCAAGTTACATGCCATAATAATTTAAGACCAATTTGAAGTTAGTAAGTATCGTATAGGGGAATTTTCACGTTTTAGGCTCATTAGACTTTCACATAATATACTCGACAGGACCTTGTAAGCGATGGGTAAAAAAACAATCCCACTGTAGTGGGTGCACACATTTGGATTGGCTTTCTTAAGCATATTACATAAAACATAAATTGATTGGATAACGGATATATATTCCTTTAACCAAATCTGATACATATACGTGGGCTTAACCTCAATCTCAGTGTATTTCAAAGTCCTAACTCTCCTATAGTGGCCATGCGGACAAGCACGACACCTAGTCTCACGGTTCAACCCGGTTTGTGAACAAATAGCCATCATAAGAGTCATAAGTCATGCTTCGACAGAAGAGAAAAGCGTTGAGGACAAAGACGAGTTATTCAAGAACCTAGAAAATTGTACAAGGCTATTTTAATGCTAAAATAGGCACTGTATTTAAGCCTACCATTTCAAAATTCAGTCTGCACACTGAAACGTCGAACAAATAGTTAGCAGCACTAGATTTGACCATAGAAATATTCATAAGGCAACATGGTTGTCTCCAGATCAATTGACGAGGAATCAGATTGATCAAGTGGTAGTCGATGAAAGTCACTCATCGAGTGTCCTGGACGTACTAGTGATCAGGGTTGCTAACATTGACTCTGATCACTACCTTACCGCAGTTAAGGTACGCACTAGGCTGGTGAAAAACGTACGTAAGCAGGCACAACGAAAGCTGGAGAACGGTTAACTGCGGCCACAGAGGTAGCGGACGCCTACTCCAACGACCTAACTCAACTGCTACGGAATGCTCCAACCCCTGATAATATAACCTCGCAGTGGCAATATATAGCCGACTCCTTACAACGGACTGCGAGAATCTTGCTTGGGTACTTAAAGCCGTCTCAAGAAGATGCCTGGTACGATGATGAATGTCCCAATGCCACGAGACAGACGGATGCTGCATACAGGGCGAAACTTCAGCCAATAGCAACGTGATATGTTCGTGAACCGCACAGACGAGAGGCAAATCGTCTTTTTAGATGTAAAAAGAAGATGTTGAAGAAGAGACAGGATAAGTGCACAGTGTTGTTCCGAAGTTGAGGGGAAGCCCGAAAATTTTACCGGAGTATTAAGGCGAGAATGCGTGCAACAAGGATGCCCTCCTACAAGGATAGCGATTGCCAGCTAGTGACGGATCCGGACAACGTTCTGAAGATATGGAGAGAACATTTCAGTAATCTACTGGATACGGACACCACTCCATAAGACTGCTCTCCAATCCATGGCGATGATGTTAACTGTTCACATCTGAGCCGGAGTAAGATACGTGTGGCAATATCCCGCCTTAAAAATAACAAAGCGGCTAAAGCCGATGGTCTCCCTGCTGAATTGTTTAATGCAGATGGTGAGGAGATGATCTGGAGCACGCATCAGCTCATGGAGAACATCTGGCTAGAGGAGAGCATTCCCATTGGAGTTTCAGTCTGTTATGTCTCATATACAAGAAAGAAGATCGTAGTGACTGTAAGAACTACCGTGGAATAAGCCTATTATCAATTGCGTACAATGTCCTTTTGAGCATATTGTGTGAAAGTCTAAAGCCAATTGTAGAGAAACTAATTGGACCTCATCACTGCGGCTATATACCTGGTAAATCTACGACGAATCAAAAATTCACCTTACGACAAATCCTGGAAAGAAGCTCATAAAAAGCAGATCGACACCTATCACCTCTTTGTCGACTACAAAGCTGGCTTCGACTCTCCGATAAGGAATAGACTCAACGAAGCCATGTCTGAGTTTGGTATTCCTAATTCGACTCTGCAGATGTACCTTGGGACCGGCCGTGGCATAGTGGTTAGAACACGCGACTATCATGCGGGAGATCACAGGTTCAAAGCATCGCTCCAGTCATCTTAAAAAAAAATTCACTGTCGGCTCCCCTCGAATGTTGTTGACAGCAACTTCGCAGTATAAGTGTCGAGTCAATCGGCATGTCTAGTAAGAGCTTCTCAAACAGTGACGTTCGCATTCGTCGATAAACAAGTAGGTACCGTTAGATGTGAATCTAAAATTAGAAAGCGTGTTAATTCACAACAACGCGAGAAGCTATCCCATACCTCATTCATGGGGTGTACAGGGAAATTAAGTTTTAGATGTACCTTGAAAAACACCAAATACTTTCTTATGATTGTTAAGGATCACCCTAAAACATTCAACATGGAAAAAGGTACCAGGCAGGGTGATAGCTTATCATGTATGAAGAAGGTGATGCGAAAGTCTAGTGTCAACATGTCTGGCACCATATTCCACAAGAGCCTTATGCCACTACAGAATGCCGATGATATATACATCATTGGTCGAAATCTGCGGGATGTTACTGCAGTTTTCTCACCGCTAGAAAAGAAGTCAGCAAAAAAGGGTTTTAGCGTTCAACGAGGACAAATCAGAAATAATGATTTCGATGATCAAAGAGTCCTTTAAATGGGGACGCACCGTCGACTTTGAAAATTATTTTTTTTGTGGTAGAAGATGAGCTTATCTAACTTGGATCTTCCGTCTATAAGAAAAATAATGTCAGCCAAGAAGTCAAGGGAAGAATAATGCTCGCCAATAGATGTTTTTACGGACTTCGGCAGGACTTTAGTAACACCGCCTTATCTCAAGTTACTGAGAAACAGCTATACCAGGTGTTATTTTTACCCGCTCTGTTGTATGCTGCCGAATCGTGGGTGCTTACGACAAAGGACATACAAATCCTGGGAGTATTCGAGAGAAAAATACTTCGAAAAATATATGGACCTATCGGTGAGTTTCGCCATCAGATGAGCCATGAGCTGTATGAGCTCACGTAGCTAAAAGAGTCAGAATCCAACGCCTACGATGGCTGGGACATGTTGCCAGAATGGATATAAATGCTCTAGCGAGAAAGGTGTTTGAAGGCGAACCTAAAGGACGGCGCAGAGCAGGGAGACCCAAACTTCTTAGGAAGGACCAATTGGTAGGCTACGTAACACCATCGGTTAGGACTAACTGTAAAAAGTGACCTTCGATAGCTCATTGAAAGCGAAGTAGACTAGCAATCCGAAGGTGCCGGATTCGATTCCCGGCCGGTGCACTGGCCAAATCAACATCGATGAAAAATTAATTACTTTTCAAATACTTTCGAGTTCTCCAGGCAACAAAACTAATCCTAGATGCTTCCACTACAAAAATCCAGATTGCGCAAGGACCAAGGAAAAAGGAAAATGATTTATCAACATCTCATATAAATCGACAAGCCAGCTGGCGCCATCTCTGGTGGAATTTGGCAGTTAAAACTCACAACAATAACAACTCCTAACAATCCTTGACACAAACCTTGTCATCTATAAAGGAGTTGCCAACAATGATCGTATGATAATCGGATTATATGCCCGATCGAGTGCCGATAAATTGATAATCGGTATAAAGAATTATTACCCCAGCTGTTACAACAACAAAAACTAACTGGAGAATGTACCCAGAAGAGCGTAGTGTGTGGAATTCTTTAATACTTTAGGCCTATAATTTATGAACCACATTCGTAAGTTGTACTGGGCCACTTAAGAAGAAGAAGAAGGACATTAAGTACATTTATAAGCGATAGGTGGCGCATGATTGGTATGTTAATAGTTAAGCGGTCCTAAGCGTGAAACTAGCGGTTTACCGAAATGTTCTCGCAATTTAAGTTTTAAAACAAAAATAGTTGTTTTTCTTACTGTCACAACCTATCCTCAAAAAAAAAAATATTGATTTTTACTTTTAACAGTTTTTTGTTCCCTTTATACACTCATTCAGAAAATGTCTTAGCCTAAAACTGTTCTTATCTGATTTTGTTTTACAATATCTACCTTTTGCTCTATTGCCTTCATCATCTAACCGTTTTCTTTTGTTGTTATTTATGTCTTGTAGTATACTATTTTTTGTAGTTGTTGTTTTGTGCCGCTACAACCTTTCTACTTCCCTTGTTGCCAATGCCTATTAGTAGCCCCCTCCAACACACGCCACGCCCCTAGGTGTCTCATACGTGTGTTGTGCCTCATCACCGCAGTTGTAAGGCAAAAGTGTGGCTGTTTGTAATTGTATTATTAGGTCAAGGTATCATCACACCACATCTTGTCTCCTCCGCGCTCCATGTCACTACTTTAGCCGGCACAAGAAGACCCTTGCGAAGACCCATTGTCCCCAGTCAGCACTAGCAACAGCAACAGCACCACCACCAACACCAACACCACCATCACCATCACCACCATTTCCATTTCCATCACCAACACCTTCATCATTATGATATTCTTCGACGTCGTCACCGTCATCGTCATTGTGATCACCCTCTGTTGCAGGCAGGCTAGCAGACTTGTGCGCCCCGGCTCATAAGTGGCTTTTATAAGTTTTATAGTTTCTGCTGTTTGTGCTTTTCTCTGGTTTCCAACGCTCGTGTGAGCGTGTTTCTTTTGCTGTGTATGTTTTCCATGCAGTGTTTTTTGTTTGTTTTTTTTTCTTCTTGTGCGAAAATTTGCATGTTAAGCACAAATGGTTTAATATGCATTTTACTCTCGGTTTAAGTCCTTTTATATTTAGTTTAAGTTACTAAACATGCTGACTTTGTAAGGAGCAGCAGAGCACAAGTCTTAATGCCAACAACAATAGCTTTAACTGGCTAACATGCTCTGTGCCATGGTTTCATAGGGAAGTAAAACGTCAAAAGTAGGTTGGTAGTAGACCGGATTTACTTTAGATTTTACTTGGCGGCTTTTCTATTTCTATTGCTAATAGCCAGAAACAATTATTTCGCACCCAAAATGGAATCTCTAGAATGTGTTGGTGTGCCCTCACTCCTCTACTCTATATGGCCAAACTGCAACGACAGAGAGAGAGAGCGAGAGCGCAACACAAGTCAACAATTTCCGCCTTAAAAATTGGGTTATTTTTGCAAATTAAGTCCCTTCTTCATTCATTTGGCCATTTTCTATTCGTGCAATCTTTTGTTTTAGTTTCTCATGAAATTAACATTTGTAATTTATGACTGACATAGTTTGTTTGTTGCATGCTCTCATTTTATATTTTCTGCAACTCGCAACGATTTCCGTTTCACCTATGGTCAGAGGACGAAAGTTTAAAAGTCAAGGGTTCTTAGAATTAAGGTAAATGTCAATAGAAACTGTTGCAACACACACAAGAAAACAATTAGTGCGATATGTTGCAAAATTTCAACAGCAAATCATTAACGTTTCGAAAAGTTTTCAACATTTTGACTAATGACAATTGCTGAGCAATTACTGAGGGATTTAATTTACAAAGCGGTTCATTTCACAGTAAAAAAATTTTTCAGCACATTGATTTGGGATTTAATTCTAAGAATTGCACTTGAAAGTAGCCCCAAAATGAAGAACTTCTACATCATTCGTTTTGTCAAGTTGCCTGCCATTTATAATTTAATGGCCATGCGAATTTTTTTTTGCTCAAGCTGGATTTTTTTTTTTAGCACTTTTTCTATATTTTATGTGTCTATGTGATCTGTGATTGTAATAACAGGTTTTGGGACTCGGATCAATTAAAGACAGTCGGAATCTTTACGATCAGGCCAATTTGAGGTGATCGGGAACTCTATACTATACTCCCAAAACTGTTGAGGTCAGGTTCGTTTCGGTATTCAGGAACGTGGAAATTCGGGTACTTTCGATAATTCAGGCTCGTACCAGCAATTTGGCAGCGTACTGATGATTTGGGTTCCTCGGTGGTTACGATTAATATCAGCAGTATATGGTCAGCTTGATGATTCGGGTTTTACGATTAATATCAGCAGTATGTGGTCAGATTGGCAGTTCGGGTTTTGTCGGGGTTTCAGGTTAATACCAGCAAATGATGATTGATGATTCGGGTTTGTCGGTAGTTCGGGTTAATGTCAACAATTCGTGGTTGTATCGATGATTCGGCTTTCGTTGTAAATCAGTTTGGTATCCGCAACTCAGGATGACGCGTTGATGACTCGTGTTATTCTGTAGATCAACTTCTGCAATTTCAAATTCTCCACCAAACTAATAATCTTATCCGACGAAGTGTTAGTATTAAGATGCTAAGATGTTAATTTTTAATACAATACTACAGGAACGAAGAGTATCTTCGTGTACCAGACCGAAATCTGTGCAACCGGAATAACCAACCGGAATTGGATTCAACAGACCGAAATTCGATTCAACAGACCGGAGTTTGATTCAACCGAAGTCCGATTCAACAGATCAAAGTCCGATTAAATGAATCGAAGTCCGATTCAACTGACCGAAGTCCGATTCAACAGACCGATGTCCGATTTAACAGACGGAAGTCCGATTCAACCTACCGTAGTCCGATTCAACAGACCGAAGTCCGATTCAGCAGATCGAAGTCCGATTTAATGACTCGAAGTCCGATTCAACAGACCGATATCCGATATAACAGACCGAAGTCCGATTTAACAGCCCGATTCCACAGCCCTAAGTCCGATTTAACAGACCGAAGTCCGATTTAGCAGACCAAAGTCCGATTCAACAGACCGAAGTTCAATTCAACAGTTCGAAGTCCGATTTATCAGACCGAAATCCGAAGTTCGATTCACCAGACCGAAGTCCGATTTAACAGACGGAAGTCCGATTCAACAGATCAAAGACCGATTTAACAGACCAAAGTCCGATTCAACAGGCCGAGGTCCGATTCAACAGACCGAAGTCCGATTTAACAGACAGAAGTCCGATTTAACAGACCGATGTCCGATTCAACAAACCGAAGTCCGATTCAACAGACCGAAGTCCGATTTAACAGACCGAAGTACGATTCAACAGACCGAAGTCCGATTCAACACATCGAAGTCCGATTTAACAGATCGAAGACCGATTCAACCGACCGTAGTCCGAATCAACAGACCGAAATCCAATTCAACAGACCGAAGTCCGATTTATCAGACTGAAGTCCGATTCAACAGACGAAATCCGATTCAACAGACCGAAGTCAGATTTAACAGTCCGATTCAACAGACTGAAGTCCGATTTAACAGACCGTAGTCCGATTTAACAGACCGAAGTCTGATTAAACAGACCGAAGTCCGTATTCAACCGACCGAAGTCCGACTCAACAGACCAAAGTCCGATTCAACAAACCCAAGTCCGATTTAACAGACCGAAGACAGATTCAACAGACCGAACACCGATTCAACAGACCGATGTCCGATTCAACAGACCGAATTTCGATTAAACAGACCGAAGTGCGATTTACAGACCCAAGTCCGAGTTAACAGACCAAAGTCCCATTCAACAGACCGAAGTCAGATTTAACAGACCCACGCCCGATTTAACACCAGAAGTCCGATTTAACAGACCGAAATCCGATTTAACAAACCGAAGTCCGATTTAACAAACCGTAGTCCGATTTAACTGACCGAAGTCCGATTTAATGGTCCGAAGTCTGATTCAAGAGACCGTAGTCCGATTTAACAGACCGATGTCCGATTCAACAGACCGAATTTCGATTAAACAGACCGAAGTCCGATTTACAGACCCAAGTCCGATTTTACAGACCGAAGTCCGATTCAACAGACCGAAGTCCGTCGAATTAAACCAATGGAATTTGGGTTAAACCAACAAAAGTTGGTTCAACACACCGAAGTCCGATTAAACAAAAGAAAATTTCTTTCGAAAAATTATTGCTGCGGTTGCAACCGACCAATTTACACGAAAGCAAAATGCTCGATCATTTAAGTAAGTAGAGCTCTCGATGTAATGAGAATTATATCGCATCACACTGTATCGATTAACACTTTCCCTTGTGAAGTCGTTTCCCGAATGTGTTTAGTTGGATGTTAGTCGCCCGCTTATTCGCAGTTTGTGGCGATTTTCCGAATGTGTCGTTTTCCGAACGCCATTGTTGTTTGTCTTTAAAGTAATAGAAACAGTGTAACCGCATTGGGTTGGTTGGTGATATTTAAGAGTACATGAAGGTTAGAGGTTAAAAGGCCAAAATTGTGTAGTTAGTAGGAAGTTTACATGTACGGACGATTTTCGTCACGTTACAAAGGTATTAATTTTTTCGATGTATAAATATGGTAGTTCCTTTATGCCACTTAAGAAGGGTTTTACTGGGGGTTTACAGCCTCTTTCTGCATAAGGAGGGAAATCACATACATATTACATGGTTGGTATAAGGTTCACTGCTGCTATACCTGCAGTAGATACACTCTTTTTTGTTACGTATCCCATTCAGTCTGTGTGTCTACCTATTGGCCATTGTCCTTTAAGGATGGTAATAATATACCTTATTTGGTCCCTTTTAAGATTTATTAAGTTCCATGTAGGTTTTGGGTTGTATTCAGGTCATGTCTTCCTGGCTTTCATACAGGATTGTTCGTTCTTCCCTCTGTCGTTTGCTCTTCTCAACGTTAGATTGCCGGAAGTGGTTTTACGGGTGGACATTGGGCGAAGAGCTTCGTGTTTCATGACGTTTTTCTACCGAGCTGAGACTTGTCGGGCCTCTTCATCCAATCTGCAGTTGCCATCAAATCCACTGTGTCCAGGTATCTACGTGATGAGTACTCTGTTATTCTCGGATATCTTGTTAAGAGATGCCTGGCAGTCTCTGACTGCTTTAAATTAAGGGTAGTGGAAATTCAGTGGGTTAACCGTCGCTAGAATGTCCGTGAAAAATCTTCTTGTAATACTTTCCTCGTCGGTGTTTATCTCGTCGGTGTCTAGTTTAATAACAAGTATTTTCAGGTGAAAAAACTCTACAGAAGTCTGGAGTCATCGATCTTTGATCCCAAGGCTAAGCTCCACTAACTTGATGCCGTAGCCGACCATATCCTAGGTTGGGTTAGGTGAGTTTGTTAGCCTCCTTCAGCATAGTTCATTTGGGTCCTTACATAGGTCTCGTTATTTTACCATTTGAATTCTCGCACCAATTATTCCTACTCTATTTGGTAAACGTCGCTTTCAAGCCATTTGGTTGCTCTGATAAAGGAGTCGATGTTACGCAAATCGCTTAGTGATAGACGGGTGTTGTCCATAAGAAACCGATGGCCAATTTTCCTATATATCGCAGGGCACCATAAACGGGACAGTGGCATGGAAAATGCAAATTATCTTAACCATCCAATTATCAACATTTCTCAATTGTTTGTCTGTTTGTTTTACAAATCGCAATCGCATATTTTTGGCTCGTGCTCGTCGCATATTGTCTCCAATTGCCCAAAAATAAAATTAGAATTATAAATAAATCAAAGACGAAATTGTATCCGCTCATCGCTTTTTTCTGTTTAGATTCATTCGAAATCTCTCGCTCTGTATTTTTTTTTAGTATTGTTGGTGCGCTGTGTTAATAAATTTCTCGCATCCAATTGATTTTGATTCCATAGTTGGGTAATTAAATTGTCGCTGTTGTTGTTGGTGTGTGTTGCTATTGTACTTGCTTTGCATTTATTTGATATTATTCAAGGTCGTTGCGTTAGTATGAAACATCCGCTAGATACAACACATTCGTCGAAGTATTTTTGTGGGAGGAGCTTTCGATGAAATTAGCTATGTAATTGGCGTAGAAGAATTAACGCTCTCATGTAAGAGTTGGACATAATGTAAGAGACTCGCTGATCGGACAAAGCATTCTATGGTATCCGATTACTCTAGATCTTAGTTCAGCTAAGCTGGCGTTCCTTGATCGTCAGGTATATTCCTTACACAGAATAACATTTTTTCAGCTAATGGATTTGGGACTCAATTCTGAGAACTGCACATGAAAATAGCCCCAAATAGTAGAAGTTCTGCATAATTCGTTTTATCAAGTTACATGCTATAATAATTGAATATCGATTTGATGTTAGTAAGTATCGTATAGGGGAATTTGTCACGTTTTCGGCTCTGTTGTTTGACATAACTTTAGAACCACAAGACCGATTTAGCTGAAACAAATTTAAAAAAATTAAGACATACAATTCCTTTAATCTGTTTATATAACGTTTCCCTTCATAAGCGCAACAGTTTCACTTTTCCATTCATCAAATGTGTTTGAACTGGGTTTATAAAACTATTGTACTCAGTGCCGTATGATTTACGTAAAATATTACTTATGATAATCATACGCCACCATATAACAATATAACAAAAGAGCCTAAAACGTAACAAATTCCCCCATGCGGTACTTACTTACTTACTTATGTGGCCAATTACAATTTATGAAACGTAGTTCATAAATTTGAGGCCTGAAGTAATAAAGAATTCTGCGTGTGTTCTCCAGTTAGTCCTACCAAATGATGGCACGTCGCCTTCCACTTGGTCCTTCCAACGGAGTTTGGGTCTTCCTGCTCTGCGCCGTCCTTCAGGTTCGCCTTCAAACACCTTTCTTGCTGAAGCATTTACATCCATCCTGGCAACATGTTCCAGCCATCGAAGTCGTTGGATTCCGACTCTTTTAGCTACGTCGATGTCGTGGTAAAGCTCATACAGCTCATGGTTCATCCGATGGCGAAACTCGCCTTCGACACAGATAGGTCCATATATTTTTCGGAGTACTTTTCTCTCGAATACTCCCAGGTTTTGTATGTCCGTTGTAGTAAGCACCCATGATTCGGCAGCATTCAACAGAACAGGTAAGATAAGCACCTGGTATAGCTGTTTCTTAATATTCCGAGATAAGGTGGTGTTACTAAAGTGCTGCCGAAGTCCGTAGAAACATCTATTGGCTAGCACTATTCTCCGTTTAATTTCTTGGCTGACATTATTTTTCTTATTGACGGAAGATCAGAGGTAGGTAAACTCGTCGACTACCTCAAAACAATAATTGCCATCGTTCACGGTGCGTCCCCATCGAGAGGACTCTTTGTTCGTCGTAATCATTATTTTTGTTTTGTCCTCTTTGACCGCTAAACCCATTTTTGCCGACTCCTTTTCTAGTGATGAGAAAATTGCAGTAACATCCCGCAGATTTCGGCCAATGATGTCTATATCATCGGCATAGGCTAGTGGCATGTGGCTCTTGTGGAATATGGTTCCAGACATGTTGACACCAGGCTTTCTCATCACCTTTTCCATAACTATATTAAATAGTGTACAAGATCAGGATATCACCCTGCCTGAGACCTCTTTCCGTGTTGAATGGTTCAGACTGATCCATTACCAATCTTAACCGAGGATTTGGTGTTGTCTAAGGTACATTTGTAAAGTCGAATCGGCATTGCAGGAATACCATACTCAGACATGGCCCCATAAAGCCTATTCCTTATCGTAGAGTCGAAGGCCGCTTTTTAGTCGACAAAGAGGTGGTAGGTGTCGATCTGCTTTTCATGGTTTTTTTTCCAGGATTTGTCGTAAGGTGAATACTTGATCCGTCGTAGATTTGCCAGGGGGCGTCGGGAGTGTGATGCAAGGTAAAGCTTCTGCCCAGAGTGATCCTTGCCAATTGCACTTCAAGTCTACTCACAGAGCTCCGTATTCGTGGTACTACTGCGAACGGAGTACCTCCACGTGGTGAGGCCTGGAAACGTGCTTCTGACACCCGTGAGAGCACGGCTAACTGTGAGGGGCGAAACCTAAAACCCATGCACGTCAGCTCAGAGTGAGCGGTACCCTGGTCAGCGTCTGACCCAGAATGGGCGGCTGCAATAAAATCCTGGCTGGAGGAGAAAACTACGACGTGGTGCGCTGGGCTTGCAACCCGCCACTGACGTATAACCGATTGCAATGAAAAGAAGTAAGATAAGAATAAAACGGACCCCCCAAAATGTTGACGACCACCGCAAACGAATTAAGGACCATGATTTGAGGATATGCACCTGGAATGTTAGAACACTGCATAGACCATTTGCCTCCATCTAACTGGCGGAAGTCCTCGAAAAATACAAGTCTGACATAACCGCTTTACAGGAAATACGGTGGACGCGACACGGGTGCTCGCGCAAGAAGACGTGCGACATCTACTATAGTGGCCATGCGGACAAGCACGAGTTTGGTTGTGGATTTGTGGTTGGCAAGAGACTGCGACACCTAGTCTCAAGGTTCAACCCGGTGTGTGAACGTATAGCCACCATAAAAGTCAAAACTAAGTTTTTCCACATAACACTTATATGTGCCCATGCTCCGACAGAAGAGAAAAGCGATGAGGACAAAGACGAGTTCTACGAGAGCCTAGAAAATGTATATGACCGTAGCCCCAGCCATGACATCAAAATTGTACTAGGCGATTTTAATGCTAAAATAGGCAGGGAGACCGCATTTGAGCCTACAATCGGAAAATTTAGTCTGCACACCGAAATGTCGAACAGTGGCATCAGACTGATTGATTTCTCTGCGACAAGAAATATGGTAGTTAGCAGCACTATATTTGACTATAAAAATATTCATAAGGCAACACGGTTATCTCCACATCATTTGACGAGGAATCAGATAGATCACGTGGTAGTCGATGGAAGGCACGCATCGAGTGTTCTGGACGTACGAGTGATCAGGGGTGCGAACATCGACTCCGATCACTTCCTTACCGCAGTTAAGGTACGCACTAGGCTAAGCATGGCGAAAAACGTACGTAACCAGGCACAACGAAAGCTGGACATCGGTAAACTGCGGACCACAGAGGTAGCGGACGCCTACTCCAACCACCTAACTCAACTGCTGCGGAATGCTCTAACCCCTGATAATATAACCTCGCAGTGGCAATATATAGCCGACTCCATACAACGGACTGCGAGAAGCGTACTTGGGTACTCAAAGCCGTCTCAAGAAGATGCCTGGTACGATGATGAATGTCGCAATGCCACGAGAGAGACGGATGCTGCATACAGGGCAAAACTGCAGCCAATGGCAACGCGAGCTGTTCGTGAACGGCACAGGGAGAAGAGACGAGAGGCAACTCGTCTTTTTAGAAGAAAAAAGAAGGAGCTGAAGAAGAGGCAGGATGAGTGCACTGAGTTGCTCCGAAGTAGAGGGGAAGCCCGAAAATTCTACAAGAGAGTTAAAGCGAGAAAGCGAGAAAGCGTGAAACAGGGTTGCCCTCCTGCAAGGACAGCGATGGTCAGCTAGTGACGGACCCGGATAACGTTCTGAAGATATGGAGAGATCACTTTAGAAATTTACTGGATACTGACACCACTCCAGAAGACCCCGCTCCAGTCCATGACGATGGTATTAACTAGGGATGTAACGAATGTGCTTTAGCGAATGCGAATGCAAATGCGAATATTGGAATATTTTTTTTGCGAAAGCGAATGCGAATGCGAATACTTATATTTGGTTTTTGCGAATGCGAATGCGAAAGCGAATGTTCCAAAATTGTTTATCGAATCGCAAAAAATGGTTTACGTAAACGAATAATTTAGTATCATTCTTACTGTTTGCCTTTTCAAATAAAAATATGTATTCCAGTTAAGTAATTAAGCATAAAATATTGATTTCAAAGTAAAACAAAAACAAAAATATATATAATTATCAGAAATTCAGACTTTAAGGTAATAAACAATAATTCTATTTACTTTCGAAAACTTTAACGTATTCAGTATTCAAAGTTTAGTAGATCCAAGTTGTATTTAACAAAAAGAAGCTTCGCTGCTTTTTCGCTATGCAATCTAGTTCTTAGTGGATCATAGATAAGTCCAGCTCCACTCACTGGGAACACTTCCCGGAGGCGTAGCTAAGAACTGGTGTGTCAAAGGTACTAACTTTTGGTATTTCGAGCTGTTTCGTTTCCACCACAATAAAGGATCTTCTGAAATATGATTTTTATTCTCTTTATTGTAATCAGGTAACAATTTTATTGCATGAGAGACTGAAAACGTAATCTCTTGCATGTCGTCATCAGTCTCACTATTACTATCACTTGTATGAATGCGAATGCGAATATTGGAATATTTTTTTTGCGAAAGCGAACGCGAATGCGAATATTGAAATATATATTTATACGAATGCGAATGCGAAAGCGAATGTACAAAACGATGCGAATAATTCGCATTCGCATATGCGAATGCGAACGTTCGTTACATCCCTAGTATTAACTGTCCACATCCGAGCCAGAGCGAGATACGTATGCCCATCTCCCGCCTTAAAAACAACAAAGCTGCTGGAGCCGATGGTCTCCCAGCTGAATTGTTTAAGGCTGGCGGGGAGGAGCTGATTAGGAGCATGCATCAGCTCATGGAGAACATCTGTCAAGAGGAGAGCATGCCCGGGGATTGGAGTCTCAGTCTGTTATGTCCCATATACAAGAAATGAGATCGTAGTGAATGTAAGAACTACTGTGGAATAAGCCTATTACCAATTGCGTACAAGGTCCTTTCAAGCATATTGTGTGAACGTCTAAAGCCAATTGTAGAAAAAGGCCTGAAGTACTAAAGAATTCCACACGCTTCGGTCTTGTGCGTGTGTTCTCCAGTTAGTCCTACCAGATGGTGGCACGTCGCCTACCACTTGGTCCTTCCAACGGAGTTTGGGTCTCCATGTAACTTGACAAAACGAATGACGCAGTACTCCTTCTTTTTGGGGCTACTTTCACGTGCAATTCTCAAAATTGACCTAACCTTAAATTTGGACATATGTTTTTCTATTGATTTGTGTATGCGCAGATTTCCAACACTTTATTAGTCTCTATAGCCTACATCATCCATTACCATAACTCGGCGACCTTTTGCGAGGAGACGTTACGATTGAATTGTTTTTAAATAATTAATTGATCTCTAAGCTTTTTTCATTCAAATGATTCTATTTTTTCGTTGACTATGACAATTTATTGTTGTATTTGCAGCAAATTCCATTCGTTATTGTTATGTTTTTCGGTACGTTTGCTCATTTTTTCTTTCCACTTGAATGGTTGTGACGTTAAATTTGTATACATATTTGTTAAAGTTTTGCACAAATAGCACAAATTGTTTATTTACCTTTGTGTAAAGAAAATTCATCATCATGATCATTGGTTTGTACGTAACCTCTCCTCGACACTTGAAATCATTGTCATTTTTCAGCAGAGACCTCCACCCTCTCTTTCCGTCTTACCTTTTACTGCACGGCCATGTTGTCTTCATAATTTTCACTTATGAAGACGCAAAAACGACGCAAAAGTGGCGGATTAGTTTCTGTTTTCGCTGTGTGACGGCATTTCGTAATGCTATTGTACGACAACAATTAATTATTTGACGATAATCGATGAGAGTGTGAGTAGCTCCCTCCTCCCTTTCACCACTCTCAGTAGAACACGTTCCATGTGTTGTGTATGTCACATTTTGTTGGGGTTTGCATTTTTTAGTAAATTGAACGTTTTAAATGGATTTTGTTTTTGTTTAGTTTCTATTTTTTTTTCTTTACACACAACAAATCGATTTTTATTTGTTTTTTATTTTGCTAAAAATGGAAACTACTAAGCCTGACTATTAGTAGGATGAAGAGAGAAGGGAGAGAGGGGGTATTATACTCTCACAACCACCCACATCACGTTTTGTTGTGAATAAACAAATGTTTGAAGCTTTACGATGCGATGCGATTCTATCAACCTACTAATGATGCCATTATTATATGAATTATTATACGTTTAATTTAATTTGCTAAGGCGTGGGGGTGAGGGAGAAAACTTATATGGATTGCCATATAATATGTCAAAAAAAATAATTGAATCTAACATCAACATTTTGCGGAAATTGTGTGTGTTCTTGTAAGAAACATGTGCGGAATGACTGCCTAATGGAAAAATCATTATGGGCGGCACATTTGTAATGGGTTTAACATGTCGCTGCAGTCTTGTGACTGTCTCATTAACGATTTGATGTAGAACTACATATTCGTAACGTGGTTTATGAATTTGATGCCTGAAGTATTAAAGAATTCCACACGATTCTGTCTTCTGCGTGCGTTCTCAAGTAAGTCCTACCAGATGGTGACACGTCTGCAATCACTTGGTCCTTCCAACGAAGTTTGGGTCTCTCTGCTATGCGTCGTCCTTTAGGTTCGTCTTCAAACACCTTTCTCGTTGAAGCATTTACATCTATCCTGACAACATGTCCCAGCCATTGAACTCGTTGGTTTCTGATTCTTTTAGCAACGTCGATGTCGTGGTTAAGCTCATACAAACTCGCCATCGATACAGATAGGTCCATATATTTTTCGGAGTATTTTTCTCTCGAATACTCCCAGGCTTTTTATGTCCGATGTCGTAAGCACCCACGATTCGGCAGCATACAGCAGAACGGTTAAAATAAACACATGTACAACTATTTCTTCGTATCTCGAGATATGGTGGTGTAACTAAAGTGCTGCCGAAGTCCGTAAAATACACAGTACAAAATTTTTCAGCTCATTGATTTGGGACTCAATTCTGAGAACTACACAAGAAAGTAGCCCCAAAAAAGACGAAGTTCTGCACCATTCGATTTGTCAAGTTACATGTCATAATAATTTAATATCGATTTGAAGTTAGTAAGTATAGTAAAGGGGAATTTGTCACGTTTTAGCCTTTTTTGTTTGACATAAGTCGATAACCACTAGTCCGATTTAGCTGAAACTAATTTAAAAAAATTAAGAATTACAATTCTTTTAATCTGTTCATACAACGTTTCCCTACATAAGCAATTGTTTCACTTTGTGGCAGTTACAATAAAACTGTTGTACTTCGTGGCGTACAATTTGCATGGAATATTACTTATGATAATCATACGCCACCATATAGTAGTTATATTATGTTAAAAGATCCTAAAACCTGACAAATTCCCCTATACGATACTTATTAACTTCAAATAGATATTAAATTATTATGGCATGTAACTTGACAAAACGAATGATGTAGAACTTCTTTTACTTAGGCTACTTTCACATGCAGTTCTCAGAATTGAGTCCCAAATTCATGAGTTGTACTGTGATATCTATTGGCGAGTAATATTCTCTGCTTGAATACTTGGTTGACGTTATTTTTCTTGTTGACGGAAGAACCGAATTAGATTGTCAACGTTCACAGTGCGTCCCCATCGAGAGGACTCTTTGTTCGTCCAAATTAAATTTTTTTGTTTTGTCCTCGTTGACTGCTAAACCAATTTTTGCTGACTCCTTTTCTTGTGTTGAGAAAACTGCAGTAACATCCCGCAGATTTCAAGCAATGTTGTCTATATCATCAGGATAGGCTAGTGGTATGTGGCTCTTGTGGAATATGGTGCCATACATGTTGACACCAGCCTTTCTCATCACCTTCTCCATAACTATATTAAATAGTGTACAGGACAAGCTATCGCCCTGTCTGAGACCTCTTTCCGTGTTGAATGGTTCAAAGTGATCCTTACCAATCTTAACCGAGGATATGGTTTTTTCCAAGGAACATCTGCAAAGCCGAATTAGCTTGGCAGGAATACCAAACTCAGTCATGGCCTCATATAACCTATTCCTTATCGGGAATCAAAGGCAGCTTTGTAGTCGACAAAGATGTAGTAGTTGTCGATTTGCTTTTCATGAGTTTTTTCAGGATTTGTCGTTAATATTTGAGCCGTCATAGATTTACGAGGATTTAGGTTTAGGCTTTAGCCGCACTGATAAACTCCAATTAGTTTTTCTACAATTGGCTTTAGACGTCCACACAATATACTCGAGAGGACCTTGTACTCAATTGGTAATTGGCTTATTCCACGGTATTATCGACAGTTAATACCATCGTCATGGATTTGAGCGGGGTCTTCTGGAGGTGTGTCTGTATGCAATAAATTTCTGAAATGATCTCTCTATATCTTCAGAACGTTGTCCGTGTCCGTCACTAGCTGGCCATCGCTATCCTTGCAGGAGGGCAATCCTGCTTCACGCATTTTCGCCTAAACTCTCTAGTAAAATTTGCGGGCTTCCCCTCTACTTCGGAGCAACTCTGTGTACTCATCCTGTGTCTTCTTCTGCTCCTTCTTTTTCCGTCTAAATAGACGAGTTGCCTCTTGTCTCTTCTCCCTTCTCTTCTCGTTCACGAACAGCTCGCGTTTCCATTGGCTGCTGTATCGCCATGCATGCAACATCCGTCTCTCTCGTGGCATTGCGACATTCATAATCGTACACGGCATCTTCTTAAGACGGCTTTGATTACCTAAGTACGCTTCTCGCAGTCCGTTCTATGGGGTCGGCTAATATTGCCACTGCGAGGTAGTGTTATCAGGTGTTGTAGGATTCCGTAGCAGTTGAGTTAGCTGGTTGGAGTAGGCGTCCGCTACCTCTGTGGTCCGCAGTTTACCGATGTCAGGCTTTGGTTGTGTCTGATTACGTAAGTTTTTCGCGGTACTTAGCCTTGTGCGTACAATATTTTTCAGCTCATTGATTTGGGACTAAATTCCGAGAACTGCACGTGAAAGTAGCCCTAAAAAGAAGAAGTTCTGCATCATTTGTTTTCTCAAGTTATTACTTATACGTTACTTATACGCCACCATATAACAATATAACAAAATAGCCTTAAACGTGACACATTCTCCTATAGGATACTTATTAACTTCAAATCGATTTTAAACTATTGTGGCATGTAACTTGACAAAACGAATGATGCAGAACTTTGTCTTTTTGGGGCTACTTTCACGTGCAGTTCTTTGAATTGAGTCCCAAAATCATGTGTTGTATTGTGTTTTTTACTTTAAAAATATGTTATATTTTTTGTTATTTCAATATTTTTAACATAATTTGATGTAATGTGATTAGTCGCCATCTATCGCACTTTATTTGTACTATTCTATCAAACTAAACTCAACAGCAATAATATGTTGTAGTAAATCTTCTTTCTAATGTTACTGCAATCCTTTGTCTTAGAAAACAACATTTAAATATTTGTATAATAACAAAGTTTTGTAAAACTCGTGACTCTCTATATACATAATGCAAAATTTCATTCACCTGTGTTTAATTCTTTAATTATATTTTTTTGTATTTCCTCTACTTCAAGTTTATCATTTTTGCTTAACCGTTTTTTTTTGTTTCTTGTTGCTTTCATATCAAATTATGAATGGGTGCCGCCGCCACAGCTAAGTTTCTCGCTTGTTGAGTGTTTCAACAACAAACAACAAAAGCCCATTCTTTTCTGTCATTTTGGTGTCAATAACAAAACCACACGGAAGCTTTTTGTTTTATTGTGGGGGCCTTCAGATGTGGGCGATTTTTTTTTTATTGCAGTTGCGCTAACATCATAGGAAAGCAGAAAGATACAACAGAAAAAAAAACACCGCCACCCATCTCTAAATGCAAAAATCATATAGCAACAATATCACTACGATGATTATGAGAGTCAGCAGCCATAGTGCCTTAGTGTCTCTGAGAATAGATAGATAGAAAAAAAAACTTAAATCGATTTATGTGTAGGCTTCTTGAGCTATTTGGCGGCATGTTGTGGTACTGGCTGGCCCACAGACTTGACGACCAGGCCATATATGACTAAGACCAGTTATAGAATTGCTTAAATATGCCTTAGCTGCGTTAGCAACAAAAGAAGTGGCAGCAAATTTGAAGCATATAAGAAAGCAGCAAAATGTAACATGTTAAATGAAATACTAAAATGTTCTGTTACACATAATTATTTTTTTTTAATACATATATGTACAACACTTTAGTTCTACGTTTCATGCTTTGTTGTTATTTTGAAATTCCTGCCTCGTTTAACTGCTCTTAATAACATGAATAGTTGTTATAGGATCATATTTCCCTGCGGTCGTTTGAGCTGTAAAGCTTTTTTTGTTATTTTATAGCATTGTCATTGTGTTTTATTTGATCCACTTCAGCTTCGTTTGATATTTATATATATTATAATTAAATAATTAATTAAAATCCATTCACACGTTACAATTCATTATTTTTTGTTAATAGTTTTTGTGAATAATTTGTTTGTGACGTGGATAACGTCAAAAGTGTTTATTTTAATATTGAAAATAAATTTAACATATATTACAAATGTATATTTTAAAATTTATAGAAGGACTTATGGTAAATCTTTGTTATCGACTTTTGGAATTTTTATAAAATTCCATATTTTGGGTAAAAAGAATAACTTAACTTAATTCCCCTTTGTACCCCATGAATGAGGTATAGGATAGCTTCTCGCGTTGTTGTGAATTAACACGCTTTCTATTTTTAGATTCTCAACTAACGGCACCTACTTGTTTATCGACGAATGCGAACGTCACTGTTTGAGAAGTTCTTACTAGACACGACGATTGAATCGACGCTTAATACTGCGAAGTTTCTGTCAACAACATTCGAGGGGAGCCGACAATGAAAGAAAATTTTATTTATTTTTTTTCTTTTAAGATGACTGGAGCCAGGTTTGAACCTGCGATCTCCCGCATGGCAGTCGCGTGTTCTAACCACTATGCCACGGCCGGTCCCAAAAAAATACATTTGAAATTGATCGTACAACTTTTGGGGTAAACAATGGTTTTGAAGATTGTTCTTTAGTCCTTTTTTGACTAAGTTCGTGTATACATTTTGTTTTCTTATTGTCTGTTTCTCCCTTAGGGGAAGGCTTTTAGAGAGTAACGTTCTTGCGTACCCAAGTGAACCGCTTTGCCGGCTCGGCAGTGGCGATCGTGGTAGTAAGGGAAGAAATAAGCTCTGGCCAAGAATTCAAGGATGTGAGCAAGCCTATCTGCCTCGCCGTTTTAGAAAAAATCCACCACGTACTAGTGGCGGTGAAACCAAAAGGTTTCTTATTAAGCCGGGTCGATTTGTAAGGACTAAAATATTTTGATATTGTGCCACGATTTTTCGATAGCTTTTGGCATGAGGAAAAAAGTTCCACTACGACATATCAAAAAATCATTTTCGGGACGCCAAAATTTAATTTTTTTTTTTACTTTTTCTCAACTTTTATTTTACATGTTTTTCTTTAGTAGGTTATAATAAAAATCGGCTGATTCAATTTTTTTTTAAATAATGTTCTTGTCGTACGAGTGATCAGGGTTGCGAACATTGACTCCGACCACTACCTTACCCCAGTTAAAGTACGCACAAAGCTAAGCATGGCGAAAAACGTACGTAACCATGCACAACGAAAGCTTGACATCGGTAAACTGCGGACCACAGAGGTAGCGGACGCCTACTCCAACGACCTAACTCAACTGCTACGGAATGCTCCAACCCCTTATAATATTACCTCGCAGTAGCAATATATAGCCGACATCATAGAACGGACTGCGAGAAGCGTAACCGTCTCAAGCTGATTATCGGTATGATGATGAATGTTGCAATGCCACGAAAGAGACGAATGCTGCATACAGGGCAAAACTGTAGCCAATGACAATGCGAGCTGTTCGTAAGCGGTACAGGGAGAAAAGACGAGCGAATCGTGTCTTTACACGAAAAAAGAAAGTGCTGAAAAAGAGACAGGATGAGTGCACAGAGTAGAGTAGAAGCTCGAAAATTCTCCCAGACAGTTAAGGCGAGAATGCGTGGAAGGGGGTTGTTCTCCTGCAAGGACAGCGATGGCTAGTGACGGAGCTGGATAACGTTCTGAAGATATGGAGAGAACATTTCAGAAATCTGCTGGATATGGACACCACTCCATAAGACCCCGCTCCAATCCATGACGATGGTATAAACTGTCCACCTCCGAGCCAGAGTGATATACGTGTGTTAATATCCCGCCTTAAAAATAACAAAGCAGCTGGAGCCAATGGTCAGGAATTGTTGTTTCTGAATTGTTTCAGGCAGGTGGAGAGGAGCTGATTAGGAGCTTGCATCAGCTCATGGAGAACATCTGGCTGGAGAAGAGCATGCCCGTGGTTTGAAGTCTCAGTCTGTTGTGTCCCATATAAAAGAAAAGAGATCGCTGTGAGTGAAAGACCTACCGTGGAATAAACCTATTACCAATTGCGTACAAGGTCCTTTCAAGTATATTGTGTGATTGTCTAAAGCCAATTGCAGAAAAACTAATTGCATCTCATCAGTGCGGCTTTAGACTAGGTAAATCTAAGACGATCAAATATTCACGATACGACAAATCCTGGAAAAAACTTATGAAAAGTAAATCGACACATACCACTTCTTTGTCGACTACAAAGCTGCCTTCTACTCTCCGATAAGGAATAGACTATATGAGGCCATGTCTGAGTTTGGTATTGTTGCAAAGCTAATTCGACTTTACAGATGTACCTTGGAAAATACCAAATCCTCGCTAAAGATTGGTAAAGATCAGTCTGAACCATTCAACACAGAAAGAGGTCTCAGGCAGGGTGATAGCCTGTCCTGTACACTATTTAATATAGTTATGTGGAAGGTGATGTGAAAGGCTGGTGTCAACATGTCTGGCACCATATTCCACAAGAGCCACATACCACTAGCCTATGCCGATGATATAGATATCATTGGCCAAAATTTGCGGGACGTTACTGCAGTTTTCTCATCACTAAAAAAGGAGTCGGCAAAAATGGGTTTAGCGGTCAACGAGGACAAAACTAAAATAATGATTTCGACGAACAAAGAGTTCTCTCGATGGGGACGCAGCGTCAACGTTGACAATAATAGTTTTGAGGTAGTCGATGAGTTTACCTACCTCGGATCTTCCGTCAATAAGAAAAATAATGTCAGCCAAGAAATTAAGCGGAGAATAGTGCTTGCCAATAGATGTTTCTACGGGTTTCGGCAGCACTTTAGTAACACCACCTTATTTCGGAATACTAAGAAAAAGCTTTACCAGGTGCTAATCTTATCCGTTCTTTTGTATGCTGCAGAATCATGGGTGCTTACGACAACGGACATACAAAACCTGGGAGTATTCGAGAGAAAAGTACTCCGAAAAATTTATGGACCTATATGTGTCGACGGCGAGTTTCGCCATCGGATGAACCAAGAGCTGTATAAGCTTTACCATGACATCGACGTAGCTAAAAGAGTCAGAATTCAACGACATAGATGGCTTGGACATGTTTTCAGGATGTATGTAAATGCTCCAACGAGAAAGGTGTTTGAAGGCGAACCTGAAGGACGGCGTAGAGCTGGGAGACCCAAACTTCGTTCGAAGGGCCAAGTGGTTGCCCTCGTGCCACCATCTGGTAGTACTAACTGGAGAACGTACGCATAAGACCGAAATGTGTGGAATTTTTTAATATTTTAGGCCTCTAATTCATTTGCCACGTTAGCAAGTTGTAATGTGTCACTTAAGTATGTAAGTAAGATTCATTTAAG
This sequence comes from Muscina levida, assembly GCA_964034835.1. NCBI lineage: Eukaryota > Metazoa > Arthropoda > Insecta > Diptera > Muscidae > Muscina > Muscina levida. Next base: position 132,760,430 of record OZ035881.1, read on the forward strand.
AAATTGTGTGGGAAGTTCTTTGAGAATGAGCTAATAACGGATGAGGTCCGTATGTATAAAAATGCTATATAGTTTTTAGTTTCATCGCATCTGTTTTAAAATCCTCACCCATAGGTATGAGACATATATCATATGAAACGAAAAAAGTGAAACGAATTAAAGAAAACGAGCTAGACCTCAAGTATCTAAAGAAGTAATAAACTTCAAGACCTTTTATAATGAATGAGCTATGTACAAAAAACCTTCACCGATCCTTATACAAATTTACCATTATTAATTTTTTTTTTCAAACTAACGTTATTTGATCAAAAATGGGCTGAATATCCCCACCTTATCTGAAAACTTCCATACGAATTGCTCGCTTTTAATTTATGAATTTACAAATAATGTTCGACATACATATTTTCTTTCTTAGTAAACTGGTTCCAATCAAATTGGATCCAGTCGATTATAAATATCTGACTCATAAAAACCAAATAAATCGGTCATCTCTAACCTAAGTAAAAATGGTCCATTTTTCAGTATCCTTTTCCTGCAAAAAAAACCGTAATGACACTCTCTGTGTTTTGAGAATAACTTCTTTAGACTCAAACTAAAGAGTTACACTTTCAGTTTTTTAAATATTGAGTTGTCACTCTTTTGTCGAACAAGTGCGATATATGTATAAACGATAACATTTTTTATTTAATCTCTTAATTTGATTTAAAAATTCCCTAAAATAGAACTCCTCACTAACCTCTCGTTTAAACGGCTTCTAATAAAATGTCATCATTGCAGCTTTGCAAATAAATCCGCCTACTTCAGTCACATTTCCCAAACAGCAGTGTGTAACAGTTTATTTGAACACCATTGTGATTACGGATGACTTTTGTCACGAACTTAAACCAGTTCCCCCCATCAGACCACTGGATATGATGTTCGTTGTCATCGATTAACGAAACTATGATGATAGTTGGTTGGTATTGTATAGTTTGATTGATTGTCGCTGCTGCAGCTGCTGTTGCTGTCGCTGTTGCTACATATAGTTGCGGTTGTTGTTACAACTACAACAACTACTACAACTATTGTTAATTCTTTTGTTTAAATGTTTATTTTCTAGTTTGTTTTGTTTCTTTTCATTCGCATTAATGAATTCAACAACAATACATTTCCAGAGGTGAAGTGAGCGGTGAGAGTATGTGAGCAGCAGCAACAGCAGCACTATGTATACGATTGATTGAATGAATGACGAAGTGAGTGAGCAGCGACCAAGTGAGCAAGTGCTTCCACCAACAATAGCCAGGGATTAAAAAAGCATTTGTGAGTTTAGTGTTTCATTAAACGCGATTAGAAAAGGTGGTCACCGCCGTCCGTGGTCTGGTTCGCTCGCAACCGTCGTTCAGTTCAGTTTTTTTTTCTGTTAGGCGAATCTCCGTGTAGAGTGTGACGTTACAGCTGCTAATCGCGCAAAAACACACACACACACGTGAGCATAGAGTAGTGCCAAAGTCTATGTTGCATCAGCCGCAAATTGTGTTATCATTTGTGTTGTAAACAAATTGATCCGCAGGTATTTGTGTGTGTGACGTTGATTCCAAAATAAAACTATGTATTTAAAGATACTTAGACACAGATAGATATAAGATCAATGAACTTTTGTTTGAATGAATTTTTGTTTTGTTTTACATTCGATGGCAAGTGTTTAATTAGTGAATAATGGAATTTGACTGTAATTTCGTATGACTGCAATGTCATGTAACAGGTGTTTTAAGTAGTGCTATGGCTGATCAGGTGTTATAAAGCTAATGGGATGCAAATTTATTGTTTTTTTTTTTTGTAAAATTTCATTGACTAGCGGAAATCTAGTATAAAATATTTATGCGGGTTAAATTTGTGGACTACTGAATTCTTATTAACATCTGAAATTGTCAGTTAAAATAAGACATCTTATTTTACAAGATTTTATTTAAGTGCTATAAAATTATAATTTATATAATATTGTGCAATTTAAAAATATTTTTTTTATATAACACTGATTTGTGATCGCTGTCCTGGTCATGACATACAAATTGTGCTGGGAGATTTAGATGATAGTAAACTAGGAAAGAAAGATACTCTTGGTTCAAGAGACGGAAAATTCAATACGATAATGGATTCTGAATCATGGTAATGAGTGAAACAGGTAACCAAAATGATCACGTGTTAGTCGATGGAAAGCTTGTATAACGTCATGGAATAAAGCTCGGTATATATATACTCGCAATAAGACGCAAAGGATGCTAGACATTGTAAGGCTATAAACCTCCCAGCCCAATGTGCACAAATCCGACAAAACGGAATCCGTGGAATCGGATTCGAAACTGATCAGTTCCGGATCCGCATGGCACACTGGGGAGGTAGCCAATGCCTATTCCAACCATTTATCTCAATTCTTGCAAACAAACGTCCCTAATTCCGATGTTTCTGTGAAGCACAGGGGCAGCATATTGGCCATTCTATGACCACAGCCGCTAGGACCTTACTTATGTTTAAAAAAACCATATGTGGGGTCCCATACAAAAATCTATTTTTTTTTTTATAAATTTTGCTACCACCGCTCAAACTGAACCAAAGGTGCCCCTAGGGGAGTCAAATGTATTAACGACCACTAACTCCAACAGTTTCCCGCAACATATGTAACTTTTATCTTCAAAACTTAGGTAATCCCCATAATTTGTTTTTATTTACATTTTTTTTTTATGATATCATCTGCCGCTCCCATGGTACCTTCTAGAGGGGTAAAATGCATGACCGAACCCCACTAGTTTTTCAAAATCATCTTAAAAAAAAAAACTTAATTTCCCTTTGCACCCCATGAATGAGGTATGGGATAGCTTCTCGCGTTGTTGTGAATTAACACGCTTTCTATTTTTAGATTCACAACTAACGGCACCTATTTGTTTATCGACGAATGCGAACGTCACTGTTGGAGATCGCCAGGTTTGAACCTGCGATCTCCCGCATGGTAGTCGCGTGTTCTAACCACTATGCCACGGCCGGTCCCAAAATCAAAATCATCTACCACTTCAAATTTATAGTTGTCAACGTTCACGTAGCGTCCCAGACAAGTGGACTCTCTGTTCGTTGAAACAAGTAACTTGGTTTTGTTCTCAGTAACCACCATTCTCACTTACGCCGACTGCTTTTCAATGCTCGAAAAGGCCGTAGTAACATCAAGCAATCCACGGACAATGATATCTATATCATCGGCATACGCGAGCAGCATGTAGCTTTTGTTGAAGATGGTACCATTCCTGTCTACTGCAGCCTTCCGGATTATCATCTCCATTACGATGTCAAAGAGATCGCCAGACAGACTATCGCCTTGTCTGAAGTCTCGCTTGGTAGATTTCTGACAAATTTTTGCCGAATTTTACAGTGTCTTCTCCAGGATTTGTCGTAGTGTGAATATCTGGCCCGGCGTGGATTTACCAGGTCTTAAGCCACACTGATAAGGTCCAATCAGGTTCGCTAAAATGGGTTTTAGTCTTTCACATTACTCACTAGACAGGACCGCTTATGTGCGATGGGTAAAAGGCTGGTCTCGCGATAATTGGTACACACACCTGGATCGCCTTTTTTTAACACAGGACATAAAACACTCAGATTCCAATCATCGGGCATGCATTCCTTGAGCCAAATCGTGTTTATGAGCTGGTGTATGTACGTTGCCAGCTCATCGCCGACGGCTTTAAAAACTGTCGTGCTAATCGTGTTCTGACTCGGTGGTCAGTCTACTCCATCGTCGATTTCGTCAGTTATGCTGCCTTCAGGAACGAGAAGAGATCGAAAGTGTTCCCTCCATATTTGCAGCTCCCTCTGAATGTCAGTGACCAGATTTCCGTCTCCGTTCTTACAGGTGGGGATTGCTGGTCCAAAATCTTAGCTCTTTATCTTTTGGTAAAACTTTCGGGCTTCACCTCTATCCCTGTAATTTTCGAAATCCTGGCTTTCTCTTTTCCATAGACGTTTTTTCCGCCTTAAGAGGCGTGTCATCATCCTCCTCTTCTCATTACTGCACGCGTCGCCATTGGCTGCAGTTTTGCCTTGTGTGCAGCATCCATTACCTCAGACATTTCGCGATATTCATCATTGTACCAGGACTTGTCTGAGCGTGGTTTTGCATAACCCAGTGCGGTCGTTGCGTCAGTGGTCATAGACTTCGCAATATGCTGCACTGGGTGTCGGGATCATCAGAATTAGTGGGGTTGGTTTGAAGTAATTGAGAGAATTGGTTGGAGTAGGCATTGGCTATCTCGGTGGTATGCAGCATTGTGATGTCTAGCTTCCTTTGCGTTTAATAACGAGTGCTTTTATCTGCACTTAATCGTTTGCGTACCTTGGCTACAACTAGGTGGTGATCCGAGTCGATATTTACAACGCGCATCACACGCACGTCCATAACGCTTGGAGAATGCCTTCCATCGCTTATCACGTGATCAATCTGATTTCTTGTATTTTGATAGGGAGATATCCAAATTGCCTTGTGGATATCTATATGCGGGAATATGGTTCCAATCACTACCATGCCATCGCGAAGCTAACTAGTCTGAATCCGTTATCGGAGTTGTTGTTGCGCAGACTGAGTTTTCCGACTGCTGAACCAAAAGCATCTTCCCTTTCTATTTTAGCATTAAAATCTCCTAGAACAATTTTAATGTCATGTACAGGGAAGCGGTCATATTTTTCCTCCAGGCGCTCATAGAATGCATCTTTAATGTCATCGTCTTTGTCTTCCGTCGGGGCGTGTACACAAATCAGCGTAATGTAAATGTATTTCGCCCGGATGCGAATAGTGGCTATTCGGTCACTTACAGGGTTAAACCGCGAGACCAGGTGTCGAAGTTTCTTGACGACTATGAAACCACATCCAAATTCGTGTCTTTCTGCATGGCAGCTGTAAAAGATGTCACAGTTCTTTCGTCGTGTGCATCCGTCCATCTCATTTCCTGTATGGCGGTGATGTCAGCCTTGTATTTGTCGAGGACATCATCTCTGTATAGAGTTCGGACATTCCAGGTGCATATTCTTAAATCATGGTCCTTTTATCGTTTGCGGGGGTCGTCAACATTTGGGGGGGGGGGGGGGTTTCTTGTGTTGTCTGTCTTCGTGTTTTCATAATAATTGTTTTGTTTAAGGAGAGTGGCTTATTAGGCCACCGCGCCCGATCCTAGTTTCTAGGGGCTACCAAAGCCACTAAGAGAGCCTGTGTTGAGCTTCAGTAACTTCTGTTACCTACTTCCTAAGATGCATAGCATGCCGATTCGGTCACTCAACATTTCGCCTTCTAACTCTAGCTTACTTCTAAGCGGATACTTTAAAGTCATTGCCCGGGGAATACTTGGTCTAAGACCGGAAGTAGTTAGCTGCTTGGACAGTGCCACAAAGGAATCGCTTTTGGTTACTTCCAAGTGAGTAACAATCAGTAACTTTCCACCACTGAGCAAAGCCCCATTTCCCATTGCACCCCTAGTGGTCATGGGGTAATGATCATGCGAAAAGCTGCAGTAAAAATGACTCGCTTACAACGATGATATAAATATCATTGGACGTGGATTGCGGAATGTAACTGCAACCTTTGCAAGCATTGAGAAGCAGTTTGTATAAGTGAGTCTGGTGACAAATAAGGAGAAAAGAAAGTGGAAGTTGATATTGTCTGCTTTGTCGTAACCAAATATAAAAGTGTCAGCCTGGAAATCAAGAGACGAGTATTGACCGCAAACCGCTGCTACTATGCGCTAAGCAAGACATTAAATGACAAAAACCCTTTCTCAACGAACAGAAATTCAACTCACCTACTAGACACTGATTCAAACTGTCTTGCTCTTCAACACAGAATCCTTAGTCAATATTCTGGGAATATTTGAGACACAAAATACTTGGCAGAATATTTGGACTCATTATCGTTAACGGCGAGTACCATCGTCGTCGTCGTCGTATGAACCATGAGCTGTACAAAGACATCGACGTAGTCAAGCGCGTTCAAATAGACCGAATGTGCTTCCTGAGACATGTTGTACAACGAGTAAATGAAAATTGCTCAGCTCAAAAAGTCGTCAGCAATGAACTCGATGGACGGCGCAGGAGGAGCGACCAAAACTTCCTTGGATGGACCAGGTGAAAGAGCTGTTATCCAAACTTGGTGTGACCTACTATCTACGGAGCGCAAAAGACCGAAGGTCTTAGAATTCATTTATACGTGCACACATGATTTTGGGACTCAATTCTCAGAACAAAAAACAAAAGAGCCTAAAACGTAACAAATTCCCCTATACGATACTTACTAACTTCAAATGGATATTAAATTATTATGGCATGTAACTTGACAAAACGAATGATGCAGAACTTCTACTTTTTGCGGCTACTTTCACTTGCAGTTCTCAGAATTGAGTCCCAAAATCATGTGTTGTGCTGTGTAATGAAACATTCCCCAATTCCCAAAATTGTTACTACTTTAAAAGATCATTAACAATATTGCAATTCTAGCTGAGATTTTAATTAGTCAAGTTCATGTTTAATCTATTCTAACTTATTTTACAAAATCGATTATTGAAAATTCGATATGCTCTGTAATTAAAGTTTAAAAAAAACAAGTGGGTAACACAATGGCACAAGTGCTACAACATTTAATGAACAAATGGTCTGGTCGGCAGAGAACACACAACATAAGATTGCATAGATACCACAGCTGCTGCTGCTTCTGACGCTGCCGCAGCCACTGCTTTGGTCGGTCGAGTGTTTTAACTACTTAGCTCCATAACTATTCCACCTACGTCTAAACCAAACAAACAAAAAAAACAACCTACCATTCAAAACGTACAGCTCCACATGAATGAACTAGATGTTACCCACTACTATATTAGCATCACCATGAGCAACACAACAACAATGGCAACACAAACCCTCTTCTAAGCTCTTTACTCCATAAATTTTAGAAACACCAACAACATGACGACTGTGCCATTAGAATTTTATGGCAACAGACATCAGTAACAGCAGCAGCATCAGTTTCGATTGCTGCCTCAATCCGACAACTCGACACATCATTCATTCTATGTATATGTTGCCAGCAATTTCGAATGTTGTCGTTGCGATGCTAATAAATCTGTTTTGAATAAAGTGAAAAGAGAAAACAAAAACGAACGAGAACACATTATAATATATATCATGCCATTTAAGAGTTAGCCACTCAGTCAGTCACTCAGTCAGCCAGTCAACATTATATAGAATTTTAAATTAATTTTAGGCAAAGAGGGCGAATATGGAACGACTCGACTGTCACACATTTCCTATATAAAAGCTGTTGACATTTATTGTAGCAGCAGCTAATAACGCTTATGGGCCAAAACCTTGTTTGGCTGCATAGATAGGTGAATATTTTAATGGAAAGTGTTGTTATTGTGTTTTGTCGTCAGATATCGGAAATGACCTAATATATGCGCGTAGAAGGAAAACATACATACACTCGCCACTCTATATTCTATTGACACAGAGCAAAAAAAAACTGAAATGTAAAATAAAATTTATGCGAACACATGTTATTAGTCCCCGTACCATTATAGCAAAAGAGAATATATCTATTAGTGAGAAATTCGATTTTTTTTACATGTAAAGTGAATCTTGCATTTTAAGCCGACTCACAATCTCCTTTGTGTTGGCACCTTGGCAACATTGTTCGTGATATTTTTTATCATGAAAAGCGGCAGATAGTGAGCGACGAAGCCTGATGATTGGGCTAGCCACCCGATTTCAGGTCCTTTACTTTCTATGAAAACACGAAAAAGTAACAAAAGGAACCCCGCAAACGTAATAAGGACCATTATTTAAAGATATGTACCTGGAACGTCCGGACACTCTATAGAGAAGGTGCCACTATCCGACTGGCGGATGTCTTCAAAAAATATAAGGCTGACATCAACGCCATCCAGGAGATGAGATGAACAGGACAAGGATGCTCGCTACGTAAAAATTGCGACATCTATTACAGTTGCCATGCGGAGAAGCACAACTTTGAATGTGGATTTGTAGTTGGCGAGAAACTCAGATAACTTGTCTCGCGGTTCCATCCTGTTAGTGATCGAATAGCCGCAATCCGCATCAAGGCGAAATATTTCTACAACACGCTGATTTGTGTACACGCCCCGACGGAAGATTAATGATGCATTTTTCGAGCGCCTAGAGGAAATCTACGACCGCTGTCCAGGCCACAACATTCAAATTGTTCTGGGAGACTTAAATGAAAAAATAGTAAGGGAAGATGTTCTTTGTCCATCGATCGGTAAATTCAGTCCGATACGTCATACAACGGGTTTAGGCTGGTTAGCTTCGCAGCGGGAAGGAACATGATAGTGAGTGGAACCAGATTCCAGCACAAAAATATCCACAAGGAAAATTGATCATGTGGTAATTGATAGCAGACATGCATCTAGTGTCAAGGACCTGCGTCTGATCTGTGGTGCTAATATTGGCTTGGATCATTACCTGGTTGCAGCCAAGGAGCGCACAAGATTGAGCAGAGAGAAAAACGCACGTAACCAAACACAAAGAATGCTGAACACCGCGAAGCTGCAGACCCCAGAGATAGCCACTGCCTATTCCAACCAGTTCTCCCAACTACTACGACACAACGCCTCTACTTCTGACGTTCCCGTTTAACAGTGGCAGCATATTGCGCATTCCACGGTAAACGCCTTAACAACCGTGCTAGGATATGAAAAACGACGCCGAGACAAATCCTCGTACGATGAAGAATGTCGCATAGCATCTGAAGAACAGGATGTTGCTTATAGGGCAACGCTACAACCAATTGTAACCCGGGCTGTTAGTTAACGGCACAAAGAGACAGGAAAACAGCTAAGACAGCTAAAAAAAAACTTAATTACCCTTTACACCCCATGAATGAGGTATGGGATAGCTGCTCACGTTGTTGGGAATTAACACGCTTTCTATTTTATATTCATAACAAGCGGCACCTACTTGTTTATCGATGAATGCGAACGTCACTGTTTGAGAAGCTTTTACTAGACATGCCGATTGACTGGACATTTATACTGCGAAGTTGCTGACGACAACATCAAGGTGGCCGGCAAAGAAAGAAAAATTTATTTTTTAGATGACTGTAGCCAGGAGTTGATCCTGGGATCTCCCGCATGGTAGTCGCGTGTTCTAACCATCATGCGAAAAAAAGTCAGATGAAGGAACGGGAGAACGAGGAAATAGACCGATAAAGGGAAAGAGGTGCGGCCCGAAAATTTGACCAGAAAGTAAAAGCAAAAGGCTACGGCTACCGCCCCTCCTGCAAGGACAAGGATAGAAATCTGGTTACAGACACGCAGAATGTGCTGCATATATGGAGCTGGAACACTTCCAGCAACTGCTGCTTCCAGAAGGCAGCGCACGTAAAGGTATCACGCCTATTGTCGGCGACGGCTTAGATTGCCCACCACCAAGTTATGCCGAGGTAAGAAGAGCAATATCGCGGCTAAAAAATAATAAAGCAGCCGGTGCCTACAGACTTCCGGCAGAGCTCTTCAAATCCAGTGGCGAGGAGCTAATAACGAGCATGCACCAGCTTCTATGCTCGGCTTAACGATTGCATGCCCGATGATTGGAATCTAAGCGTTTTATGTCCTGTGCTGAAAAAGGTGATCCAAATGTGTGCTCCAACTACCGCTGGATCAGCCTTTTTCCCATCGCATGTAAGGTCCTGTCGAGTGTGCTATGTGAAAGACTAATGCTAGCGTTATCCAACCTAATCGGGCCTTATCAGTGTGGCTTTAGAACTGGTAAATCAACAACTGACCAGATATTCACACTTCGGCAAAGCCTGGAAAAGACCCAAGAGGAACCGATCGACATGTACCATCTTATCGTCGTCCTTCGAAAGCTGCCTTCCACAGCCCGATACGGCAGAAATTACTTGAAGCTCTGGCTAAGTTTGGTATTCCAGCGAAGCTGATTCGCCTTTGCGGAATGAATCTGACAGACACGAAGTCTTCCGTGAAGATTGGTAAGGACCTTACGGAGCCTTTCTATTACGTATGTCGTAGTCAACTTTCGACAGCATTAGATTTTTTTTTATTATTTAAATACAATTTGTAATAATTAACAGAAATCTTTAGTGTTGAGAATTTTTCATCATCTGATGATAAAGAACATGATTTGTGCAAGGACAAATCATATTTAGTCTCACAAACGACATCAGCGATGCCATATTTAAAAAACGACAAAGATTCGACGTGACTACGACATACATAATAAGGGGGTATATCAGACGAGGCCTAAAACAAGGCGACGGCCTATCGTGTGACCTCTTCAACATAGTGATGGAGATGAAAACGAGGAAAGCTGCAGTAAAGATGAGTGGCACGATATTCAACAAAAGTAACGAGCTACTCGCGTATGCTTATGATTTAGACATCGGTCATAAACTGCGGGATGAGACTGCAGCCTTCTCAAGTATACAGAAGGAACCAGCTAAAATGCGTCTAATGGTGAACGAGGACAAAACGAAGTTATTAGTTCTAATGTACAAATAATCTACCCATTGGGGAAAACTGCGTGTACGTTGACAACTATAATTTCGATGTGGTAGATAATTTTGTCTACCTAGGCTCCGCCATCAACAAAGAAAATAATGTCAGCCTAGAAATTCGGAGAAGAATCCTGATTGCTAATTAATGCAACTACAAACTAAGCAAGCGATTTAATGACAGAGCCCTCTCTCGGCGAACAAAAATCCAACTATACCAGATACTGGTTCTACCTGTCCTGTGATGTATGGTTCAGAATTCTGGGTTATGACACACGCGGATGAATTGGTTCTGGCAGTATTTGAGAGAAAAAATACGTCGTAAACAATACAGGCCTACCATTGTTAACGGAGAGTATCGGCGTCGTTTGAATCATGAGTTGTACGAGCTGGGCACTGACATTGACGTGGTCAGATGCATTAAGGTGCAGCGGTAGCGTTGGCTAGGTCATGTTGTACGCATGAACGAAAATGCTCCAGCTCGAAAAGTCTTCGACATTGAACTGATGGACAGCGCAGAAGAAGGGCGGCCAAACTTCTTTTGGAAAAACCACGTTACTGAGATCTTTGCTGAACATGGTGTGACTAACTGGTGCGAGAAGCGCAGAAGATCGGAGCGCTTATAATATCTTTCTAAGTGCGGTATAAAACCCAATAGGATTGCAAAGATTGGAGTCTCAGTCTTTTATGTCCCATATACAAGAAAGGAGATCGTAGTGAATGTATGAACTACCATGGATTAAGTTTATTACCAATTGCGTACAAGGTCCTTTCGAGCATAATGTGTGAACGTCTAAAGCCAATTGTAGAAAAACTAATTGGTCCATATCAGTGCGGCTTTAGACCTGGTAAATCTCCGACGGATCAAATATTCTCGACAAATCCTGGAAAAAAACTCATCAAAAGCAGATCGACCCCTACCACCTCTTTGTCGACTACAAAGCTGCCTTCGATTCTCCGATAAGGAATAGGTACTGTGAGGCCATGGCTGAGTTAAGTATTCCTGCAAAACTAATTCGACTTTGCTGATGTAACTTGGAAAACACCAAATCGTCTATTAAGATTGAAAAGGATCACTCTGAACCATTCAATATGGAAAGAGGTCTCAAGTAGGGTGAAAGCATGTCCTGTACACTATTTAATATAGTTATGGAGAAGGTGATGAGAAAGGCTTGTGTCAATATGTCTGGCACCATATTCCACAAGAGCCACATGCCACTATCCTATGCCGATGATATAGATATAGACATAATTGGCCGAAATCTGCGAAAAGGAGTCTGCAAAAATGGGTTTATCGGTCAACGAGGACAAAACAAAAATAATAAAGAGTCCTCTCGATGGGGACGCATTGTCAACGTTGAAAATTATTGGATCTACCGTCAACAAGAAAAAATGATGTCAGCTAAGAAATCAAGCAGAGGATAGTGCTCGCCAATAGATATTTTTTTATCTCGGGATACTAAGAAACAGCTTTACCAGATGTCAATTTTACCCGTTCTGGTGTATGCCGCTGAATCGTGGGTGCTTTCGACAACGGACATACATACAAATATTAGAGAGAAAAGTACTCCGAAAAATTTATGGACCTATCTGTGTCGACGGCGAGTTTCGCCATCGGATGAACCATGAGCTGTATGAGCTTTATCACAACATCTACGTAGCTAAAATATTCAGAATCCAGCGACTACGATGGCTGGGACACGTTGCCAGGATAGATGTAAATGCTCCAGCGAGAAAAGTGTGTGAAGGCGAACCTGAAGAACGTCGCAGAGTAGGGAGACCCAAATTTCGTTGGAAGGACCAAGTGTTAGGCAATGTACCACCATCGGTTAGGACTAACTGGAGATGGCCTTCGTTAGTTCAGTGGAAGCGACGTAGACTAGCTATCCGAAGGTGCCGGGTTCGATTTCCGGCCAGGGCACTGGCCAAGTCAACATCGATGAAAAATTAATTTTAAAATACTTTGGGATCTTCAGCTAACAAAACTCATCCTAGATGCTTCCACTACAAAAATCCAAATTGCGCAAAGACCAAGAAAAAAGAAAATGATTTATAAACAGCGCATACAAATCAACAAACCAGCTGGCGCCATCTTTGGTAGGATTTTGGCGATTAAAACTCACAACAACAACACCTAACAATCCTTGACACAGACCTTGTTATCTACAAAGGAACGAAACAAAGTTGCCAACAATGATCGTATGATAATCAGATTATATGCTCGATCGGTAGAAAGAATTATTACCCTAGCTATTTCCACCAGCTGTTACAAGGGCAACAACAACAACTAACTAGAGAACTTACACAGAAGACCAAAGCGTGTGGAATTCTTTAATACTTCAGGCCTCTAATTTATGAACCACATTCGTAAGTTGTAATGGGCCACTTAAGTAAGTAAGCAAGGTGCCTTGTAGTTCCTTTTGCCGTTTTTAGCACGTTGCAGAATGTTATATCTGCTTCTCAAATTGTCTTGAGTAAATAGAGGCTGCTTTACAAATTCTAGGATTTAAATTAGAGAGATTGAACCAAAATTCAGCCGCACGTATTAGTAATATCAATTCATCTTCAAAGCGTATACGTTATTTTAATAAAAAATACTTTATATGTATACGACTCGGTAGTACTCAAGTATATGACAGTATAACACAGTACAACACATGATGTTGGGACTCAATTCTGAGAACTGCACGTGAAAGTAGCCGCAAAACGAAAAAATTCTGCATCATTCGTTTTGTCAAGTTACATGCCATAATAATGAAATAGCGATTTGAAGTTAGTAAGTATCGCATATGATTTTGGGACTCTATTCTGAGAACTGCACGTGAAAGTAGACCCAAAAAGAAGAAGTTCTGCATCATTCATTTTGTCAAGTGACATGTCAGAATAATTTAATATCGATTTGAAATTAGTAAGTATCGTATAGGGGAATTTGTCACTTTTTAGGCTCTTTTGTTTGACAAAGCATTAAATACTATATGGTGGCGTATGATTATTCTAAGTAACATTACACGTGAATCATACGCCACGTAGTACAACAGTTTTATTATAACTGCTACAAAATAAACCCAGTTCAACAACATTTGATGAATGGAAAAGTGAAACTGTTGCTTATGTAGGGAAACATTATATGAACAGATTAAAGGAATTGTAAATCTTAATTTTTTGTTAAATTTGTTTCAGCTAAATTGAGTTATCTTTAACAAAAGAAAAAACGTGACAAATACGCCTATACGATACTTACTAACTTCAAATCGATATTAAATTATTATGGCATGTAACTTGACAAAACGAATGATGCAGAAGTTCTTCTTTTTGGGGCTACTTTTACGTGCTGTTCTCAGAATTGAGTCCCACTGAAAAATGAGCTGAAAAATGTTGTACTGTGTAATCAGTGGCTAATATTAAAGTATAAAACTGATTGATATTTGATTGATGTTATAATTTTAGATTAAATGATCTATTAAAATGATCTATTAAATTGTTATTCTTAACAAATTTTTTCTTTTTTTTTCTCTCTTTTCAGATTTTTGATTCAAAAATAAAAAAATCACAAAAATTCCATACCGTTTCAATGGTTAAATTCTCATTAATAACGAAACAACTTTGCATGCTACACAATACAAAAAATTCAACAACACTTGAAAGGCGAACAACCAATGAACAAAGACGAAACAATTTCTAACAACAGTTGGCCTTAAACGATTTTAGCAATAACTGCTGCTGCTGTTGACACCACCATCATCACCACCACCAACACACATTGTTGGCAATCAACACTTGGGCTACAACAGAAAAATAGAGGCGAAAACAAGAGGGGCAGTAATAAAAACCCCATAGAGAGTGGCAACACAAGAAATCAATCACCAGAGTAACGTAACGCAAAAAAGGACACGTCCGGATATAACTGACAGATTTGGTAATTGAATTTAAAGGACACTTACTGCTGCCACTACTACTACTACTACCACCACTTCTACTGTGTGTTACATGCCCTATCTATAGTGCAACACCCCATGTTAACAAGGAGCAAGGCAAAAGCAAAAGTCATCCATTCATAGAAATTTGCCAGACAAATTATTACAAATTCTAGAAAGAATCTGTTAAGGATCTACTTAATTTGTTAACTGGCACCGAAACAAACAGCTCTAGAAAGTTGAGAGAGAAAGCACAGTAAATTTGTTAAGCATAAACTGTAAGCAAAGGCTTGTCGAAGAAAACCTTGGCCACTTTGCATGGAGGCACAAACGGTACTAAGTAAAATTCTAAGAATAAGAAGATTGAATGTTAACTAAGCTGGATGTGGAAAATTGTGTTGAAGATAAAATTACAACAGTAAAACAGTGGAACGATTATTAAGGCAGCTGTTTAAAGTTACAACAACATTGAGTTGGCAACGCAACAATTTTCATATTGTTACCTATATATAAAATTAAGCAAAAATCAAAAAAGTTGGCAACGCTTTAATATTTTGTTACAAAATTATAATTTATTGTTACAAGTATAAATTTAATCATATAAATTTAGAGAATCTTATAAAAATTAAGAAAAAAACATTGTATAAATATAAATTGGCAACACTTGTTTAAGAGTAAGCAGATTTGGCAACGCGAATCGTCATTTGTTATCAAAACAAATAAAAAAAAATTCGTTGGCGGAACTACTCATCTATAGTTGGCCCTACTTTTTATAGGAATACATACAGAGAAACCTTAAAGTGAATCAATCAACATCCATACGAAATCCCTGGTTAAACTTTACATAACCTACAAAATTTGAAATCCATTACAAAATTGGGTTAGAAATCATCAGCTTACAAGCTAATAGTTGGCAATATTACGTGCATTATTACATCATTCCACCACTACAAAACGGGGAAAAGCGAAAGCCAGCACTAGACTATATATATGAGAGTGTGTGGGTAGTGGAAAAATTATCTACTTTAGTACCACTCCTCCAAAACTCATCACAAGTTAGCCGCCATATGACACCAGGCTGCCAGACTGTTTTGATCGACCACCATTAACGCCCGCAATCAACTAAAAAATATCTACCGTCCGTCGTCTCCAAACCGTAAACGGAGTCAATCATAAACACATTTGAAATCTCTGATAGCAGCAGCAACACCACCACCACCATACCAAGTCATCAGCAACAACATCGACAGCAACATGTTGGATGACGATAACAATGATTTGTTGGCTTCGGCTTCCGAAATACAACGCAGTAAGTATAAAATGGAAAATAGAAAAATAGTGACAGTTATATCATTTGTCTAGTTGCTCTTTTTGCCATGAAACACGCAAACATCATTGAGTGTGTTTTGTTCTCTTTTTTTCTCCTTTTTCTTTTTGTTTTCTATTATTATGGCATAGCATGTTTACAGCATCTTCATTTCCGTCTCTAAGTCGACTGTTTCTTGTATTTTGTTATGACGTTTGAAAACTTAAACAACCGGTTGTTTAATTGTATTCTTGAATGCATTTTTATAGCTGCTCAATTCCTGTTGACTTGAATTACACAGTACAACATTTTTTAGCTCATTGATTTGGGACTCAATTCTGAGAACTGCACATGATAGTAGCCCCAAAAAGAAGAAGTTCTGCATCATTCGTTTTGTCAAGTTACATGCCATAATAATTGAATATTGATTTGAGGTTAGTAAGTATCGCATCTGAATTTAGGACTCAATTCTGAGAACTGCACCTAAAAGTAGCCCCAAAAAGAAGAAGTTCTGCATCATTCGTTTTGTCAAGTTACATGCCATAATAATTTAATATTGGTTTGAAGTTAGTAAGTATTGTATAGACGAATTTGTCACGATTTAGTCTCTTTTGTTTGACATAACTCGAGAACCACTAAACCGACTTAGCTGAAAACAATTTAAAAAAAATTAAGAATTAAAATTCCTTTAATCTGTTCATATAACGTTTCCATAAGCAACAGTTTCACTATTCCATTCATCAAATGTTTTTGAACTGGGTTTATTTTGTAGCAGTTACAATAAAACTGTTGTACTCTGTGGCGTATGATTTACGTGTAATATTACTTATAATAATCATACGCCACCATATAGTATTTATGCTTTGTCAAACAAAAGAGCCTAAAAAGTGACAAATTCCCCTATACGATACTTGCTTACTTCAAATCGATATTAAATTATTATGGCATGACAAAACGAATGATGCAGAACTTCTTCTTTTTGGGGCTACTTTCATGTGCAGTTCTCAAAATTGAGTCCCAAATTTATATGCGATACTTGCTAACTTTAGATCGATATTAAATTATTATGGCATGTAACCTGACAAAATGAATGATGCAGAACTTCTTCTTTTTGGGGCTACTTCCATGTGCAGTTCACAGAATTGAGTCCCAAAATCAAGTGTTCTTGTACTTTGTTAGCCAATGTATATACTGTCATATACTCTAGTATCACCGTGGCTTACACATATCGACTATTTTATATTAATATAACGTATACGCTTTAAAGATGAATTAATATTACTAATACGCCTGGCTAAATTTTGATTCAACCTCTCTAATTTAAATCCTAAAATTTAAAAAGTAGCCTTAATTCACCCAAGGCAATTTAAGAAGCAGATAAGATATAAAGCAGATATGCTAAAAACGGCAAAAGGAGCTACAAGGCATCTACTACAAGATATTGATAAAATAGGCAAAAAATGTTTTGGTCGTTACGACCACCAGTACATCACCTTTGAAATCTCTGCTCAAATCACAAAGCCGTTAGAAACATTCGACAAGAGGCTGATAAAATGAGATGTCTATAAGGAGACTCCTACCCCAAACACTTACCCAATTTACCAGATCTTTCCATTGACAACTCAAAAAAGCTTGACAACTTGGTAGGTAATGTTACAAAGGCCTTGGTCGCATGTACCAGGAAATCTTGCCCACGGAATATAGGTGGGAAGAATCAGAAGCCTTCATTGTAGACTTACGAGATTTCAAAATACCGTGCTCCATACAGAAATTCCTTAAACAAAGCTAAGAGAACGGGCCAGTGGCATGGGGGAGTACAAACAGAATCTTAAACTCTATTAGAAACTAATAAAAAATGCAAATTGATCTTCATGAAGGACATACACCAACGATCTCGAAAAAATTTCGGATGCAAGTAGACTTACTTATCTACTTAGATGGCACTTCTTTGCAATCCTATTGGATTATATACCTCAAGTAGAAAAATATTGTAAGCGTTTCGATCTTCTGCGCTTCTTCTCCAGTTTATATTTTATATAATTTTTTTGGCCTATTACAACGTACCAATGGTCGATTATCATACGACCATTGTTGGTAACTCTGTTTCGTTCCTTTGTAGATAACAGGGTTTGTCTCAAGATTGTTAGTTGTAACCGCCAAATTTCTCCAAAGATGGCGCCAGCTGGTTTTGTTGATTTACATGCGATGTTGATAAATCATTTCCTTTTTCCTTGGTCCTTGCGCAATCTGGATTTTTGTAGTGGAAGCATATAGGATAAGTTTTGTTGGCTGGAGAACTCGAAATTATTTGAAAAGTAATTTTTCATCGCATGGCCGCTATTGTAGATGTCGCACGACTTCATCGCGAGCACCCGTGTCCCGTCCAACGGATTTCTTGTGAAGCGGTTATATCAGCATTGTATTCTTCGAGGACTTCCGCCAGTTGGATGGAAGCTCCTAGCCTGTACAGTGTTCTAACATCGCAGGTGCTTATCCTCAAATCATGCTCCTTAATTCGTTTGCGGTGATCGTCAACATTTTGGGGGGTCCGTTTTATTATTTTCTTACTTCTTTTCATTGCAATAGTTTAAACGTCAGTGGCGGGTTGCAAGCCCAGCGCACCACGTCGCAGTTTTCTCCACCTGCCAGGATTTTGTTACATCCGCCCATTCTGGGTCCGCCCACCTGACCAGGGTAGCGGTCACTCTGGGCCGACGTGCCTGGGTTTTAGGTTTCGCCCCCTCACAGTTAGCCATGCTCTGACGGGTGCCAAAGGCACGTTTCCAGGCGTCACCACGTAAAGGTACTTTGTCCGCTGCAGTATCACGAATACGGAGCCTTATGAGTAGACTTGAAGTGTACTTTGCAAGGATCACTCTGGGTTTGCCAAGTTTAACCGACAAGAAGCTTTGCCTCGCATCACACTCTCGACGCCCAAGAATGTATTGTTAGGTGTAAATTCAAGCTTGTGCTTGTGCTGGTCTTTACCTACTTCGCCTCAATGTCTGGGGGTAGCCAGTTTGGGATCATGGACATTGCCTTAGTTGAAGAACATACACTGAGGATCGCTTTTCTAAAGTAAAATTGTCTTTGTTGAACCTTTCACCATATTCATCGGATACGTCGCTGAAGCACTCATGGAAGAAATCCAAACGAGAGTGCAAAGAATTCACTTTCAAGGACATGTTGCATCCCAAGTTTACGTATAATATAAAATAGAGAATAAGGTGATCATAATATATCATAGTGCAATAATTGCAGCCGAACAGGCATGTTGCTGATTTTGTCACCTGTTTTTACTAAATTTGTCTGCAATTGCCTCCATATAAATTTTTAATGGAAAACAAAACTATTTTTCAAATAACCAACAAACTATGCCTGATATCAAAATTCTGATTACGTATTTGAATTTCACATGTCACATAATGTAATACAAGAAAAAACCCTTGACGAACAGTGTAATCTTAATTTTAGAACGAAAATTTTTAAACTGATTTTAAAGCTGATTCATTCTTATTTTAAGAATAAAAATCTTATTTTAATATATCTGCATTCTTCAAATAAGCTTTATGTAAACTTATTTCAAGTATGACTCAGGCTTAATTTAACAATGTTTAGTCTTATTTCGAAAATGTTTGGTCTTATTTCAAGAACGTTTACTCGCAATTTCATGCTCTTCGAAATTCGAATGTATTTTGTCTCGCAAACCTAGCAACAAACAAAGTGAAAGATAACACTGTGCAACAACCAAAATCGGAATGGGATGAAACCAAGTGCAAATGAAAGTTGACATTATGTATAACAAAACCCTCAAGGGATTTTTTAAGTTTAGTGCGAGATTTTTTTTTACACGCCATTGAAGTTGGTGGTTTTTGAACGCTGGCTAACAAGAAAAATTCATTAAAAAAGTCATAAAATAATGCTTTTTATTAATTAAGATTAAGAGCTATCGAGCTGGAATTTGGTATGCGAGCTTCTATCCACCAAGCGGAGATTGGGTTCTTAGATGGGCATGATCGGACAAAACCTACTCTCACCTCCCATACAAATTGTACCTTTTTTGAGGTCTGCCCCTGCGATCACAGTCGAAGATTAAGATCTATCGAGCTGAAACTTGGTATGCAAGCTTCTATCCCCTAAGCGGAGATTAAGTTCTAAAATGGGCATGATCGAACAAAAACTACTACCACCTACCGTACAAACTTGCCCTATTTGGGGTGTTCGTCTGTTTGTCTTCTCAATTACAGCCTTAGATTAAGAGCTATCGAGCTCAAACTTGGTACACAAACTTCTTACCTCTTAGAGAAAGTTAAGTCCTAAGAAGAGCAAGATCAGACAAAAACTCCTCAAACCCCAAAATATGGGAAGTTTGCACTGGAGGTAGAAGAAGTTTTTGTCCAATCATGCTCATCTTAGAACTTAACTTTCTCTAAGAGGTTAGAAGCTTGCATACCAAATTTCAGCTCGATAGCTCTTAATCCACGATTGTAATATCGAGGAAAAATAGACGGACATACCCAAAAAGGGTTATTTTGTATGGGAGGTGGGAGTAGTTTTTGTCCGATCATGCCCATCTTAGAACTTAATCTCCGCTTAGAGGATAGAAGCTAGCATACCAAATTCCAGCTCGATAGCTCCTAATCTACGACTGTGATTGCAGGGACAGACCTCAAAAAAGGTACAATTTGTATGGGAGGTAGGAGTAGGTTTTGTACGATCATGTCCATCTAAGAACCCAATCTCCGCTTGGTGGATAGAATCTCGCATGCCAAATTTCAGCTCGATAGCTCTTAATCTACGGCTGTAATCGTATGGAAAGACAAAAAATTCGATCTAAATCAAAAAAATTGACGAAAGCGCCCTCTAGCGGCGCTTAAAAATAAAAATAAACGTCAAAAATGGATTTCTCGACCCCAAAAACAGTAAAATACCACAACTTTCCGGGATAAATAGCATTATTTTATGACTTTTTTAATGAATTTTTCTTGTTAGCCAGCGTTAAAAAATCACCAACTTCAAATGCGTGTAAAAAAAAATCTCGCACTAAACTTAAGAAATCCCTTGAGGGTTTTGTTATACATAATGTCAACTTCCATTTCCTTTTGGTTTCATCCCATTCCGATTCCAAAAGTTAAATTTTGTGTCACAGTGTAATTAATTGTGTTTAGAACTATAGTTTTAAATGCCCCTGATATCATTGTTCCCAGCGCTCTCATAATGAGTTCCAATTTCAAGAAATTAAATTCTTTATTTGGGTACATTCATCGCTAATTTGTATGTCATTAAACTTGGTTTGTCTTAACATCGTTTAATATGTAACAAGACTTGACCCACCCTGTATAAATTTAAAATTAAACACTTTTCAAATGCATCGCCCTTTCTTGAAGTTTATTTTCGTCCCACTCTCTCTCTCGCTCTCTCCACCCTCTGTCTTCTTCTGCTCTCTTCAAATTGCTATGGTTTATGATACCCCTAACATAATTCATCGCCTCAATTGCGGTTTTGTTCGTAAATTGCATAGTCAGTTATGTCCTTCCTCATAAAACAGCAACAACAAGAAAAAAATAAAAATGGTTTCAAATGTCCGGCCTCATTAATTTAATTCCGTGTCCTCGCTCATCCTGTGCCACAGCTTACTCTTTATACACCACAAACAATGAACATCCTGCGACTTGTTTGTGGTCTCTCTCTCTCACTCTCTCACAGCCTCGTGAGGGGCTGGCACACAGGATTAGATGGAAATATGCAACTTTAATTATGAGTGGCTAATAATTCACTGCTCGGATGGTTGAATTTATGATTGAACGGACGCGTTGGTGGTCATCAATCAAACAACTTTGGGGATTTTATTTAATGAAGGAAGCATTACATTACAGTTGTTTACATCAAACAGTTGCGAATGTTTAGGGGAAGCTTAGTTGCTGTATAGCAATTCATTATAATCTGTGTTAAAGAATTTTTGGGAAACATAAATATTACCTGGATTTTATGTTTCTAAAATATTGTATGATATTGCTGGCTATACGTTAACGCGACAGGTGTAACGTAATGAAATCACAAACTTTTACACAGTACAACATTTTTCAGCTCATTGATTTGGGACTCAATTCTGAGAACTGCACATGAAAGTAGCCCCAAAAAGAAGAAGTTCGGCATCATTCGTTTTGTCAAGTAACATGCCATAATAATTTAATATCGATTTGAAGTTGGTAAGTATCGTATAGGGCAATTTGTCACGTTTAAGGCTCTTTGGTTTGACATTATTGTTAAAGCATTGAAATTCAAGTGTAAAAATTGTTATGCTATAAATTGTATCGAAAAACGTATTGCAAACGTACTGCGGAGGTCTTTTACGGGCTTTTGCTTGAGTATAAGAACTGCTGCCACGTTCGATGTCTTACTTCTGTCGAAAACAGACACCAGACCCGGAGTAGCGCATTTGGTGCTGCATCTTCTCCCTCCCTTTGATATTCGCTTCTGCAAAACCATTTCATCATCGGAAACTTGAGGTCAGTATCTCATTCACTCGATTCGGTGAATAAAAATGTTCACCTGATGTTTCATCTCTGTTTTAAAGTTTACACATAACATAAAGAACAAGTTTTTAGAAATTCTTCTATTCAAATAATAACATTAATATATTTGACGCATATAGGCGCACCCTACTCCAAGGGTTTGAGCAAATTGTGTAACATTTTGATTTTTGTGTGAGGGCCTCATTAGGGTTTGAAAATAGGGAATAGGTATGTTTGGAAAAAATGTTAGTAGGGGAAAATTAGTGGGGGTCGGTCATACATTTCACCCCTCTATGAGAAGCCATAGGGGCGGCAGAAGCTGATTTCATACAAAAGATTATAAAAATTAAAAAACAAATGTGTGTGGACCTCCTTAAGGGTTAGAAATAAGGTGCCGTGACATAACCCCACACGGACATAATCCCCAAAACGATTTTGAGGCTCATGTCCAGACAACTGGCCGGACATAATCCCCAATGAAATATCAACACTAATCTGCGTCGAATTTGTTGTTGTATTTAGTATTTCAACATATGAAGAGAACAGTTTGAAATATTGTTATTGTAGTGAGGGACGAATGCGGTGGGGGGCGCACCTCCCGCCCTCTCTGCAGCACGAGACGAATGCGGTGGCGGTCATAGGCCCCAAAATCGTTTTGAGGATTATGTCCGGGCACCAGAAATAAAGGGTAGATATGTTTTGAGAAACTGTTGGGGTAGCAAAAATTAATGGGGGCCGGTCATACATTTGACTCCTCTAGGGGCATCTTTGGGCAGTTAGAGCGGTGGGAGCAAAATTTCTAAAAAATTGATTTTTGTATGGGAACCGCTAATGGGTTGTAGATGGGGATAGGTATATTTGGGAAAAATGTTGTAAGGTAAAAATTACTTGGGATCGGTCATACCCCTCTTGGAGGCAAACAATTGTATGGGAACCACCTTAAGGGTTGAAGATAGAGGGTGGATATGCTTTGAGAAACTGTTGGGGTTGCAAAAATTTTAGGGGTCGTTTATACATTTGACTTCTCTAGGGGCACCTTTAGGGCAGTAAATATTGATTTTTATATGGAAGCCCCCTTAGGGGGTTAGGATGGGGGTAGGTATGTTTGAGAAAAATGTTACGAGGAAAAAATGAGGGGTCGGTCATACATTTTACGAGGCAAAAAGGGAGAGGCAGGAGCTGATTTTTAAAAAAATTATTTAAAAAAATTTATGGGCACGACATTATTGGGTTAATATAGAGGGTAGATATGTTCTGAGAAACTGTTGGGGTTGCAAAAATATTGGCGGTCGTTCATACATTTGACTCCTTAAGGGACACCTTTGTGGTAGTTAGAGCGATGGAGGCATACATTTGACTCCTCTAGGGCACCTTTGGGGCAGATGGGGCGGTGGGAGCAAAAATTTATAAAAACGTAATTTCTGTATGGAATCACCTTAGGGGGTAAAGATGGAGGTGGTTATATTTAGAAAATATTTTGAGATAGATAAATGACTAGGGGTCGGTCACACATATTTTATTCCTCTAAGGATGACTCCGGGCAGTTGCTTGTCTCAATGTGGAATTTTTCCCCCCTTCCCCACTAACTCATCCTTTTTCCCAACCACACCAAACTAGGTTGTAGTTCGTATCCAAATCTTGTTACTAAGGATACCCATACAACACTATCGCACCTCTTGTGAGTGTATTCAAATTTTTATTGTCTGTTTTGACAGCTCAAGTGTACTTTTCAACTTTATTTGGAAAAAAAAAATTTTTTTTTATATGTTGACTTTACAACATTCACATGTTTTAGAAAAATGTGGCTTAGAAAATTCTTTTTAAAGCACTGTGGGTACAGCCGACCTAAAATAGTCACAGTGTACATGTTACTTATTGGTTTGTGCAATTTCGATACCACCGTCTTCAATGAAATTTAAGGAGGAAAAACATTTCAACTCTCTACTCCTTTGGTGTCCTTTTTGTCCATATTTCTAAAAAGTCAAAAAAGGACCTTAAAATGGGACTAAAACTTTCAAATGTTCTACAAAAATATTGCTTAGACAATTTGACTTAGAGTGCTCTAAGACCCAAAATCAACATCTCCAACTTTTAACAAACATTTTGTTTAATCTCTCGACTCCTTTCGTGTCTTTTCCGTCCGTATTTCGGATTTCCATTTTACATCATTCAAATGTTCTACAAAAATGTTGCTTAGAAAATTCTACTTGGGGTGCTCTGAGACCTAAAATCGGTATCTCCAACTTTTAACAATCAATTTTTTTTTCTTTTCAAAGCACTGTGTATACAGCCGACCTAAAATAGTCACAGTATCTATGTTTCTTATTGTTTTAGTGCATTTTCGATATCAGTGTCTTCAATTTAACGAGGTTTTTTTGTGGAACATTTAAACTATCTCGACTCCTTACGTGTCCTTTTCATCCTTATTTCGAGAAAAGTCAGAAAAATACCTTAAATGAGAACTTTACAACATTCAAATGTTCTACAAAAATGTTACTTAGAAAATTCTACATGGGGTGCTCTAAGACCTTAAATCAATATCTCCAACTTTTAACAATCATTTTGTTTTTTTTTTTTCAAAGTACTGTGTATACAGTCGACCTAAAATAGTTACAGTATCTATGTTTCTTATTGTTTTAGTGCATTTTCGATATACGATGTCTTCAATGAAATTTAACGAGCTTTTTTTGTGGAATATTTGAACTCTATCTAGACTCTTTACGTGTCCTTTTCATTTTATTTCGAAAAAGTGCGAAAAGGTCTTACAAATGGCGCTTTACAACATTAAAATGTTCTACAAAAATGTAGCTTAGACAATTTTACTCGGGGTGTTCTAAGACCTATAATCTATATCCCAAACTTTTACTAATCATTTTGTTTCTTTTCAAAGCACTGTGTGACAGCGTCCCAAAATATTTAGATTATCTATGTTCCTTACTGTTTTAGTGCATTTTCGATACCGGACGCCTTTAATGAAATTAAAGTACGATTTTTTTTGTGGAACACTTCAACTCTTTCTAGACTATGTCCTTTTCGTCCTTATTTCGAGAAAAGTCAGAAAAGGACCTTAAAATGGGACTTTATAACTTTCAAATGTTCTACAAAAATGTTGCTAAGAAAATTCCAATATAGGGTACTCTAAGACCCGAAAGTCGGTATCCCCAACATTTAATGATATTATCTTTTCTCTAAACACTGAGTGTACAGCGATTCAAAAAAGTCACAGTATCTTTGTTTCTTATTTTTTAAGTGCATTTTCGATATCAGATGTCTTCAAAGTAATTAAACAAGAATTTTGTTGGGGTACATTTAAACTCTCTATCTCGACTCCTTACGTCTCCTTTTCGTCCTTTTTTCGAGAAAAGTCAGAAAAGAACCGTAAAATGGGACCTTACAACATTAAAATTATGTACTTAGGCAATTGTATTCAACTTGAACTTACTATTATAGATCGCTATTCACACAGTGCTTTGGATAGTGACACAATAATTAGTAAAATTTAAGATATCAATTTTTGGTTTTAGATCACCCCAAGTAGAATTCACTGATCAAAATTTTTTTTTAACATTTGAATGTTGTAAAGTCCCATTTAATGTCCTTTTTCTGACTAATCTTGAAAATCGCGTATGATGTAGAGATAGAGAAAACGCTCAAGAACTCTCAATAGTTTTTAAACTGATAACATCATAGGGCCATAATAAAGTTCACCTAAGTCTTTTATTCCGTAAAGAAATTATTCCGCCCCCAGACAATAACCTTAATTTTGTGTCACAGTATAATTAACGTTCTGCTATTTTAACACCCACAGCAGTATGAATTTTAGGTACACCACGATTTTCTTTCTAAAGATGTATTGATTTTGTTTTTTATCAGTTCGGTCTTGGATACTTTATTACGAAAACTCAATGTACATTTTTCATATTTTTCAATAATTGCTCAAAGGTTTAGATCAGAGAACAGCAGCGATACACCACCACAATACGTACACAGTTCCAACACACACAGTATATCGTGCTCATTTGTGTCAGAGATGAGCAACGGTAGACCACAACTAGTGATACACCGCATCCGAACTTAGTATTTGTCATATGCAACTGTTTGAAATATCGAACGAAAACTGATGCGGTGGAGTAAAGCTCTTTCTTGTGTTTCAGACAAAATATTCCACACAAAACTTTTTCCCTATCGTCGAGGTGACATAGAGTATGCACCACTCAAAATTTTGTCCAAAATAAATGTATGTTCTGACATTGTAATATTCTTTTGTTTCTGTCTAATGAACTTGTTCTAACTTTTATCATAACATAAGCAAAAATAAAAAAAAAACGTTACAAATCGATAGCAAGACGATTAGTATGTGTATTGGTGGCGATCGCACTGTTGTCGTATTCTTCTTTGTCATATTTTTGTTTGTACATACAACAAGAGTTTTTATTTTGTTCTTATTTTTCGATCCGGGACCGGCCGTGGCATAGTGGTTAGAACACGACTACCATGCGGGAGATCACAGGTTCAACTCCTGGCTCCAGTCATCTTAAAAAAAAGACTTTCTTTCATTGTCGGCTCCCCTCGAATGTTGTCGAATAGTGTCGAGTCAATCGGCATGTCTAGGAAGAGCTTCTCAAACAGTGACGTTCGCATTCGTCGATAAACAAGTAGGTGCCGTTAGTTGTGAATCTAAAAATAGAAAGCGTGTTAATTAACAACAACGCGATAAGCTATCCCATACCTCAGTCATGGGGTGTAAAGGGAAATTAAGTAAGTAAGTAAGTATTTTTCGATCCGATATAAAACTATCCAAGTAAAAGAAAACAAAATACATAAAATTACCCAAGTAGTTTGTTACCACAACCGCTAAGACAGCGAGTACACCAGTAGTGGCAAAACTGCCACCGCCGTGGATCACTGAGTTGATTTGTCACATCAGCGAAGACTGTGCTGTGTGTGTTTAACTTAACACTCACAGTGTGTAACACACACAGTATATCGTCGGTAACTGTGTCTCTGGCACAGTGTGCCACACACACAGTCTATTGCGGATAACTGTGTGTGTGATACATAAACGAAAACTGCCTTATATTTATCGCACAGTGTGCGATCAGTGATTGCAAACATATGTTGGGAGCAAACCCAGCACACAAAGTGTATTAATGCTCTCAGTATTTGTAGTTTCGCAATCGACTCTCCTCTTTAGAAAAATACCTTAAATGGGAATTTTACAACATTCAAATGTTCTACAAAAATTTAGCTTAAACAATTCTACTTGGGGTGCTCTAAGACCCAAAATATTAATGCTCTCAGTATTTGTAGTTTCGCAATCGACTCTCCTCTTTACGTGTGTTTGAACAAAAACAACAATTTAGTATTTTTGGCTCCCGCTGTACACTTCTTACACATACTGTGTCGGTGGCACCGCATCACCAACTCATACTGTGTCGGTGACACCGCAACAGCAACCAAACTGTGTAGTTATAAATGGAGACCAAACACTGATGCACTTACGAGACTGTATGTGGCAGCAGTACTGGCGCACTCTTGTCATAATCATGTGTGTCAATGATAGTACAGTTTACTGTTGCTGTGTAACCGACACAGAAATTTCCCTGTGTGTGTGTACAGTAAGTATCAAAAATTACTAAATTTGTAGTTCTCTGGTTAAGATGTTTTGAAGACCATGCCTCGCTCTCTCCATCTCCCTCTCCTTTTGCCATACAACCAACTACATACAATGTTGTCCGAACTTTAACAGAGTTCAAGTCTGTTTACTATATTTTTGTATGTGCGATAAACGAAATGTTTTTATTTTTGTATTTCACTTATATGCTAGTTGCAATTTTAAAATAATAACAGCAACAACAACTAAATATCTATAATACAGTTTAGTGTTTTGTTAGTTTTTAGTTGGGAAAAGTGTGCATAGAGGGGTGGGGTGATGGGTACTACACATAAATATACTTGAACTACACAGTCCTCCCCCTTCTTCTCCGCCCTCCTGCTAGGTGGATTGAATGCAATGTTTTAACTAGACATCATGTTTCCGTTCGTTTTAAGTTGTAATAAAATTTATTGGAAATACATAAAATAACAATAACAATAGCAGTTACAACACACACACACACATTACTCACGTCACCCTCAAGAATGGAAGGTAGTAAGAGTACATACATACTTTGGCCACCATCGAAGGGGAGGGGATGGAAGTTGAGGGCAAGTTATCATAAAAAACTTGAATAAGTTTTTGTTGGTAAGGACTTGTTTGTTTTCTTACTTATTGTTTATGCATAAGATACTGGCATTCGAAAGGAGTAAATCAAATCAAAGGATTGCCTGCATTTCTATGGAAATGAAATAAGTTTGGTGACAAGTGGTTAATACGAGGGCTGCTATATATATTTCTGGCCTAATAATGAAAATGCGAATATTTATCATCAAAAATTGTTTTATTGTTTTTCAAAGTATTCTCCAGCCTGATTTATACACTTTTGCATGCGCTCAAACCAATTGTCGAAGCACTTTTTCCACTCCGATTGAGACACCTCCAAAACATGGTTTTTGAACGCTTCAACAGCATCTTCTGGGCACGAAAATCGTTGACCACGCATTTTTTTCTTGATGTGCGGGAATAAAAAGAAGTCATTGGGGGCCAAGTCAGGGCTGTACGGCGGATGACCCATCAATTCGACGTTTTGGCCGGTCAAAAGGGCGCTGGTTTGAGCCATTGTGTGAGAGCTCGCGTTGTCATGGTGAAGAATGATTCGTCTTCTCTTGTTTGTTTTTCGAATTTCTCCGAAGACTTCAGGCAAACAAATTGTGGTGTACCACTCAGAATTGACCGTCCTTCGTTGCTCAAGCGGAACAGTCGCCACATGACCAATTTTGCCGAAGAAACAGGCGAACATTTGCTTCGAAGTGCTTCTTCCACGAACAACTTTCGTTGGATTTGGCTCGTCTTCGAAGACCCACACGGTCGATTGTTGTTTTGTTTCGGGCTCATACGCATAGATCCAAGATTCGTCACCTGTGACGATCTTATGAACGTCTTTTGAAGCACCGCGATCGTATTTTTTCAACATTTCTTTGCACCAATCGACACGAGCCTTTTTTTGAGCGATTGTCAAATTGTGCGGGATCCAACGACAACAAACCTTTTTTACGGTCAGGTGTTTATGTAATATCGAATGTATGCTGGTGGGAGAAATGTCCAAGGATGCCTCTATCTCCCGGTATGTCACATGACGATCTTGCATTATTAGTTCACGCACGGCATCAATGTTCTCTGGCACAACGGACGTTTTTGGACGACCTTCACGGAATTCGTCGTTGAGCGAACTGCGACCACGATTAAATTCGTTATACCAGTTTTTCACGGTGCTATATGATGGTGCTTGATCACCATACAAAGACTTAAGTTCATCGATGCACTCTTGTCTGGATAATCCACGTCGAAAGTTGTGAAAAATGATCGCACGAAAATGCTCACGTGTCAATTCCATTTTTTTAACGGAATTGAATTGTTCAAAGCTCTGTAAGTTTAACAATTCACGATTAAATGACAACACGTTCTGAGTGATGTTATGCTAAAAAATGTCAACCTTTCCAATGGAAATATCAGATTGCACCTGGCAACACTTATTGTTGCCTAGGCCAGAAATATATATAGCAGCCCTCGTAGTAAAGGCAATTGTATTAGACAGTCGGATACTAACGCTTTCGAATTGTTTTTCACTCAATAAAATATAAATTGTTGACTTTTTAATTTAGGTTGCCTTTAATAACCTTTAAGTTTTAATTTCAACTTTCCTGTTAGATATTTAAAAAAAAGTTGCTCGGAAAGAACTCAATCTTCACTAACAACTTTCTGTCGGTTAGGGTCATTCCGCAAAGGCGAATCAGCTTCGCACAAATACTAGACTCAGCCAGGGCTTCAAGAAATTTCTGCCATATTGAACTGTCGAAGCCAGCTTTCTAGTCGACGAAAATATAATCCCTCTTATTATGTATGTCGTAGTCACGTAGAATCTTTGTCGTTTTTCAAATATGTTATCGCTGATGTCTTTTGTGAGACTGAAATACGACTATCCTTGCTCCTATCATATTCTTCTTCATCAGATGATGAAAAATTCTCAACACTTAAACATTTCTGTTAATTATTACTAATTTTATTAAAATTAAAAAACAATCAAATGTTGTCGAAAGTCGACTACGACATACATAATAAGTGTGAATATGTGACGACTAGGTGTGGGATTGTGTTGTATGGAAATCCTAAGTAACTTGATTTGAATACGGCGCAGGAAACATGGGAGAGCCAGGAGCTGATTTCTAGATAAAATAAAATAAAAATTTTACAAAACTAATAGAACTTGTAAGGGGACCACCTTAAGGGTTGATGATGGAGTGGTAGATATGTTCTGGGAAACTGTTGGGGTTGCAAAATTATTGGGGGTCGGTCATACATTTGACTCCTCTAGGGACATCTTTGGGGCAGTTAGAGCAGTGGGAGCAAATTTTATAATATTTTGATTTTAATATGGGAACCTTCTATGAGGGTAAAGACATTTCATTTATTGACATTTCTTGAATTAAGGACGAAATAAATACGTAAGTTGAGGAGATAGAGAGTTTAAATGTTCCAGAATTTGATAGCACTTTGGACAGAGTCTTGTATGCGATGGAAAAAAAGCTGATTCCGGCATGCATCAAACA
Source organism: Muscina levida (assembly GCA_964034835.1). Taxonomy (NCBI): domain Eukaryota; kingdom Metazoa; phylum Arthropoda; class Insecta; order Diptera; family Muscidae; genus Muscina; species Muscina levida. The sequence goes on from OZ035881.1 coordinate 132,791,420, forward strand.
TGCATTCCTTTATCCAAATCGTATTTATAAGCTGGTACATTCCGGTTGCCGGATCACCTCCGCATGCCCACAAAAGCTCTGCCGGCAGTTTATCGCCACCCGCAGTTTTATTGTTTTTAAGCAATGGAATCGCAGTGCTAATCTGGTTTTGGCTTTGTAGTGGATAATCTACTCCGTCATTAATAAGTGGTGGGATTTCGTCACTTGCGCTGCCTTCATGCCATCACCTTTACTTAAATGTTCCCTCCATATTTGCAGCACACTCTGAGTTTCCGTGACCAGATATCCATCTCTATCCTTACAAATGGGGATCGCTGTTCCAAAACCATTATCCTTGTACTTTTCAAAATCTTCGCTCTCTCATCTCCTCCCTATGCTCTCCCGTATGCAGCATCCGATTCGTCATATTTCCGCCACTAAATCATCGGCCACTCTTTTTACTGCATGGACAGCTCAAATTAAGGAGCAGCACAACGTGATGATTACGCCAAGGTCCTTGGTGTCACATTTGACAGCCTCCTCAGATTCAACGCGTACGCCACAGCTATCTGGAACAAGATGAGAAGTAAGAACAAGGTGCTCCAGTAGTTAGACGGCAGCACTTGGGAATCCGAAAAGAAACCTTGTTGACCTCTTACAAAGCGATAGTTTGGTCTGAGTTAAACTATGGAGCTCCTGTGTGGTCACCAAATGTGAGCGAGATGCAGTGGAAGAACCTGCACATATGTCAAAATGCCGCCCTAAGAACTGCGACAGGGTGCCTCCTCATGTCGTCTGTGGACCACCTACATGGGGAGACGGAGATCATACCCGTGCGCCGACATAATTTTCTTCTGTCGAACCAGTATCTGCTTGGCTGTTACCGGTCCAGCCATACCAACCACCATCTTGTGGATATGCAGTGTATCGCCACCTGCAGCTTTATTGTTTTTAATCCATGCAAGTTTCCATGATTAGATTTCCATCTCTATCCTTACAAATGGGAATCCCTGTTCCAAAACCTTTACATTATACCTTTTGGGATTTCTGTACTTTTTTCGCTCTCTCATCTTCTTCATAGGCTTTTTTATGTCAGAAGAGGCGTTCCATCTCTCTCTCTCTCCCCCCTCCTACTTGTCGTTCTCTCACCATTACCATTGCTACCATTGGCTGCGGTGTTGCCTTGTATGCAGAATTCGATTTCTCAGACAATACGCTACTAACTTCATAACAACCAGACTTGTCCGGGCGTGGCTTTTCATATCCATGTTTCGACAGTAGTTAAGAATTCGCAATATGTGTCAGGAACTTAGAATTAGAGGCGTGTTTTGCCGTCACTAAAAAGGTTGATTGTTATAGGCATTGGCTATCCCGGGCACATGCAGCCTTGCGATGTTTAGATTCCTTTAGGTTTGATTACGAGCGTTTTTGACACTGCTCATCTCATGCGTATCTCGGCTGCAACTAGGTAATGACATGATCTTCACCGCGTATCACAAGCACTTCCATGATACTAGACTAAAGTCAGTACATTATTTGAATGTAAAATAATCAACTAATTTGGTCGTGGACGCCACCTTGCCAGTTTTTCAGATGTGGCCACTCATCCTAGCTAGATTCCATCATAGCCATATTTCCATTTTTGAAGTACATATACGCCCCTTCAGAAATCGTATCTGAATAAACTGGGCATGTGGTTATAGAGGGTGGCTCCTGGGCTACTTCCAATAATTGGCCAATGGACGCCATCCTCCCAAGATGTGGCCACTCATCCTGGCTAGATTTGGTCATAGCCATATTTCCATTTCGATATTTCAGAAATCGTATTTGAATGAACTGGGTATGTGGTTACATAGAGTGGCACCTCGGCTATATCCAGTAATCTGTTAATGGAAGTCACCCTCCCAGTTTTCCAGATGTGGCCACTCATCCTGGCTAAATTTCATCATAGCCATATTTACATTTTTGGGATATACGCCCCTTTAAAAATTGTATCTGAATAAACTAGGCATGGGCTTACATGGAGGGGCTTCTCTGGCCTACTTCCGGTAATCCGCCCATGGACGCTACCCTCCCAGTTTTCCAGATGTACCCACTCATCCTGGCTAGATTTCATCATAGCCATATTAACATTTTTGGGATGCATATACGCCCTTTTAGAAATCGTATCTGAATAAACTGGGCATGTGGTTATAAAGGGTGGCTCCTTTGCTACATCCAGTAATTGGCCAATGAACGCCATCCTCCCAGTTTTTCAGATTCGGTCAATTACTCTTTTTGATATTTATTGCTACGGCTTCGGTTTCTGGTAATTGCGAATACAACTTTAGTAACGGTATATTGTTTATCTGTTCGGTTTTGACAAGTGGTAAGAATATGGAAGGAATCTAATGGTCGGTTTGCTAGAAAAGTTAATTTTTTTGGAGAGACCTTTAAAAGTTTTCCAGCTGAAATGTGTCTTACGGGGAACCTCCAAGAAAAAACTCGCTGGTTTGCATCTTCGCTAGTTATATAAGTAGTTAACTTCACACACTTACACAGTACAACACATGATTTTGGGACTCAATTCTGAGAACTGCACGTGAAAGCAGCACCAAAAAGAAGAAGTTCTGCATCATTCGTTTTGTCAAGTTACATGCCATAATAATTTAATAACGATTTGAAGTAAGTAAGTATCGTTTTAGGCTCTTTGATTATATTCCTATAATGTGCCGTATGATTATCATAAGTAATATTCCACGTAAATCATACGCCAGGGAGTACAACAGCTTTATTGTTACTGCTACAAAATAAACCCAGTTCAAAATCATTTGATGAATGAAAAAGTGAAACTGTTGCTTTTGTGGGAAAACGTTAAATGAACAGATTAAAGGAATTGTACTTCTTAATTTTTCTAAATTTGTTTCAGCTAAATCGGACTAGTGGTTCTCGAGTTAAGTCAAACAAAAGAGCCTAAAACGTGACAAATTTCCCTATACGATACTTACTAACTTCAAATACGGCATGTAACTTGACAAAACAAATGATGCATAACTATATCATTTTGGGGCTACTTTCACGAGCAGTTCTCAGAATTCAGTCCCAAATCAATGAGCTGAAAAATGTTGTTCTATGTTATTATTTGTATGTATTCTGATACAATTTCCATGAATAATTTATTAATTACTTTGCCAACGAAGATATCTTCAGTTTCATAGAGAGCAACAAAGAGCAACACTCACTCTCACAATCCAAGTTATTGAAATATTTCCTAAATTATGCAAATTTTGCCTTATTCCTAAAATATTCAAATATACCACCATAATATTCTCAACATTTCCCCAATAACCCATATTTGCCATCCCCTACCCTACGCTTGAATAGATATTTGAAATGTAAATTATGTTTTCTACGCAGTTGATAAATATGTACTTCATAAAGCAGGCAAGCAGTTGACGAAGTACTCTCTCTGCCCTTTTTAAAGTTTCTTAAAGATGGAACCATTCCTCACGTCCGTCTATACTTTGTTTCTATATAAATATATATTAGTGTTCGCTTACTTGCCTCTCTGTCTCGCGCTGGCAATAAAGCTCTCACTTAATATCTGTGAAGCCTCCCATCTCTTTGCCAACAAAATCCAATTGTATTTATACTATCTGTTGTACTATTCATTGTAATAACTTGTACTGTTGTTATTGTAACCTATTTCTATTTCTATTTGCGTTACAATAGAAGAAAAAAAATAAACTATTTGCATAAATTTTCTAAGAAAAGCTCTCTCTCTCCCCTCTCTCGCGCAATGAACACACAAGTCAAGCTAAATAGTTAGTTAGCACCACCAACGCAACGAGTTGAGTTGTTAATTTACATATTTAGACAACCACTACCGCTTGTTAGACTACCATCCACGAAAATTTTCCCATAGCTGCCACAAAAGTTGACTATTTAATTATGTTTTTTTTTTCTTAAAGTTGGATGGCTGTTGTTGTGTTGCACAGCGATTGTTGTATTAATTTCGTTATGTCACTTTTAATTTAGACAGAGACGTGTGAGTGGACCTTACTTGAAAGTTTAGGTATCTGCAGACAATGTTGAGACTGAAAACACCTAAAGTCTTATTATGAGGCCACAAATTTGCAGTCATACTAATTTGACGCTTTTCCATTATTGATATCTGCAAAAGGTACTCAAAACCTGAACCTCAAACGTTCAGAGGTTAATGGCCAACTTTTGATGGAAGTGTCTATTTGTAGTAATTGATTTTAAAAAAGTTTACATTGTCGGTCTTTTTTTTACCGCTATCTGCCCTTACCAATGTTTGTATGCCAGCAAAAGTGACAGTAGATTCCAAAAGTAAGTAGTTGGTAGAACTAGAACGTGTTGGTTGTACTTACGAAATCTTTAAATTTAAAAAAAATTAAGAATTACAATTTCTTTAATCTGTTCATATAACGTTTCCCTACATAAGCAACAGTTTCACTTTTCCATTTATCAAATGATTTTGAACTGGGTTTATTTTGTAGCAGTTACAATAAAACTGTTGTACTCCGTGGCGTATGATTTACATGGAATGTTACTTATGACAATCATACGCCACCATATAACAATATAACAAAAGAGCCTAAAAAGTGACAAATTCCCCTATGCGATACTTACTAACTTCAAATCGATATTAAATTATTATGGCATGCAACTTGACAAAACGAATGATGCAGAACTTCTTCTTTTTGAGGCTACTTTCACGTGCTGTTCTCAGAAATGAGTCCCAAAATCACCTTGAAATTATAGTTGTCAACGTTCACTGAGTTTCCCAAACGAGTAGATTTTTTGTTCGTTGAAACTAATAACTTCGTTTTGTCCTCGTTCATCATTAGACCAATTTTCGCTGTTTCCTTCTTTATACCTAAAAAGACTGCAGTTACATCCCGCAGTTTTCCACCGATGATGTCTACGTCATCAGCGTACACGAGTAGCATGTAGGTTTTGTTGAATATCGTGCCACTCGTGTTTACTGCAGCTTTCCTCATTATCATCTCCATCACTATGTTGAAGAGAGGTCACACGATAGGCCTCGTCTGGTTTAGAATGGCTCCGTAAGGTCTTTGTCAATCTTCACCGAAGACTTCGAGTCAGTCAGCGTCATTCCGCAAAGGCGTATCAGCTTCGCTGAAATGCCAAACTCTGCCATGGCTTCGAGTAATTTCTGCCGTATCGGGCTGTCGAAAACAGCTTTACAGTCAACGGATAGATGATACGTGTCGATCTGTTTCTCTTGGGTCTTTTCCAGGACTTGCCGATGTCTAAATATATGGTCAGTTGTTGATTTACCAGGTCTAAAGCCACACTGATAAGGTCCGATCAGGTTGGATAACACTGGCTTTAGTCTTTCACACAACACACTCGACAGGACCTTATATGCGATTGGTAAAAGTCTAATACCGCAATAGTTGGAGCACACAATTGGACCCCCTTTTCCAGCACAGGACATAATACACTTAGATACCAAACATCGTGCATGCACTTATTAAGCCAAACCGTGCGTAGGAGCTGGTGCATGATCGTTATTAGGTCCTCGCCACCAGACTTGAAGAGCTCTGCCGGAATTCCGTCGGGAACGGCTACTGTATTATTTTTCAGCCGTGATATTTCTCTCCTTACCTCGGCTTGACTTGGTGGTGGGCAATCTAAGCCGTCGTCGACATTTGGCGGGATACCTTTACGTGTGCTGCATTCTGGAACCAACAGTTGCTGGAAGTGTTCTCTCCATATATGCAGCACACTCTGAGTATGTGTAACCAGATTTCCATCCTTGTCCTTACATTAGGGGAGCCCATTACCGTAGCCTTTTGATTTTACTTTCTGGTAAAATTTCCGGGTCTTACATCTATCCCTGTATCGCTGTATATCCTGGTTCTCCCGTTCCCTCATCTGACATTTTCGCTTAAATAGCTGTCTCGCCTGTTTACTGTTTTACAGTCTCCTTGTGCCGTTCCCTAACAGCCCGTGTTAAAATTGGCTGTAGCGTTGCCCTATATGCGGAATCATGTTTCTCAAACGCTATGCGACATTCTTCATTGTACCAGGATTCGTCTGAACGCCGTTTTTCATATCCTAGCACGGTTGTTGAGGCGGTTACCATGGAATGCCCAATATGCTGCCACTGTTAAATGGGAACGTCAGAAGTAGAGGCGTTGTGTTGTAGTAGTTGGGAGAGCTGATTGGAGTAGGCAGTGGCTATCTCTGGAGTTTGCAACTGTTTAATACTGTAAACATATTAAGTAAATATTAGAACTTATCAGCAAAAGAATTGATAGTTTTAGAACGAGGGAAAAATCCCACATAGATAAACCAGTCATAAATTATGTGTTTTATGACTCACACTAATGAGTGGCATACACAAAGGGTTTTGTTTATTTACTGTGCACACCACATGTCGGCAAGGGTCATGATTAGAAAATGTGTGTGATCGTGCAGTAGGTAGAAAATGCCTTTCTTTAAGATTATAAACTGTGTATTTAGTATATAAGAGAGAAAATATCTTTGAATAAATGTCATTCATTTAAGAACCGCAGTGAAGAGTATTTCATTTATCTCCTGGTTGAAGGAGTGGTTCGAAGTGGCCGTACGTACGTAGGAGTAGTCATCGATGTGTCTGAGTTGCACATTTTGGTGACCCCGACGTGATTATTCACTCATAAATATTTATCTCCTGGTTGGAGGAGTTTCGATGTGTCTGAGTCGCACAGCAACTTTGCGATGTCCAGCTTTCTATGTGTTTGGTTATGTGCGTTTTTCGTTCTGCTCAATATAGTGGGACCGGCCATGGCATAGTGGTTAGAACACGCGACTACCATGCGGGAGATCGCAGGTTCAAAGCTGGCTCCAGTCATCTTAAAAAAAAATTGTTCTTTCGGCTCCCCTCGAATGTTGTTGACAGCAACTTCGCAGTATTAAGCGTCGAGTCAATCGTCGTGTCTAGTAAGAGCTTCTCAAACAGTGACGTTCGCATTCGTCGATAAACAAGTAGGTGCCGTTAGTTGTGAATCTAAAAATAGAAATCGTGGTAATTCACAACAACGCGAAAAGCTATCCCATACCTCATTCATGGGGTGCAAAGGGAAATTAAGTTTAAGTTTCAATATAGTGCGCACCTTGGATGCAACCAGGTAATAATCCGAGCTAATATTAGCATCACGGATGACACTAGATGCATGCCTGCCATCAATTAGCACATGATCAATTTGATTGTTGGTGTTTTGATCAGTGGATAGCCAAGTTGCCTTGTGCTGAAATCTGTTTCCACTCACTACCATGTTCCTTACCGATGCGAAGCTAACCAGCCTAAACCCGTTGTCTGACGTGTCGGTATGCAGGCTGAATTTACCGATCGATGGACCAAGTACATCTTCCCTTACTATTTGTTAATTAAAGTCTCTATGTTTGCTCTAGGCGCTCGTAAAATGCATCTTTAATCTCATCGTCTATATCTTCCGTCCAGGCATAAGCACAAATCAGCGTGATGTAGAAATATTTTGACATGATGCGGATTGTGGCTATTCGATCAATATCAAGATTGCACCGCTAGACAAGATGTCTGAGTCTTACATCCACTACAAATTCACATTCAAATTCGTGGTTTTTGGCATGTCAGCTGTCGCAATTTTTACGTCGAGAGCATCCTTGTCCTTTCCATCTCATCTCCAAGGTTTCAGCCTTATATTTTTTGAGGATAGTGGCACCTTCACTATTGGGGGTCCGGCGGTTCCAGGTGCATATCCTTAAATCATGGTCCTTATAACGTTTGCAGGGGTCATCAACGTTTGGGAGGTTCTCTTTTTTAATTTCACTAAAACAAGTCAGAAATAATAACACAGTACATCACATGATTTTGGGACTCAATTCTGGGAACTGCACGTCAAAGTAGCCGCAAAATGAAGAAGTTCTGCATCATTCGTTCTGTCAAGTTACATGACATACTAATTTAATATCGATTTCAAGTTAGTAAGTATTGTATAGGGGAATTAGTCACGTTTTAGGCTGCATACTTTTTATAAGCGAAAAAGAGAGATATGTATCAGATCTTTTGCAATGCATTGATAGGCCGATAACAAGGTCTGATTATGAAGTCCATCTAGAATGAGCTTGAGAACCCAAAGGTCCGTCCCTAGGTCTGCTTTTGTCAAGCCCTGTATGTGTAGTAAAGAATTCCACTTAATATTTTTTTTAAGAATTTGTTCTATCTACTTTATTTTACTCGTATGTTGCCATTTACGTAGTGAAATCCCCTGTCATTACTTTGTCTTCCTTGAGTGCAAAAGTGAATTATATTACCTTTTTATTTTATTTTTTGGGAATTTTCGCTCTCCATACCTTTTGCGGAACACCATAACCGCGCCTTATCAACTTTTGGCATTTTATACAAATACATACACATATATTTAGTATACCCTTACTAGACGTAGCTTTACATTTACGCCGCGATTACCTTTTCAAACATGCACAATTTTTTGAGTTATATCTCATGCAATATTTTGGAAATCTGATATATGTTCTGTGGTTGTTCTCTACGTATATCACGTATTTTATTACTATTCGACGGTATCCTTTAGGGATCTACGGTCCTTACATTTGCAGTATGTGTATTTGTTTACTTTTTTTTACTATCCTTGCACTGGCACTGACTTCCTCTTACTCGTACCTACTCGTTCATTCCCTTCTGCGTATGATTTATTTTTAGTAACTCTCTTTTGTGTGAAGAGTGTTGAATGTAAGAATTTTGATTGTTTTTGGTGATGTTTTGATAGGGTGGTGGTGGTGGCTTTCTTCGTTTTGGTTGGTGCTGGCAATGGTTGGTGTTGTTTCTTTTCTGTTTTTTTTTTTGGCCCAAAGGCAAAAACATGTGTTGCACTACGTTTTTGGGTTTTCGGATGTTTCAAGTGACGACATTGTCGTCGTCGTCGTTGTCGTGAATGTCATAATGAATTTTTAATTGTGCCTTTTTTAAATATACACAAAATTTTGCAATAATATTTAAGTGGTTGGTGGTTAGAGCTTTCGGGAAGGTCATCGCGATATGAATTGGGTTAAATGGGAACCATGCAAGGTGGCTGTGAATTTAGAATTAAGTGATGTTGAACTTTTTTTTTTTAAATAAATCACAATGTATTTACCAAAATGTTGTTATTATTACACAGTACAACATTTTTCAGCTCATTGATTTGGGACTTAATTCTGAGAACTGCACATGAAAGTAGCCCCAAAAAGAAGAAGTTCTTCATCATTCGTTTTGTCAAGTTACATGCCATAATAATTTAATATCGAGGCTAAAACGTGACAAATTTCCCTATTATGGCATGTAACTTGACAAAACGAATGATGCAGAAGTTCTTCTTTTTGGGGCTACTTTCACGCACAGTTCTCAGAATTGAGTTCCAAAATCATGTATTGTACTGTGTTAGCTAACCAATTTCATGACATTAAATGTTTCAAAATAATTTTTAGCATATAGCCTCCTTGACTGCGCTATATGAACGACATCCTGTCGGTCAAATTATGCACGAGCAATACCCGGTCTTATATCGTCAAAAGTGCGTCGAAGGACGGCTTCTAAATGATTACTCATTGCTGGTTTACCAGCATAGACCAGAGATAGGACAACCCCTCTAAAAAACGAATCCAAACGATTATCTCACAAATCTATTTCTTGAGATAATTCGGTCACTAAACGTTCCTCACAACAAAGTGATGATTTAACACGCTGTATAGCATGTTGCGCCGTCTTGTTGGAACCATTTCTTATCCCAATGATTTGCAATGACCTGAGAAACAATAAAAGTACTTTTAGTACAAAATAACGCATTATTTGCCTCTTACGTTCGATATTAACGGTAATGTAGGCTCTGGTTTCAGACTTAAAGACAAATGGGCCGATGACGTCTTTGGTTTGCAAACCGCACAAAACAGTAATTTTTTGGGATGCAACAGAGTCTCATTAGGAATGTGCTCTCTCCAAAAACAACAATTATGCTTGTTTATATACTATGCCAGAAATGCGCTGTGTCAGGAATGCGTCTCATCCCTGAAGAAGATGATGAAAATGAAGAGCTCCATAAGTTTGGCAAACAGAGTTCATATTTTGGAAATAAATTTCCATGATTTTTAAAAGCTGTTCTGGTGTAAGTCTTTTTACAGTGATTTACAAATTATACTGAAAAAAGTCAAACTTAATAGTATGACAGCTAATTGTATAGTTAAAATTACTTTTCGGTACTTTTTTGTACACTTAAAATGCTTTTTGGTACACTTAAAGTATTTTTCGGTACAATAAAAAAGTACTATTTGGGAATAATTAAGTACTTTTTTGTTTAATGAAAGTACTTTTAACTACGTTAAAAGTACGTTTTGGTACACTTAAAGTACTTTTCGGTGCAATATAAATACAATTTGGTAATAATTAAGTACTTTTTGGTTCAATGAAAATACAATAGACTACATTAAAAGTACTTTTCTGGTACAAAAAAGTTAATTTTTGGTACACAGTAAAATAAAAGTACCTTTTGAGTGCAATAAAAGTCCATTTTTGGTACACTTAAAATAAAATGTAATAAAAGTATTTTTGGGCCCAATAAAAGTCAATTTTTAGTATATTAAAAGTACTTTTTTATTGTAATAGTAGTACTTTTTGACACAATAAACGTACTTTTTGGTACATTAAACAGTAGTTCAAAGTACTTTTTGTACATTAAAAAGGTACATTATTTGTACCCAGAAGTACTTTTTTAATATCAAAAAATACTTCAGGTTTACCAAAAAGTACTTCTGGGTACAAATAATTAAGTGTAACAAAAAGTACTTTTATTGCAACAAAAAGTACATTTATTGTACCAAAAAGTACATTTATTGTACCAAAAAGTACATTAATTGTACCCGAAGATACTTTTCTTGTACCAGAAAGTACTTTTATTGTACTAAAAAGTACATTATTTGTACCCAGAAGTACTTTTTTGGTATCAAAAAATACTTTAGGTTTACCAAAAAGTACTTCTGGGTACAAATCATGTACTTTTTAGTACAACAAAAGTAATTACTGGTAAAAGAAAAGTATCTTCGGGTACAATTAATGTACTTTTTGGTGCAATAAAAGTACTTTTTGGGTAAAATAAAAATACTTTTTGGAATAATAAAAATTTGGACAATAAAGTACTTTTGGATACAATAAATGTACTTTGTGGTACATTAGAGTACTTTTTGATATATTAAAAGGTACAAAAGTACCTTGGGTACAATACATGTATTGGGTACAGAGAAAGTACTTTTTGGGTACGAAAAACAAATACTTTTTGTACAATAAAAGTACTTATGGGTACAACAAAAGTACTTTTGAGTTAAAATAAAAATATTTTTGGGTACAATAAAAGTACATTTGGGTACCATACAATATCTTTTTGAGTACAGGAAAAATATTTTTTGGTGCAATAAAATTACTGTTTAGCGCATAAATGTATTTTTGGCGTAATAAAAGTTCTTTTTGGGTGCAATTAAAGTACTTTTTGGTACAATAAACGTAATTTTGTGTACCATAAAATTAATTTTGGGTACAACAAAAGTACTTTCTAAATGCAATAAAAATATTTTTAGGGACAATAGAAAGACTTTTGGGTACAATACCAGTACTATTGGTACAATAAATCTACTCCTTGAGTACAATTATAGTACTTTTTGGTACAATAAAAGTACTTTTGGATACAACATATGTACTTTTTGGGTACAAGAATAATATTTTTGGGTACAATAAAAATACTTTTGGGTACCTTACAATATCTTTTGTGTACAACAAAAGTACTTTTTGGGTGCAATACAAATATTTCTGGGCACAAAAAATATACTTTTTAATGCAACAAATGTACTTTTTGGTGCAATTAAATTATACAATAAATGTAAATTATTACAATAAATGTATTTTTGGTACAATAAATTTAGTTGGTACGATAAGAGTACTTTAGTACATTTTAATACAAAAAAGTACTTTTTGGGTACAATAAAAATATTTTTGGGTGCAATAATAGTAAAGTTTTGTACAATATATATACTTTTTGGTGCAATAAATGTACTATTTGATACAATAAATGTACTATTTGGTACAATAAATGTACTTTTTGACGTTATATAAGTTCTTTTGGTACAATTTAATCAGTTGGTACACTTAAACTACTTTCTAATACACCAATGCACTTTTTTGTATAATGAAAGTACATTTTGGGTACAAAAATGCCATCTTGGTTCATTAAATGTACATTTTGGTACACTTATATACTTTTCGGGTACAATTATGGATATTTATTTTGGATATGAATTAATTTTGTTGTTATTTACATTACACCTATGTTTGTTTTTATTTTTAAATATTATAATCAGGGCAACCGAATATATGCACTAAAAACAGTGTTTTATGCGCTTAAATAGACAACTAAAAATAGAATAATGTGCTCTTAAAGTCATAAAATGTGCCCTTAAAATCAACAAAAATTTGCTCTTAAAATTTTAAGTTACGCAAAATGTTCCTCTTTTTCGGTGGAGACCATGATCAAAACCTGTCACATGCTTCATTTTTCCAACTGGGTCTATTGTCATTATTAAGGCAAATTGATAACGGCAACAATAACGCCATCAGCTGTGATCAATTACCCATCCCCCAATTTTTCAGTCTGCTTATTTTCACTTCTTTGATTTAGTTGAATATATTTACCGCTTTCCAAATGCTGCTTCACTTGAAATCTGCGAGCTGCTGCAATAACTTTCAGCTCGCATATCGGAAAACTTTTCTGCTAGCGCCTTTAGTTTTGGCATTAGGCATTATGTCCAGGTTCGAAATCGATGGATGTTGAAAAACTTTTTTATGTTTTGTTTATTTATTGAACAAGAATGCGCATGAGAAACAAGACTTTTAAACGTTTTTTAGGAATGAAAAATTTTAAAAATATGAAATATGCTTTAAAACGGATATTTATTTAAAAATATGCTCTAAAAAATATTAAGTATACTTAACAAATAGGATATTTTTTTAAATATATTAAAAAAACTTAACTTAATTTCCCTTTGCACCCCATGAATGAGGTATGGGATAGCTCTCGCGTTGTTGTGAATTAACACGCTTTCTATTTTTAGATTCACAACTAACGTCACCTACTTGTTTATCGACGAATGCGAACGTCACTGTTTGAGTAGCTCTTACTAGACACGACGATTGAATCGACGCTTAATACTGCGAAGTTACTGTCAACTACATTCGAGGGGAGCCGACAATGAAAGAAATTTTTTTTTTTTCTTTTAAGATGACTGGAGCCAGGTTTGAACCTGCGATCTCCCGCATGGTAGTCGCGTGTTCTAACCACTATGCCACGGCCGGTCCCCTATATTATTTATGTTAATATTCTCTTGAATTCAAAATATGTTAAAATATGATTTTATGGGTAAAACATGCACAAATATGCCCTAACAAATAGGTGTTAAAACACTTGTAAGGGTATAAAACATTTAAATACGTTACCCATTTGTTAATATCTCGTTGTAAAAAAAACATACATTTGCACATTTCTGGTTACCCTGATTATAATCAATTTTCTTTTCTCTCTCTCTTCCTTACAGATCGTCTGTATTTTGTGGCATTCAAAAAGAGTATCAAACCGAAAAATACCGCCAGCACTCACTATTTCAGCATAGATGATGATTTTATCTATGAAAATTTCTACAATGACTTTGGACCCCTTAATATATGCATGCTCTATCGTTACTGTCAGAAATTAAATGCCAAATTGAATAATAAAACTTTGGTCAATAAAAAAATTGTACATTATACCTCAATGAATCCGGCAAAGAGAGTAAATGCCGCCTACTTAATAGGAGCCTTTTCGGTAAGTTGATGAAAGCTTCTATACTAGTGCATAACATATAATCACTCTCTCTTTCTCTCCCTCTCTTTTCAGATTATCTACTTAAACAAATCACCCGAAGAGGCCTATCGTCCTTTGGTCTTGGGTGACATACCCGCCTATACACGTTTCTGTGACGCCTCCTATGGCCCAAGTGGTTATAAAATTTCTCTTATTGATTGCCTTAATGCCGTCTATAAGTCAATGAAGGCTGGTTTCTTTAATTTCGATGATTTCGACGCTGAAGAATATGAATACTATGAACGTGTTGAAAATGGCGATTTCAATTGGATTGTACCCCAGAAGTATATAGCATTCTGTGGCCCTCATCAGAAATCCAAAACACTGCCAAATGGTTATCCATGCCATTCACCTGAAACTTATTTCGAATATTTTCGCAATAATAACGTTACCACCATTATACGTCTAAATGCGAAAGTTTATCATGCTTCGAGTTTTGAAAATGCCGGATTCGAACATAAGGATCTATTCTTTATAGATGGCAGTACGCCGAGCGATATAATACTGAAGAAATTCTTGACGATATGTGAGACGACAAAGGGTGCCATTGCAGTGCATTGTAAAGGTGAGTGAGGAAGCAGGGGGAATATAAGAGGCTGTTATCCGTTTATTGCCTCAACTTTTCTAACATAGTGTCATTTCTATATGAAAAATCTATATCGCATAAGTGACACGTATCTTGCCTTTGATGTGATAGAGATTATCTTGTATTATACAATAATGAGCAACATAGATTTGATTGAAAAGTTAATGTTTCTTATTTATTCCAGCTGGCCTTGGTCGCACTGGCAGTTTGATTGGTGCCTACATCATGAAACACTACAACTTCTCAGCTCTGGAAGCTATAGCCTGGTTGCGTTTATGTCGTCCTGGTTCGGTTATTGGTCATCAACAACAATGGATGGAGGAGTAACTATTGAATCTATATTTTTTTTTCATTTCATAAATATTAAAATATCAATATACAAAATCTTTTATCTCCCCCTCCTCCTCGCCCCGTAGCAAACAATCTTGGCTTTGGTCCGAAGGTGAACGCTTGCGTAAACGCACTGGTGGCAATACACCCGTACACAAATATGGCATTTATAGTCTACTCTACAAGAGTTGTCCCCCCTCGGCTGCTGGTCAGTTACTTGTCACCGAGAACAATACGGATCTCTTGATGACCCGTGTCAAGGGCATATCACAAAAAGTTGACACTATGCATTTGCATGAGGATCAAACGGATTCGAATCAACTCGATTCCTTGGATTCCTATGAGAATGGCAACAAACCAATAACAACACCACGCTCACGCATTCTAATGAGTAAAGATGGTGCCATAACGCCGCCCACAAGTGCTAGTGACAATGATAATGATGTCACTGAGACAGAAGAGGATTCGACGACATCAAATGTCAACACCACATTCATAATATCGCGAAGGCGTAAATCTCCTATATTAACGGGCCACAAGACGAGTGTAACACCCAACAGCACCACAACCACCGCCACTACTACGAGTAACAACAGCACCACGACTGGTGTGAGAAGTGTCACTTCGCCGGTAACAAGTGAATTACAAACATTAAGAAGAACGCCGCCCATTAATAATAATAACGATGTGCATGCAAATAACACTAGCATAACGACGTCAACGCCTCCTGTCGTAGGATCTACCCCATTATATTCAGAAAAGAAGCTGAAGAAACCCTCGACAACGGCTTATGAGACAGCGGCTTTGCAGAGGCCGACCATAGCTTCCACAGTGAGAATGGCTCAGGCGGCTATAGAGAAGAAAAACGCTCAAACTCAGGGTGACAAATTGAATCAGATTAAGGCTATGCGACGTCAACATAACTCGAGATCTGGTGGTGCTACAGTGTAAGTTGAGACGTTAGAGTGTTAAGATTATATATAAAAGAGAGTATCCGTGGTCGGCTTTAGTTCATTGGGATATTATAATTTCTACTAACTAAAGTCGCAATGGGTCAAGGCAAGAAGAGAAATATTATTAAAAAGATATAGTTTGACTGGCCTTTGTAACATTTGGTACAATAACTGTACATTTTGGTACTATAAATGTACCTTTTTGGCACAATTAAAGTACTTTTTGGTACAATAAATGTACTTTGTGGTGCAAATAAAGTACTTTTGCGGTACATTAATAGTACTTTTTGGTACAATAAAAGTCCTTTTTTGGTACAATAAAAGTACTTTCTGGTACATTGAAGTACTTTCTGGTACATTGAAAGTACTTTTGGATTCAATAAATGTACTTTTTGGTACAACAAGAAAATTTTCAGATGCAATAAAAGTATTTTTAGTATACAATAAAAATATTTTGTAGTACAATAAAAGTACTTTTTGGTACAATAAAAGTACTTTGAGGTACATTAAAAGTACATTTTGATTCAATAAATGTAACTTTCGGTGAATAAAAAGTACTTTTTGGTTATTTAATAGTACTTTTTGGTACAATAAAAGTACTTTTAGGCACAACAAAAATACCTTTTGGAACAATAGAAGTGCTTTTCGTTAAAATAAAAGTACTTTGTGGTACATTCAAAGTACTTTTTGGTACAAAATAAATATTTATTGGTACAATAAAAGAAATATTTGGTACAATAAAAGTACTTTTTGGTACAATATAACTTCTTTCTGGTGAACTGAAAGCACTTTTTGGTACAATAAAAGAACTTTTGAAGTACTTTGTGGTACTATAAAAGTATTTTTTACGGTTAAAATGATCTTTGTAGAATAAATGTACTTTGTGGTACGATAAAAGTACTTTGTGGTACAAAAAAGTATTTTGTGGTACATTAAAAGTACTTTTTGGTACAATAAAGGTACATTTTGGTACAATAAAAGTACTTTGTGGTACATTGAAAGTATATTTTGATTCAATAAATGTACCTTTCGGTAAATAAAAAGTACTTTTTGGTTATTTAATAGTACTTTTAGGTACAATAAAAGTACTTTTAGGCACAACAAAAATACTTTTTGGGACAATAGAAGTACTTTTTGTTTTGTTTGTACATTCAAAGTAATTTTTGGTACATAATAAATATTTATTGGTACAATAAAAGAAATTTTGGAACAATAACAGTACTTTTTGGTACAATATAACTTCTTTCTTGTGAACTAAAAGTACTTTTTGGTACAATAAAAGAACTTTTGACAAAAAAAGTGCTTTGTGGTACTATAAAAGTATTTTTGACACAGTTAAAATACTCTTTGTACAATAAATGTACTTTGTGGTACGATAAAAGTACTTTGTGGTACAAAAAAGTATTTGTGGTACAATAAAAGTACTTTTTGGCGCAACAAAAATACTTTTTGGAGCAGAAGAAGGACTTTTTTTTTAAATAAAAGTACTTTTTGGTACATTCAAAGTGCTTTTTGGTACAATAAAAGTACTTTTTAGTACATTAAAAGTATTTATTGGTATAATAAAAATGCTTTTTATTACAATAAAAGTACGTTTGACAAAATTAAAGTACTTTGTGGTTCTATAAAAGTACTTTTTGGCACAACAAAAATACTTATTAGTAAAAAAAAAGTACTTTTTTGTTCAATTAAAATACGTTTTGGCGCAATAAATGACCTTTTTAGTACAATAAATGTACTTTTTGTTTCATTGAAAGGATTGTATCAAAAAGTATTTTTAATGTACCACAAAATAGTTTTGTTGTACCACAAAGTATTTTTATTTTGTCAAAAGTAACTGTTGGTACAATAAAAGTACTTTTTGGTACATAACATTACTTTTTGTTACAACGAACGTACTTTGTTGTGCATGAGAAGTACTTAATGCTACATTAAAATCATTTTTGATGCATCAAATGTACTTTTTAGTACAATAAAAGTGATTTTTGGTACATATATAGTACTTTTGGTACATCAAGAGTACTTTTTGCTGCAATAAAAGTATTTTTTGGTACAAAAAAAGTATTTTTGGTACAACAAAATTACTTTTTGGTACAATAAAAGTACTTATTGGTACAATTGAAGTACTTTTTGGTACAATAAAAGTACTTTTTGGTACAATTAAAATATTTTTTGGTACAATAAAAGTACTTTCGGTACTATAAAAGTATTTTTTGGTACAACAAAAGTATTTATTGGTACAATAGAAGTACTTATTGGTACAATAAAAGTACTTTTTGGTACAATAAAAGTACTTTTGACAAAATAAAAGTACTTTGTGGTACTATAAAAGTACTTTGTGGTACTATAAAAGTACTTTTTTGTTCAATTGAAGTACGTTTTTGCACAATAAATTACCTTTTTAGTACAATAAATGTACTTTTTGTTTCATTTGTATCAAAAAGTACTTTTAATGTACCACAAAATACTTTTGTTGTACCACAAAGTATTTTTATTATATCAAATTAATTTTTGGTACAATAAAAGTACTTTTTGGTACAATAACATTGCTTTTTGGTACAACGAACGTACTTTGTTGTGCATGAGAAGTGCTTAATGCTACATTAAAATCATTTTTGATGCATCAAAAGTACTTTTTAGTTCTTTTTGGTACAGTTAATTTACCTTTTGGTACAATAAAAGTTCTTTTTGCTACAATAATAGTATGTATTGCTTTAAGAAAAGTACTTATTGGTACAATAATAGCATTTATTGGTACTATCAAAGTACTTTTTGGTACATTAAAAGTACTTTTTAATTCAATAAAAGTATTTTTTGTACCTTTTAGTACAATAAGAGTAGCTTTTAGTACAATAAGTGTACTTTCTGGTACTCTTTTGGTACAATAAATGTACCTATGGATATATAAAAAGTACTTTATGGTTATTTAATAGTACTTTTTGCACAACAAAAATACTTTTTAATAAAAGTACTTTTTGCTAAAATAAAAGTACGTTGTAATAAATTAAATGTTCATTTTGGTACGATTAAAATTTTTATTGGTACAAAAAAGTGCATTTTGGTACAATAAAAGTTCTTTCTGGTGTATTTAAAGTAGTTTTTGGTACAGCAAAAGTACTTTTATTGTACCACTTTTTATTGTACTTTTGACAAAATAAAAGTACTGTGTGATACAATAAAAGTCATTTTTGGTACAACAAAAGTACTTATTTGTACAATAAATGTACTCTGTTATACATTTAAAGTTCGTTTTGGCACAATAAATGTACTTTTTTGGTTCAATAAAAGTTAATTTCTAACATAAAAAGTACTTTTTGATACATTAAATTTACTTTTTGGTACAATGAATGTACCTTATTGCTACAATTAATGTACTTTTTGGTACAACAAAAGTACTTTTTTTGTACTTTTTGGTAAAACAATTGTAACATTTTTGGTACTATTGAAATAATAAAAGTACTCTGTGGTACAATAAAGGTAATTTTTGATACAACAAAAGTACTTAGTGGTACAATAAATGTACTTTGTTGTACATTTAAAGTACGTTTGGGCACAATAAGGGTCCTTCTTGGTAGAATGAATGTACTTTGTGGTACAATAAATTTACTTTGTGTTACAGTAAATGTACTTTGTGGTCCAGAAAAGTACTTTTGCGTATAACAAGTACTTTTTGGCTGAATTAAATAAATTTTGGGTTCAATATTATTAATTTTTTTACATTAAAAGTATTTTTTTGTACTTAAAAAGTACTTTTTGCTACAATAAAAGTACTTTCTGATACAATGAAAATCACAGAAATATTTCATTACGTTAATATAAAAAAACAACTCATATATTTTCGAAATTGGTTTTTATTGATTCATGTTGATTACGTCCAGATACACCATGTATTAAAATCTCGTGCTGATTAGATGAAAAATAGAGCTGATGTTTTAAATAAAAACTGCATTAAAAATCCTTATTTTTATAGTTTGTCCAATTTTATTACGTTTTTTTCTTCTCCTGTGTACTTTGCTTTTTATGAGTAGAGTCTTTTTTATATTAAGGTATCGATTTGTGCTTTGTTTTGTCTACAACTACTTTCTGTAATATTTGTTTATATAATTATTTGTTGCTTTTTCTTTTACATTCCAGTGAAACTGAAAATCCTCCACGTCATACCCGTGCTCGCTCACAACCCTTCCGTAATAACAACAATATAGTTAATATGTTAACAACCGCAACGGCAACAGCCACAGGTGGCCATTTACCGGCCGTGGCCAACAAAGTGAATAACGAATGTTTGTCGTCGTCGTCGGTCGAGACAACGACGCATCATCATCACCATGCCCTAACACAACATGCAACAACTAATAATTTATTAAACAATAATAATAATAATATTAATAATAACAACAACAACAACAATCATTGCAATAATAATAACAACAACAACCATATTAATAACAATATTGGTGGCAATAGTGTTGGTGGTGGTGCTGGTTCTGCTGCTACTACCACCACAACCTCAGCGTCTATAACAACGCGTGCACGCAGTTTAGCCATTTATAGTAAAAGGTAAGTAGGAATAGTAAGAGGCGACCCCACCCTCCCAGTTGATCCTTACCATTATCCACAATAATCCTAAAAACAAAATTAAATCTTCTTTTCTCCCCCGCCCCTATCAATGTTAGGAGTTTTGTTATGTTTTTTTTTGTCTTTATTTTCCACTTGTTTTATTTTTTTCTTATTATTATTGTTTTGTATGTATGTGTATATTTCTTGCTTTTTTCTTTGCTTTGCTATCCCTTCTAATAATAACTGTTAACCTCTTTCGTATAGGAATCACTGAATAAAGTAAACGCAATAGTTCCCACTGTAGTACAATATTATTAAACGTGATAAAAAATGGTTAATCCGTAAATGTCTTCCAAGTCGTCCAGGATTGCAAATTTATAAATATATACTAAGTGTGTATACAATGTTTTATTTTATTTTTTTTTTACTTTTTAACATTTTATAGTTTTTATATTAATCCAATAAGTAATGTATGGATTCGTAGATTAAGGCTGAAAGTTAAAATTGTTCTATTTCGTTTGTAAAATTTTAGAATTTATACATTTATAATGAAAAGTATGCAATTATTGGTTTTTATATTACTTTCGGTGAGAGTAAAATCATTGAAAAAATTAATATTACAAAATTGATCGCGAACTTGAGTTGTGAACAAAAATCTAAATTTTAGTACTATGACAATTTTAGTACTATTTCTTGTAATATAAATTGCCGATTAAATATTTAGTTATTATTCCTTTAGTTGCATTTTATATATCATTATGTTGCTCGAAATGTTCTTGTTCATATATTGCCGCTCTTGCATTAATAATTTGCCATTTTTATTTAATATTTTATTTTTTACACTTTTTGTAAATTTGTATCAACGTTATGTAGTAGTTTTAAGTACAAAGGTTTGAAGGATTATTATTTTTTACTTTAAATCAAAATAGAGCTCTATTTATTAACACAGTACAACATTTTCAGCTCCTTGATTTGGGACTAAATTTTGAGAACTGCGTGCGAAAGTAGCCTCAAAAATAAGCACTTCAGCATCATTCGTTTTGTCAAGTTGCCTGCATTAATAATTTAATGGGCATACAATTTTTTTCCCCAAGGTGTATTTTTAGCACTTTTCCTATATTTTAACACGGTTATATCTCTGCATACCGTACGGAATATCTCTTTTGTATCTGAAGCAAAGATGTAGATATTGAATAGGAGAAAAAAATTATGAAAAAACTTACCTACTGCATCCAGTGCCTTAAAAATCGCAAAAATTTAAATTTCTCCCCTTATTGTTCAACTTTTTTGTTCAATAACTGTATACTTACTTACTTAAGTGGCCTATTAAAACTTGCGAACGTAGTTCATAAGTTTGAGGCCTGATGTACTAAAGAATTCCACACGCTTCAGTCTTCTGCGTGTGTTCTCCAGTTAGTCCTACCAGATGATGGCACGTCGCCTACCACTTGGTCCTTCCAACGGAGGACGGCTCTGCGCCGTCCTTCAGGTTCGCCTTCAAACACCTTTCTTGCTGAAGCATTTACATCCATCCTGGCAACATGTCCCAGCCATCGAAGTCGTTGGATTCTGACTCTTGTAGCTACGTCGATGTCGTGGTAAAACTCATACAGCTCATGGTTCATCCGATGGGGAAACTCGCCTTCGACACAGATAGGTCCATATATTTTTCGGAGTACTTTTCTCCCTAATACTCCCAGGTTTTGTATGTCCGTTGTAGTAAGCACCCATGATTCGGCAGCATACAACAGAACAGGTAAGATAAGCACCTGGTATAGCTGTTTCTTAGTGTCCCGAGATAAGGTGGTGTTACTAAAGTGCTGCCGAAGTCCGTAAAAACATCTATTGGCGAACACTATACTCCGCTTAATTTCTTGGCTGACATTATTATACTTATTGACGGAAGATCCGAGGTAGGTTAACTCATCGACTGCCTCAAAACAATAATTTTCATCGTTGACGCTGCATCCCCATCGAGAGGACTCTTTGTTCGTGGAAATCATTATTTTTGTTGACCGCTAAACTCATTTTTGCTGACTCCTTTTCTTGCTATGTGAAAACGGCAGTAACATCCCGCAGATTTCGGCCAATGATGTCTAAATCATCGGCATAGGCTAGTGGCATGTGGCTCTTGTGGAATATGGTGCCAGACATGTTGACACCAGCCTTTCTCATCACCTTCTCCATAACTATATTAAATAGTGTACAGGACAGGCTATCGTCCTGCCTGAGACCTCTTTCCGTGTTGAATGGTTCAGACTGATCCTTACCAATCTTAACCCATGATTTGTTGTTTTCCAAGGTACATCTGCAAAGTCGAATCAGCTTTGCAGGAATACCAAATTCAGACATGGCCTCATAAAGCCTATTCCTTATCGGAGAGTCGAAGCCAGCTTTGTAGTCGACAGAGAGGTTGTAGATGTCGATCTGTTTTTCATGTGTTTTTTCGAGTATTTGTCGTAAAGTGAATATTTGATCCATCATAGATTTACCAAGTCTAAAGCCCCACAGATAAGGTCCAATTAGTTTTCCTACAATTGGCTTTAGACGTTCACACAATATGCTCGAAAGGACCTTATACGCAATTGTTAATAGGCTTATTTCACGGTAGTTTTTGCACTCACTACGGTCTCCTTTCTTGTATATGGGACACAACTGACTGAGACTCCAATCCCCGGGCATGCTCTCCTCCAGCCAGATGTTCTCGATGAGCTGATGCAAGTTCTTATCAGCTCCTCTCCACCTGCCTTAAACAATTCAGCCGGGAGACCATCGGCTCCAGCTGCTTTGTTATTTTTAAGTCGGGATATTGCCACACGTATCTCACTCTGGCTCGGAGGTGGAAAGTTAATATCTTCGTCATGGATTGGAACGGGGTCTTCTGGAGTGGTGTCCGTATCCAGTAGATCTCTGAAATGTTCTCTCCATATCCGTCACTATGTGGCCATCGCTGTAGTTGCAGGAGGGCAACCCTGTTCCACGCATTCTCGCCTTAAATCTCTGGTAGAATTGTGGGGATTCCTCTCTACTTCGGAACACCTATGTGCACTCATCCTGTCTCTTCGTCAGCTCTTTCTTGTTTCGTCTAAAAAGACGAGTTGCCTCCCGTCTCTTCTTCCGGTGCCGTTCGCGGACAGCTCGCATTGCCACTGGCTGCAGTTTCGCCCTGTATGCAGCATCCGTCTCTCTCATGGCATTGCGAAATTCATCATCGTACCAAGCATCTTCTTAAAACAGCTTTCTCGCAGTCCGTTCTAAGGAGTCGGCTATATTTTGCCACTGCGACGTAATATTATTAGAGGTTGGAGCATTCCGTAGCAGTTGAGTTAGGTGGTTAGAGTAGGCGTCCGCTACCTCTGTGGTCCGCAGTTTACCGATGTCCAGCTGTCGTTGTGCCGTTTCGTTTTTCGCCATGCTTAGCCTTGTGCGTACCTTAACTGCGGTAAGGAAGTGATCAGAGTCAATGTTCGCACCCCTGATCACTCGTACGTCCAGAACACTCGATGCGTGCCTTCCATCGACTACCACGTGATCTACCTGATTCCTCGTCAATTGATCTGGAGATAGCCATGTTGCCTTGTGAATATTTTTATGGTCAAATCCAGTTCTGCTAAGTACCATAATTCTTGCCGCAGAAAAATCTATCAGTCTGACGTCATTGTTCGACGTTTCGGTGTGCAGGCTGAATTTTCCGATGGTAGGCTCAAATGTGGTCTCCCTGCCTATTTCAGCATTATCAATCTCCTAGTACAATTTTGATGTCATGGCTGGGGCTACGGTCATATACATTTTCTAGGCTCTCGTAGAACTCTTCTTTGTCCTCATCGCTTTTCTCTTCTGTCGGAGCAGGGGCACATATAAGTGTTATGTGGAAAAACTTTGTTTTGACTTTTATGGTGGTTATACGTTCACACACCGGGTTGAACCGTAAGACTAGGTGTCGCAACTTCGTGCTAAGCCCAAATCCACATCCAAACTCGTGCTTGTCCGCATGACCACTATAGTAGTTGTCGCACGTCTTTATACTTTATTAGCACCCTTGTCCCGTCCACCGGATTTCCTGTAAAGTGGTTATATCAGCCTTGTATGTTCGAGGACTACCGCCAGTTGGATTCATGCACCTGGTCTATACAGTGATCTAACATTACAGATGCATATCCTCAAATCATGGTCCTTAATTCGTTTGCGGTGGTCGTCAACTTGTAGGGTGTCCATTTTATTATTTTTAACTTCTTTTCATTGCAATAGCTCAAACGACAGCGGCGGGTTGCAAGTCCAGCGCACCACATCGCAGTTTTCTCCTCCTGTCAGAATTTTATTACTGCCGACCATTCTGGGTCGAACGTTGACAAGTGTACCGCTCACTCTGAGCAGGCGTGCCTGGGCTTTAGATTTCGCCTCTCAAAGTTAGCCGTGCTTTTCCAGGCGTCACCACGTGGAGGTACTCCGTCCGCAGTAGTACCACGAATACGGAGCTCTGTAAGTAGGCTGGAAGTGCAATTGGCAAGGATCACTCTGGGTTTGCTAAAGTTACTTTAGCTTGCATCACACTTCTGACGCCCATTTAAAATACGTTTTTATGGACTTGTCATTTATTTTTGAAACTTCACTCTTTTTTTAATATTTTAATTTTTTTTTAATTACGGATAATTTTCTCATATAAAAAGAATTCAAATATATGTTTTTTTTTTTAAATGCACGATTGTTTTTAGTAAATTAAGCCGACCTGCCAAAATTCATGACATATTTTAAGGCTTTGACTATGCTTAATTATTCGAATTATTTGTTGCAAGAATTATATATATATATATATGCGTTCCTCTAACTCCCATTGGAGCATAGGGCGTCAATTACAGCCGTCCGCCATCGGACACGGTTTTGTGCAATCGATCTTAATTGGTTCCAGGATACGCCGAGGTTACTCATTTCGCTTTCGGTGGAGCGTCGCCATGTTATACGTGGTCTTCCACGCCGACGACCTGCCTGATGGGAGGGATTCCATTTAAGTGCCTGCTTAGCCACGTTGTCATCATTTCGGCGAAGAGTATGTCCAATCCACTGCCACTTACGCTTACGAATTTCCGTTGCCAGTGGTATTTGCCGAGATCGCGACAACAATTCTGCATTTGAAATGGTACGCGGCCAGAAAATACGAAGTATTCGTCTAAGGCAGCGATTGACAAAAGTTTGAAGCCGATTGGTAATACTACTGGTAACTTTCCAAGTTGTACATCCATACAGCAGTACAGACTTCACACATGCTTCGAAAATTCGCAGTTTTGTATGGAGGCTAATTTTGTTATTTTGCCATATTGGAGCTAGTATACCTAACGACGATCTTGCCTTGTTTATTCTGCCCTCTACATCTAAATCGGAACCTCCTTCAGCATCAATCTCACACCCCAGGTAGCAAAAGTTTGGAGCATATTTGTAGGTTTCATCACCTACCCTTAATGGAGCTGTTGTTTCGGTTCCTATGCTAAGAGTCTTTGTTTTGCTGGTGTTTATTTTAAGACCCGTATGTTGCAGCTTTTCCTGGAGATCTAATGTTGTCCGTTTTAGATCACACAGCCTATGAGAAAGCAAGCAAATATCGTCTGCGTAAGCCAGGTAATTTAGGTATTTGCCGTTGATTTGCCATTGTATTCCTTGGCTTCGGTTCTCGATGGAACTAAGAACATCTTCCATAACTACTAGGAATAATAGAGGTGACAATATGCATCCCTGACGCACTCCACTTTGAACATGGAATGGGTCTGAGAGCTTTCCTTTATGGAGAACGAAGCATCTGGCCTGGTTATAACTTTCCTTGATCAGGGATATTAATTTTTCAGGTATATATCTTCTTCGCAAGGCTAACCAAATGTATTCACGGTTGATGCTGTCAAACGCTTTCTCAAAGTCCACAAAGAGAAGATGAAGATTGGAATTGAATTCCAAACATTGTTCTACAATAATGCGCAGCGTATTGATGTGGTCTGCACAGGAATATCCACTGCGAAAACCTGCTTGACAGGCTTTGCTATCGTTGGGAGAACACAAATTCCACGCCAGTTGTTACAATTTTTCAAGTCTCCTTTTTTTGCAATTTTGACAATTATCCCATTTTTCCATTCTTCAGGGAAGGACTCAGTTTCCCATGACTCAGTAATGAGTGGGTGTAATAGCTCTGCAGTGAGTGTTGGATCACACTTATATAATTCAGCAGGGATACCATCTGTGCCGGCGGCTTTACCGTTCGGAAGTTGTTTTATCGCTGCTATAATTTCGGATAAACTAGGTGGTGAGGTTCCAATCCTGTAGTTTGTGGTATTTATTGAACTTGCAGGTATAGGTAGTTCAGCTGCAGGGTCTATTATGTTATTTAAGACTATGGAAAAATGTTCTTTCCACCTTTGCAGTTGTTCCTGGTCGGTGCTGAGAAGATTTCCAGTCAGATCTCGGATAGGATGTTCAATGTGCAATTTGCGTTCCGCGAGTTTTTTGGTGACATGGAAAACTGTGCGAGTGTCGCCAGAATTTGCGGCATTTTCAGCCTGCTCAGCGAGACAATCTATACATCTTCGTCTGTCCCTACGCATTGCACGCTGTACCGTTTTATGGCTTTCGTTATACTTATTTTCTAGTAAATTCTTCTCTTCGGGGTTCTTGGAAGCATTGAATTTATCTTTCAGCTCTTTGCGTTCTGCAATTAAACTCCAAGTAGCCTCAGACATCCAATCTTCTCTTCCTTTGGGGGTTGGTCCGATTGACTTATCTGCACATGACCGTATTATGTTTTTAAGATGGTACCATTTCGAATCAATGGAAGCAGGGAGTACATTTCCGGTGGTATTCATCGCCTGTCGGAGTTGGAAGGTAAAGTTGTTTCGGACGTTCATATTCCTTAATCTACCAACATCGTATTTCCTGGGTCGGAGGTTCTGTCTGTTGTTTTGTATGGCTGTGGTACATAAACGTATTTTGGCTACTACTAGGTAGTGGTCTCGAGATTGGCCAATATCCGCACCTCGTTTACTACGTACATCAAGCAGGCATTTTTTAAAACGGTGGCTGATGGCGCAGTGGTCAATTTGGTTCGCGGTGTTATGCCTGTCGGGAGACAGCCACGTTACCTTGTGACAATCTTTATGGGTAAAGAGAGTG
This sequence comes from Muscina levida, assembly GCA_964034835.1. Classification (NCBI taxonomy): domain Eukaryota; kingdom Metazoa; phylum Arthropoda; class Insecta; order Diptera; family Muscidae; genus Muscina; species Muscina levida. The sequence goes on from OZ035881.1 coordinate 132,818,899, forward strand.
CCACCGATAACTAACTTTCTAGCATTGCAAAAGTCAATAAACCGTTCCCCGTTGTCATTCCGTGTACCAAGCCCATGCTTGCCCATTACATGCTTCAGCGATTCATTGTCAGAACCGACCTTGGCGTTCAGGTCTCCCATGACTATGACGATATCACCTCGTGGAATATCGTCATACGTTGCATTCAGCTGGCTGTAGAACGCGTTTTTCAAATCGTCTGTGGCAGCTTCGGTTGGGGCATAGCACTGTATTAGAGAGATATTTCTAACCTTAGATCCAAAACGGGCAAGAATAAGTCGGTCCGATACAGGCTTCCAATTTATGAGGCTCTTACGCGCATTTGTTGACAACATTATTCCAACGCCTGATTGGTGATTGCTTCCTGTTTCCTTTCCAGAATATAGCATGACCGACTGTGAGCTTGGAGACGAATACTCACCAGAGCCAGTCCATCGAATTTCACTTAAACCGAGGATAGCAAGAATTACTTTTAAAAAATAACAAAAAATAAAATAAACAAAAAATACATTCAACTTCTTCCTAGAAAAGATATATTGCCCATTATAATTACAAAAGAAATTCTATAATAATTTTAAGTAGTTCCGCCCTTATGAAGGTTCTTATTATTTTTGTTAAAATCATGTCAAACCGTTGTACTCTTTTCTACTAATATTTGTTTGGTTTAAGTAGATTTATTTTAATATGACAACATAACATTTCTATATATTTCCTATATGTTATAAAACACGTATATGTGGTTTGTTGCTAAACTACTACTGGTATCAAGTTGATTCTACCTTTATTTAACTGTGTTAAAATTATTATTTGTAAATTTTATTTTTGTATATATTCTATCTTTCTATACAAATCTCTGCTCTTATTTTAAAGCTTTGTACGAAGTCTAATACAATATTTTACTACCCGACGGAGCCTATGTAAAAATAATACAACTTCCTCTCCCCAACCCTACGCATCTCGATTTCCTTCCTCAAATCGAGCTAATAATAATAAAAATTCGAAATAAATAAAAAAAAAATTAAAATTAACAAACCATTTTAACTAATTTTAGTAATAGAAAACACCCTCTGGCATCTACTTATGTTAACAACAAATTTTACTTAGTTAATGTAATAAGCAGCTACTACTATATTATGCACAATTCTAACACAAATTAGCCGTATTTGACAAAATTCCCCCCTTTGTTCGTTAAGTAAAGTAAAATTGTAAACTACGTGAATTCTATGTAAATGTAAATTTTTATCAAAATACTGTGCAGATATTGCCAATAATCTCTATCCGATAGTTGTATTTGTTTACATATTTCTAAATTTAAGGTTTATATACATTTATTTATTATTTGTTATAAACAATTGTACCACCTCCTTATCCCAGACACATTATTGTAATTTTGAAATTGTTGTAGATATACCGAATTTTTATTTATACATACTTCCCCCTTCACCAAACTCTATTGCAAAATTATTATATTTACGATATATACACTAGCTGCAGCTCCATCTATTTTGGTTTTTTAAATTTTAATATTAATACAAAAAAAATTGTTTGTTTATTAATAAATACATTTTTATGCATGATCAATAAAAAATAATTAAATCTAATTTACAATAATATGTAAAATACCTCCCAACACAAAATTTGTATTTTTATTTATTTACTTAAATTTTTTTTGTTTGTTGTTGTTTCTTATAACTTACTACTACTCTACTCTTTTGCTACGGTTGCGTTTTTTGGCTTTTGTGTCCCTTGTTCCTTCCTAAATAGTCTATGGTTCGTTTTTTTTCTTTTCGTTGTGTCTTTATTGCTATGTTTGTGTACAATTTTCTTTATTAATAGCAAATCCTTGTATTTAGAATTTTTTTGTTTCTTCCCCTCCGAGTCTTATTTTTGTGTTTGATTCGATTAATATAAAACTGGAAAACTATTTTGCGTAAAAATTTTGAATGATAATAAAATAATAACATTGTGCGACAGCCAAAATTGAGATGGGATGAAACCACCGGGGAAAGTTATATTGGTAAAAAAAAAGTTAGACTTGTCCTCCCGTTTTTCTGGGTCTCGTCTAGGAATCGAGATATATCGACTTGAACTTTGTAAGTATCGTATAGGGAAATTTGCCACGTTTCAGGCTCTTTTGTTTAACACAGCTCAAGAACGACTGGTCCAGTTTTGATGAAACAAATATCCGAAATTAAGGAATCAAAATTTCTTTAATCTGTTTATATATCATTTCACTGCATAAGCAGCAGTTTCGTAGTTATAAATAAATTTATGAAAAACAATAAAATAACCAAATTTGGCTCAATTTGTCTGTGATATATTACTGACAACTGTGTTGAATTATATCGAATTATCTCAAAGTACACAACCACCTTCCATATATCCTGAAATGAGAAAAACTGTTATTTTAAAACTATTATTTTCCAAAACTGTAGTTGGAATTGAACCAAATTTATCTCAATTTGTCTCTAATATATTACTGACAACTGTGTTGAATTATATCAAATTATCTCAAAGGACACGCCCACCTCCCATATATCCTGAAATGGAAAAAACTATTTTTTTTCCAAAATTGTCGTTGGAATTAACACAAATTTACCTCAGTTTGTCTCAGATATATTACTGACAACTGTGTTGAATTATATCAAATTATCTCAAAAGACACGCGCACCTCCCATGTATCCTGAATCAAAAAAAACTTGCATTTTCCAAAATTGTTGTTGGAATTGAACCAAATTTGCCTCAATTTGTCTCTGATATAATACTGACAACTCTATTGAGTTATATGAAATAATCTCGAAGTACACGCTCACCTACCATATATCCTGAAATGAGAAAAACTATTATTTTCCAAAATTGTTTTTGGAATTGAACCAAATTTGCCTTAATTTGTCTCTGATATATAACTGACAACTGTGTTGAATTATATCAAATTATGTCAAAGGACACGCCCACGTCCCATATATCCTGAAATGAGAAAAACTGTTCTATTCCAAAATTGCTGTTGGAATTGAACAAAATTTGCCTCATTTGTCTCTGATATATTACTGACAACTGTGTTGAATTATATCAAATTATCTCAAAGGACACGCACACCTCCCATATATTCTGAAATGGAAAAAACTTATATTTTCCAAAATTGTTGTTGGAATTGAACCATATTTACCTCAATTTGTATCTAACATATTACTGACAACTGTATTGAATTATATCAAATTATCTCAAAGGACACGCCCATCTCCCATATATCCTGAAATGGAAAAAACTTATATTTTCCAAAATTGTTGTTGGAAATGAACCAAATTTGCTTAAATTTGTCTCTGATATATTACTGACAACATTGTTGAATTATATGAAATTATGTGGAAGGACACGTCCACCTCCCATATATCCTGAAATGAGAAAAACTTATATTTTCCAAAATTGTAGTTGAAATTGTACCAAATATGCCTTAATTTGTTCTTGATAAATTACTGACAACTGTGTTGAAATATATCAAATTATCTCAAAAGAGACGCCCACGTCCCATATATCCTGAAATGAGGAAAACTGTTATTTTATGTTGCAATTGAACCAAAATTTGCCTTAATTTGTCTCTGATATATTACTGACAACTGTGTCGAATTATATGAAATTATCTCAAAGGACACGCCCGCCTCCCATATATTCTGAAATGGAAAAAACTTATATTTTCCAAAATAGATACATTCACTTAATTGTGAATAAAAGCGAAACGCGATAATCGATTTTCATGATCTATGTCTCATTATGTTCTTAGGTTATGTGACAGTATGTGAAAGTAGTAAAACTAGACACATTTTTTCGTTTTGGATTTTTTTTTTATTATTTAAATAATATTTTTTTTGACAATTTTTTTTCATAAATTAATTTATAACTGCGATACAGTTGATTATGCAGAGAAAGAGATTAGAAGAATTTTAATTCTTAAATTTCGGATTTTTGTTTCATCAAAATTAGACTAATCGTTTTTGAGTTATGTCACACAAAAGAGCCTAAAACTTGAAAAATTCCACTATACGATACTTACTAAATTCAGATCGATATATCTCGATTGCAGCGAAACACCGGGACACGTATAACTTTTTTGTTACCGATGTTACTTATCCCGGTAGTTTAAACCCATGCCAACAACAGACATCTACCATTTGATGCAGATTGTAATAAGTCGGTTTTTTGTTTTAATAAATTGGTTTTCAAAACAGCTTCAGATTTTCAAATCATAAGTGAAAATACTATTTACAGCCTTGTCGCTATGAATTGGCATTAATACTGGTTCCCGAAAATAAACTGAAATATAAAGCGAACTTTTCCCAAACTGTTAAAAAATTTATTTATTTATTTATTATTATTTGCATTAAAAGGCTTGAAAGTCCTTGAAACGTTTTCTGTAATTTTAGATTAATAAAGCAATTAACTTACTTAAATATAAATAAATTATAAAATAAATTTGGTATTTGAAATAGCTTGAGGACTATTTCAGGACTTTATCTAAAAATAAATCGTAAAACTGTTTTATTTTATTTTTATTTAAAAAGGGTCGAAAGTCCTTGAAATATTTTCGGTAATTTCAAGTTAATAAAGCAATTAACATGCTTGAATAAATAAATTATAAAAAAAAATTTGGTATTTGAAATAGCTTAAGGACTAATTCAAGGACCTTATCCAAAACACATCGCAAAACTGTTTTATATTACTATGAAATCTACAAAAAAAATCGCTAAATAGTTTCCTCTTAATACTATAATTGTCAACCATTACTATTCGCTATAAAATTACTAGATAAATTAATGATCAACATTTGCTATAAAACAATTTCTCTTTTTTCTCTTCTCTTGTATTTTTTGTGTATTCTATCTCTATAATGCGGTGTCTGATTGATTATGATATCTCTTCCTTCTTACCCGCCCCCCACCTCACACTTCATGGAATCGACCTTTTTCGGCTACTAACTAACACTCACTGTAAATATCGACGATGTCTTGTCAAAATTTTGCCATATTCAGAATGGGTCTAATGCATTTACGTAAAGCCGAACAACAACAGCAGCAGCAAATTGTTAATAATGTCACTGCCGTTAGCAATAATAATAACAATAACAACAACAACAATAATGCAACGGCCACGGCTCTAATGCCGCACCACCACCACCACCAGCAGCAGCAACAACAACAGTTATCACAACAGCATCAGCATCATCACCACCACCACCACAATGTGACTGCCCCTACCTTGAGTAGTTTGAGTAAACAAACCAAGACCTACAACAACAATCTGATCAGTTCATCCACCGCCGAGAGTAAGATACCCATAGTGAGAGCCACAGCGGCTTTGTTAGATCTGGACGCGGCTATAACAGGCACAGCGGCTGGAGTGGTGGGCTCATCGGCCACTATACCGCCTTCGCGTAGTTCCAACAGATTGTCGGCAGCTGCGGCCGGTATTGGTGGTATCGGCGGCGGTATGGGCCTCTCGTCCACCCATCACATGACACTACGTGGACGTTCACGTATACGTTATCATCACCGGCACAATGATGGCGGTGGCCAACCGCCTCCTTGTACTATGACGACGGCACGTTATTATCGCGATGTTTCGGCTTTACCCCAGACCCTGGGTGGTGCTGGCATTGGTGTTGGTGGTGGCATAACAACTCGTTCCTCATCGGCTAATTTGGATTTAAATTCAAATCCCATAACGACAACAACGGGCAATATGAACAACAGTAACAGTAGTTGTAGTAAATTAGAAGATCGCCTCGGTCCAATCACCAACACAAAAACAACATCACCCTCCCCCTGTACAGCTACTACCTCTGTTTCGGCCAGTCACTCAAATTCCTCCTCTGACGCTGAAACCCTCAAGTCCAACACACACTCGAACAGTAATATCCATTCCCTTGATAGTAATCTTATGGCATCACAATTAAATGTAAATTTCTCTTCATCTAATTTCTCAACCACCTCCTCCATGTCGTCGATCCTTTATACCACCGTTACTCCCACATCCACATCCTCCATTTCCTCTCCCTGTACCTCCGCCTCGACCACACCCACCACATTTTCCTCATCTCCCTGTACCTCTCCGGCACATCATCCCCATCCCACTTTAGATACAAGTCGTCTTAGTCGAACCTCACAGCGTTCACTGGGAGCCGTCTCATCCAATGTACCCTGTAGCAGTGGCAGCCCATATGGCGGTGGCACCATCTCCCCCTCATCTCCCTCCAGCAGTAGTAGTTACATTAAGCGCAATAAACGATCATTGAGCAGTACACGAATTGAGAAGGACAAGTGTGATGAGTACAACACCAAACTGCTGCGAAAGACTAACAATCAAATGTCGTCGGCGGCGGCGGCCACATCAACGAACAACAACAACAGTGGTGGAGCATCATCCACGGTCACATCATCCTCTATACCTACTTGTGGTGGCGGCAGTTTTCGCTCACGTTATCTACGTCACACAACTTCGGGGCATATGGTTGAATCATCCACAGCCTCGTCAACATCATCGGCCTCAACATCGGGCATACCCACACCCACTGGACAAGGTCTGTATGTGACTCGAGGTAAATATGGACCCACCACAGCTGGAGGAACCTCAGTATTATCAACAGAACGCGATCAACCACAACAGTCCCGTTTGTCGCTGAAGTTAAGAAAAAAAATAAGTTACTAGAATTTGGGGTATTTACCTATTCGTAGGTATAAAACCTTAAAGAGTATACAGAGATGAGATCAAATGTGAATTTAGGTTAAACAGCGGTGATGAAAATGGTTAAGCCTATCTCAAAGAGAATGAGCTATGGGTTAAAGTGAGAACGAAAAGAGAGAGAGAGAGAGCGAGAGAGAGAGTCCAATAGCTTTTTGGGAGAGAAAACTTACTTACTTACTACATTTCTATTGCTGGAGTAGTAAGATGTAATTAGAATACACTCCTCAGGGAATATATTGTAACGCTCTGGGAAATTTTTATTGTATGTACTATGAATGTTGTAGGAAAACTGTTATGTCCAAAAGAGGAAAAATTATTGGAATTTGCTGTAATCACCTATTCCAAGTTGGTAAATCGAGTGCATATGTGTGGTAAAATAAACTTTCGCCACGATATCTTTCCTCTCCCAATGAACGAATTATGGGTTAAAGAGAAAAATTTTAAGGAAGAGAATGCGATATAATATTTAGAACAGTTAAAGCCATAAGGTATCCCGTGGGCGCGAGAGACACACACACGCTTTCGCTCACACGTTGAACCAAACCCAAAAAAATGCATTCAGTCTCGCTTGAGCATTCATCCGACGCGGTTGTGACGAATTTGGATGTGTTTTAATAGACGGCAAGAGACTTCCACATCCTGTCTTGCGGTTTAACCCTAGGAGTTACTTCGTATTCACAAGGCAACCTGGGTATCCCCTGATTAAAAGATAAGAAACCTTATCAATCACGTGGTAATCGATGGAAGGCATGTCTCAAGTGTGATATGCGGTGCCAACATTAACTCGGATCACCACCTAGTTGCAGCCAGTGTACGCACGTGATTAAGTAGTGCTAAAAACGCTCTTAAGCAAATGCAAAGCAAGCTAGACATCACAATGCAGCATTTCACAGATACCAACTCTCTTAATTATTTCAAACAAACCCCCCTTATTCTGATGTTCCCGACACACTTACTTAATTACCCGTTTCACCTCATGATTGAGTTGTATGTAACCTTCTCGCGTTACTGTGAATTAACACGCTTTCTGTTTTTAGATTCACAACAAACGGCACTTACTTGTTTATCGACGAATGCGAACGTCATTGTAGATGCGTGTTCTAACCATTGTGCCACGGGTGGTTTGCGACACACAGTGGCAGCATATTGCGAATTCTATGACCACTGCCTCAATGACCGACCTGGTTTATGAGAAATCACGCTCAGGCAAGCTCTAGTACGATGAGGAATGTGGCGCAACATCTGAGGAAAAGGGTTCTGAATGTAGATAAATAAATAAAAATTAAATTAAGAAAAATTTTATTTCATAATATATTTAATTTATTTAAATAATTAAAATTTCTACCATTTTTTATTTAATTAAATTAATTAATTAAATAAATAAATTTAAATTAATTTAATTTAACTTTATTAAGTCAATATTAAAATTTAATAAAATTGTTGTTTTAAATTAATTTAAAAATTCAATTAAATAAAAATAAATAAATTTATTTAAATAATGCAATTTTTTAAGTAAATAAATTAAATTAGTTGATTGCAGTAAATATTTAAATTCCTTAAATTAATTTAATTTACTTACTTAAAAAATTATAAATTTAATTAATTTTATTAATCAAACATTAAAACAATAAATTATCTTATCAAAATGTACAATTAGTTTACTTTATTAAGTAAATGTAATTTTAAAAAATTTAATTAACAATTAAATAACAATTTAACTGACTTTTATTTCATAATATATTTAATTTATTTAAATAATTAAAATTTCTAGTTTTTTTTAATTAATTAAATTAAATTTATTAAGTCAATATTAAAATTGAATAAAATTGTCGTTTTAAATGTTTTAATTAATAAATTAATTGCATAAAAAAAAATTATTTAATTAATGTTTCAATATTTTTTTAAGAAAAAAACTTAATTTGTTTGATTGCAGTAAATAATTTAATTATTTAAATTCATTAAATTAATTTAATTTACTTACTTAAAAAATTATAAATTTAATTAATTTTATTAATCAAACATTAAAACAATAAATTATCCCATTAAAATGCACAATTAATTTAATTAATTAAGTAAATATCATTATTTTAAAGAAGTTAATTAACAATTTAATTGACTTAAATTAAAATAAATTTAAAAAAATGTTATTTCATAATATATTTAATTAATTTAGACGATACAAATTTCTACTTTTTTTAATTAATTAAATTAATTTAATTTAAATTTATTAAGTCAATACTAAAATTTAATAAAATTGATGTTTTAAATATTTTAAATTAATTTAAAAATTCAGTAAAATAAAAATAAATTAATTTATTTGTTTAATGTTTAATTTTTTTAAGGAAAAATTAAATAAATTTAATAATTTTAATGAAAAGAATAATTCTAATTAATTTAATAAATTTAAATAATTAAATTATTTAATTTAATAATTTTAATTAATTTAATAAATTTACTTAAAACAAATATAAATTTAATTAATTAATTAATTTTATAAATTATTAAATAATTGTTAAAAAAATTATAAATTTTATTAATTTTATAAATCAAACACCGTTATTATCAATAACAAATATTTTCTCTAAATTTCCTTCTTTTTACTCTGAAAACTATGAGAATTTTCTAGTCTAACACAATTCCCACTCGAGTTCTCTCTATAACCAAAGGTTTCATTAAAATAGATAAAAAGATGATAAATAGATAAATATAGCAAACTTCAGTAAAATATTTTCTTTCCCAAGTTCAGTTGGAGTGACAATATCTATATATGAGTGGCTCAAAAGCTAAATCGATTAAGTCCTCTTAATCATTTCTTTAAAATTACATTTCAAATCATTGGCAGATTTCATATTTTTTGTTATAACAAAAAAAAATCCTCCAATAATAAAAGTTAACACTTCTAAAAATTTCTTGCATCTTTAAATCTGTTACAGCACTTATTTGACTTTAAAATTAAACAGGACAATATCAACATTATTTTATATAAAGTTAATCGATTAATGATACTTCGGTTTCATTCCGTTGTAACATATTTCCTGAGTCGACTTATCTCTCTGCCTGGTCTTCCTATTTTAATATCCGCTGCTATCATTTGTCATTCTAAGAAAAAATTTTGCTGCGATAGCTTTGATATTTTTTCTATTGCATATCGCATTATTTTCCTTAAAAGTTTTCCTCTTTAACCCATAATATGTTCATTGAGACGAAAGTATATTTTATCACACATGTGCAATTGATATCTTCATTTCGATTTTCAGCGAATTCCAGTAACTTTTTCGATTCTATACTTAAACAAGATCAACATTTTCTATAAAATTTCCTAGCACTATATCCTCTTTTCATGTCCTCTCAATATTTTCCCTGAGCCGTGTAATTTTTCCTCTTGCTGTGTAAGTTTTTTCTCCCAAGAGCCATTGGACTATATCAGTGAACGGCAGTTCAATACTACCACAATATGAGTTTGTGTTGGTGAGTTGCTCTCTTCCCTCTCTTACTGTAGTGAAGCTAATTGTTATATAGTTTTTCACATATAAAAATCCAGGAAATAATTGATAAATATTACTGCCGTGTGCATGGCAATGTATATTACCATATTAGAATTAATTTTTACCGAAAAAATGCATTTCTTGTATTGTCTTGCTAACAACAAGCGCACGGCAGTAATATTTATCAATTATTTCCTGGATTTTTATATGTGAAAAACTATATAACAATTAGCTTCACTACAGTAAGAGAGGGAAGAGAGCAACTCACCAACACAAACTCATATTGTGGTAGTATTGAACTGCCGTTCACTGATATAGTCCAATGGCTCTTGGGAGAAAAAACTTACACAGCAAGAGGAAAAATTACACGGCTCAGGGAAAATATTGAGAGGACATGAAAAGAGGATATAGTGCTAGGAAATTTTATAGAAAATGTTGATCTTGTTTAAGTATAGAATCGAAAAAGTTACTGGAATTCGCTGAAAATCGAAATGAAGATATCAATTGCACATGTGTGATAAAATATACTTTCGTCTCAATGAACATATTATGGGTTAAAGAGGAAAACTTTTAAGGAAAATAATGCGATATGCAATAGAAAAAATATCAAAGCTATCGCAGCAAAATTTTTTCTTAGAATGACAAATGATAGCAGCGGATATTAAAATAGGAAGACCAGGCAGAGAGATAAGTCGACTCAGGAAATATGTTACAACGGAATGAAACCGAAGTATCATTAATCGATTAACTTTATATAAAATAATGTTGATATTGTCCTGTTTAATTTTAAAGTCAAATAAGTGCTGTAACAGATTTAAAGATGCAAGAAATTTTTAGAAGTGTTAACTTTTATTATTGGAGGATTTTTTTTTGTTATAACAAAAAATATGAAATCTGCCAATGATTTGAAATGTAATTTTAAAGAAATGATTAAGAGGACTTAATCGATTTAGCTTTTGAGCCACTCATATATAGATATTGTCACTCCAACTGAACTTGGGAAAGAAAATATTTTACTGAAGTTTGCTATATTTATCTATTTATCACCTTTTTATCTATTTTAATGAAACCTTTGGTTATAGAGAGAACTCGAGTGGGAATTGTGTTAGACTAGAAAATTCTCATAGTTTTCAGAGTAAAAAGAAGGAAATTTAGAGAAAATATTTGTTATTGATAATAACGGTGTTTGATTTATAAAATTAATAAAATTTATAATTTTTTTAACAATTATTTAATAATTTATAAAATTAATTAATTAATTAAATTTATATTTGTTTTAAGTAAATTTATTAAATTAATTAAAATTATTAAATTAAATAATTTAATTATTTAAATTTATTAAATTAATTAGAATTATTCTTTTCATTAAAATTATTAAATTTATTTAATTTTTCCTTAAAAAAATTAAACATTAAACAAATAAATTAATTTATTTTTATTTTACTGAATTTTTAAATTAATTTAAAATATTTAAAACATCAATTTTATTAAATTTTAGTATTGACTTAATAAATTTAAATTAAATTAATTTAATTAATTAAAAAAAGTAGAAATTTGTATCGTCTAAATTAATTAAATATATTATGAAATAACATTTTTTTAAATTTATTTTAATTTAAGTCAATTAAATTGTTAATTAACTTCTTTAAAATAATGATATTTACTTAATTAATTAAATTAATTGTGCATTTTAATGGGATAATTTATTGTTTTAATGTTTGATTAATAAAATTAATTAAATTATTTACTGCAATCAAACAAATTAAGTTTTTTTCTTAAAAAAATATTGAAACATTAATTAAATAATTTTTTTTTATGCAATTAATTTATTAATTAAAACATTTAAAACGACAATTTTATTCAATTTTAATATTGACTTAATAAATTTAATTTAATTAATTAAAAAAAACTAGAAATTTTAATTATTTAAATAAATTAAATATATTATGAAATAAAAGTCAGTTAAATTGTTATTTTATTGTTAATTAAATTTTTTAAAATTACATTTACTTAATAAAGTAAACTAATTGTACATTTTGATAAGATAATTTATTGTTTTAATGTTTGATTAATAAAATTAATTAAATTTATAATTTTTTAAGTAAGTAAATTAAATTAATTTAAGGAATTTAAATATTTACTGCAATCAACTAATTTAATTTATTTACTAAAAAAAACATTAATTAAATAAATTAATTTATTTGTATTTAATTGAATTTTTAAATTCATTTAAAACAAAAATTTTATTAAATTTTAATATTAACTTAATAAATTTAAATTATATTGATTTAATGAATTAGAAAAAACAAGAAATTGTATTTATTTAAATAAATTAAAGACAATATGAAATAAAATTTTTCCAAATTTATTTTTATTTAAGTAAATTAAATTGTATTGTTTTAAATAATTAAATTTAATTAATTAATTAAATTACTTGTGCATTTTAATGAGATAATTTATTGTTTTAATGCTTGATTTATATAATTTATTAAATTTATAATTTTTTAAGTAAGTAAATTAAAATTACTTAATGAATTTAAATAATTAAATTATTTACTGCAATCAAATAATTTAATTTTTTTTCTTAAAAACAATTAAAACATTAATTAAATAAATTATTTTTTTATGCAAATAATTTTTAAATTAATTTAAACAACAATTTCATTAAATTCTAATATTGGCTTAATAAATTTAAAATAAATTAGTTTAATTAATTTAAAAAAAAATAGAAATTTTAATTATTTGAATAAATTAAATATAATATGAAAATAAAATTTTTTAAAATTTATTTTCATTTAAGTCAATTAAATTGTTAATTAAATTGTTTAAAATAATTAAATTTACCTAATTAAATTAATTTTACATTTTGATGAGATAATTCATTGTTTTAATGTTTGATTTATAAAATTAATTAAATTTATAATTTTTTATGTAAGTAAATTAAATTAATTTAAGGAATTTAAATGTTTAAATTATTTACTGCAATCAACTAATTTAATTTATTTGCTGTAAAAATTACATTAATTAAATAAATTTATTTATTTTTTTAATTTAATTGAATTTTTAAATTAATTTAAAACAACAATTTTATTAAATTTTAATAATGACTTATAAAGTTAAATTAAATTAATTTAATTAAATAAAAAATGGTAGAAATTTTTATTATTTAAATAAATTAAATATATTATGAAATAAAATTTTTCTTAATTTAATTTTTATTTAAGTCAATTAAATTGTTTAAAATAATTAAATTTACTTAAAAAATTAATTAATTGTAAATTTTAAAATATTTAAATTATATACTCTAATGAGAGAAATTATTGTTCTACTGAAAAAAAATAATAAATTATTATATATGAAATTTAATTCAATTAATTTAATTAATATAATTTTCAAATTAAATGTAATAATTAAATTTACTTAGCTATGTTTCGTAATGAGTTAATTATTTTAAATGTTATTATTTTAAATTTAAAAATATCGTTTTAATTATATACAAATTTAAATAAGTAAATTAAAATTATATTTTTAGTTAACTGACAACTTCAATAAATTAATTTAATTTATTATTAAATAATAAAAATAATTATTTGAATATTTATTGAATTAATTTAATTAATATATTTAAATTAGTTTTAAAATTAATGTATTTAAATTAGTTTCGAAATCCAAATAAAAAATTAAAATTAAAAATTAATTAATAATATATTAATACATTTAAATTAGTTTTTACATGTAATTAATTAATTCAATTAATTATTAATTAATTTTATTATTATTAATTAATTAATTACATTTTAAAACTAATTTAAATATATTAATTAAATTAATTCAATAAAAATTTAAATAATTAATTTTTTTATTTAAAAAAAAATTATAAATTAAATTAATTTATTGAAGTTGCCAATTGACTGAAAATATAATTTTAATTAAATTATTTTAATTTCAATATAATTAAAATGATATTTTAAAAATTTAATTAATTAACTACATTAAGGAAAACATAACTAAACTTAATTTGACATTTAAATAAATTTTATTAAATAACTTAATTTGAAATAAATTGTAATTAAGTAATAAATTTAAATCAGTTAAAATTAAATAAATTAAAAAATTTATTGAATTTAAATTAATTTATTAATTAAGTAAAAAATTTAAATTAGTTAAAATTAAATTATATAAATTAATAAAATTTATTAAATTTATATCAATTTATTAATTTAAGTTAATTAATAAATCATTTTAATTTAATTAATTAATAATAGTAATCATTGACCTACAAGTTAGTTTTTCTGGTAACTTCAAATCAGCAGATAGTTTGTGACAAGTATGGTTATCAATTGACTAAAAATATCATTGTAATAAATTAAATTAATTTAATTTTAACTAAATTAAATTCATTACTTAATTATAATTTCAAATTTATTTCACATTAAGTTAACTAACTAAATTTATTAATTAAAATTAATTTATTAATTTTAGTTAATTAAAATTAATTTAAGTTTATTAATAAATTAATTTAAATTTAATTAATTAAATTAAGTTAACTAATTAAACTTATTAAATTTAAATTTAATTAATAAATCAATTTAAATTTTATTAATCATTAATAAATTAATTTAAATTTAATTGATCAAATTAAGTTAACTAATTAAATTTATTAAATTTAAATCAATTTATTAATTTATATTTATAAATAAATAAATTTTATATTTATAAATAAATAAATTTTATAAATTAATTTATATTTATAAATAAATAAATTTTATATTTAAAATAAATTTTATAAATTAATTTAAATTTAATAAATTTAGTTAACTTAATTTGAAATAAATTTTAAATTTTATTTAAGTAATGAATTTAATTTAGTTAAAATTAAATTTATTACAATGATATATTTAGTCAATTGATAACCATAATTGTCACAAACTTTCTGCTGATTAACAGTTGCCAGAAAAACTAACTTGTAGGCCAATGATTAGGCTTTGAGTCTGCTCTTGTTCTCTCGTTCAGACAATGGAACTGACAATTTAAGAATTGCATGCAACAGTATAACACAAAAGTATAAAATGAAAAATAAACTGTTACTAGGGCATTTAAGTAACATGTTTGTTATAATTCTATAAATTATTCTGCGTTTCAAGTTTCGTTATTACAAATCTACGATGTATTTAATATCATTTATTTTTGCATGAGAATCACCAACATTGCACACAAAGACTGACCCAACAAAGTATAGACTGAGTGGCGGGAAAAGATTGAAGAACAAAGACATTTTATTAAAAACCGACTACAGTATCAGAGAAACGTCCAAAAGTTATAAAAAGTACAAAAAGCAAAAGATTTTTGCAATTTATATAAGAATATTAGGTGCAATCAGAGGATCTCGGACGCTGAAACAGTTCAATATGCTAAATAGGATTGCTCGAGGTTTATAAAATACACAAACATTTTTTCTCAAACCACTTGAATTTGACGAATACTTGTAACTCTTAATATATAACATCATTTATTCACCTATCTGTCCATAGAAGCTACTTCAGCTTTAAATATTCGAAATAGATTCGGTTAATATTGTTCCTTTGTGTGTCATTGGCACTACCTTCATACCAATTCGTTCTGAACTAGTTCCGTAATGGGTCACATAAAAATAATGTGTTTTAAGTAGTTCAAAACTAATACTGAATTGATGTCATTAGATAAGTAAGTCCATACTGAAACTGATGGAATTTAAGAAAGTCCTTCGGAGAGGAATGAACATCTATACGACTTTAAAGTACTTTTGAGTTAATTCATTACTATGCAGAAGTACAAACACATCGAATTTTGTGCCTGAACACTGTCTAGTAAAGATTGTCAAAATTATAATTGTACATATAGTTTCAAAAAAGTTCCAATCTTGTCATTTTGTTACCGATTGCCTACAACAGCGGATACTTGTTGACTTCATAATTTGTATTTATTGTTCTATAGATAACGATCAGTTTAATAATTCTGTGGTGAAAAGGAAAAACTGCTTTTGTCTGATTTTGCAGGAGAGCCCTTTTCAAGTTTAAACCTTATTTTTAAAAACTTATGGTGATTCTAGTATAAATGAAAGTCATCCATCGAATCATTAGTAATTAAGGAACACATTGTTGTACTTTCCAATTCAGGAATTATTTAATTTAAGGGAGCTATGGTCAAAAATAAAAATTATAAAATTTTTGCTTAAGTCGACTTAATCACTTTTTCCTTTTCACCAGAAAATTATTGATTTTTCATATAACTCTTATTCAATTTTTTTTTACATAAATTGTAAACTTTTCTCTGACATCACTATAACTCCTTTTAAATTTGAGTTATAGGTAGATATCTCAAAAAATACTTCTACATCTCTACGATATCTAATATAAAAAAACCTGTTTATACTACTTTTAAGACTAACTTAAGAGTAAAAGTTAAACGCATATAAGAGATAATTTGTTTACTGCTGGCTTCTCTTTTGCAGTATAGATTTGCTAACTGATAATTTAAACATTTACAACAACGACATCATTTAGATTTAATGTTATATGCTACGGTATGACACTAGTTGGATATAATCATACAGCATGTAACTAGTGTAGTACTAGTTCTCCATAGGACAGTGAACTAGTTCACTTTTCATACAAGCAACTGTCTCATTTACCGCTTAGTTTTCATAGGCTTGGGGGGAATTAACTCTTTTGTACTAGAATAGGGCCAGTATAGAAATTCTAGTCGAACGGAAGTTGAGTGTCTCCTTTGTATTAGTTTGGAACTACTTCAAAATAAATTGAGTACTAGTACACCATTAACGTATTAGAACTCGTTCTATTTTAGAAAATTTGAGATAGTACTGTACTAGTATTTTATATACGATATTATAATAAAATACAATAATTTAAATTTTTTAATAATTTTTCATCTAAAAGTCATTCAACAGCATTTGTCTGTAGTGTAATTTTAAATATAACTTCTGAAATTATTTTAAAACTCGCTTTTTCTTACACTATGACACAATTTGATGGTCATTGTCTCGGGGGTGAACCAAACCAATTTCAAACGACGTCACAAATTTTTTTTACAGTGGTTTGAAGTTTGATTTTTTTCTTAGGAGACCTATAATAAAACAATCAGGGGAATATTTTCTCGGAACATTTTAACCCTCTAGCTCCCACCCGTATGGGACATTTTTGGCCCAATTTTAAAAAACTGTTTTAAAGTCAACTTTGGACGGAGGTCAAGGATAAGAATCTTCGCAAGAAATATTCTCCGGAAAATTTCACTAAGAGTCACCGAAGACAAATAACCTCTACGAGTCAAAGGTTCCAAAATAAATTATCATGAAATGTTAAAAAGTAAAAATAGGTTTGGTATAGTTCATGTCTATGAAGACATACATTAAAATTTTCAGAGGAACTTTTCATCAGAACATTTGAACCCTCCAGCTCCTACCTTTAGGATAAATTTTGAAAAACAGCTTAAAAGTCAAATTTCTCAAAATGTGCAGATACAGGGTTAAAATGTTTCAAGAAAATATTCCCCGGAAAATTGTAATGTAGGTCTCCGAAGACATGAACTATCCTAAATTTATTTTTACACATGATTTTTCATTTTCTTTTATTTTACATTTTACCCAAAAAATCTAATTTTAATCAAAAATTGTGACGTAATGGAACAAAATGGAGTTTAGGGTTTTGTTACTGAGGTCAAATGCTATCGTTTGATATTGGTTTGGTTCACTCCCGAAAAAGTGCGTTGCACTGTTTCCTCAAAAATTGACTTTTTAACATTTCATTAACATTTCATTTTGATTTTATTTTGGAACCTTTTGGCTCGTATTGGCTTAGTGAAATTTTCCGAAGAATATTTCTATCGAAGATTCTAATCCTTGACCTCCATCCAAAGTGGACTTTTAAACAGTTTTTCAAAATTGGGCCAAAAATGTCCCATACAAGTGGGAGCTAGAGGGTTAAAATGTTCCGAGAAAATATTCCCCTGATTGTTTTAATATAGGTCTCCGAAGACTTGAAATACCCCAAACGTATTTTTACAGATGATTTTTCATATTCTTTGATTCGACTTTTGTCCAAAAAAAATCAAACTTTACACCACTGTAAAAAAAAATTTGTGACGTAGTGGTGCAAAATGCAGTTAAGGGTTTTGTTACTGAGGTCAAATGCTATCGTTTGATATTGGTTTGGTTCACCCCCGAAAAAGTGTGTTGCACTGTGTTATTCATCAGCTTCAGCTAATAACGTTTAACTGGTTCAAAATTTAAAAGTTTAGAACTGGTTCATTTTGGAAGTAGTTCATAATTCCATTTTTTTGAACTAGTACGTTTTCCGGACAAGATTGACGATTCTCTACTGGGATAGTAAGGGTTGACAGTGCAATGTGTAATATTTTATCAGCAGGTCTTCTTATTCTTAAACTATTTTAAGCGCTTCCAAGGACATATTATCTTATTCGTATTATGTTATGACATAAATATTCGACATTCGACTCGATAGTATAGTATATACTCATGGAAACACAAAGTAAAGTGTCACTCTCTCGCTTGTTATCTCTCGATTCCCTCTCTCTCTCTCTCTCTTGATCTTCCAAATTTGAAATCTCTCTTTAAAACCCAACTGGACTGTCCGTGTAAAAAGGGTGATTTAACTACACCATTTCCAATTGAAATTCAAAGATAATCAATTGAAATTCAAACATTCCATTTGAAATTTTAATCTCGGCAATTAACATTCAAAAAATCCATTTGAAATTCTAAAAATTTTTATTCAAATTTTTCATTTGAAATTCGAAAAATATCAATTGAAATTCAAAACTCGTCAATTGAAATTAAAACACACATCAATTGATATTCAAAATTCAGCAATTGAAATTCAAAATTCCGCAATTGAATTTCAACAAGTATCAATTCTATTCAAAATTCGTCAATTGAAATTCAAAACTCATCAGTTGGAAGAGTTTTGTAGATTTTTGAATTTCAATTGACGAGTTTTGAATTTCAAATGAGTTTTGAATTTCAATTGCTAAATTTTTAATGTCAATTGATGTGTTTTGAATTTCAATTGATCATTTCCAATTGAAATTCAAAGAAAATCAATTGAAATTCAAACAAAATCAATTGAAATTCCATTTGTGACTCAAAACTCGTCAATTAATATTCAAAAAATTCCATTTGAAATTCAAAAAATATCAATTCAAATTTTCCGTTTGAAGTTTGAAAAATACCACTTGAAAATCAAAACTTGTCAATTGAAATTCAAAACACATCAATTGATATTAAAATCTCATCAATTGAAATTCAAAACTCGTCATTGGAAATTTAAAATTCAAATTTCAAATGACGAGTTTTGAATTTCAATTTATGCATTTTGAATATCAATTGCTGCGTTTGAATTTCAATTGATGCATTTTTAATATTAATTGCTGTGTTTTGAATTTCAAATAGAAAATTTAAATTTGGATTAATATTTTTTGAATTTCAAATGAACATTTTTGAATATCAATTGACGAGTTTTGAATTTCAAATGGTATATTTGAATTTGAATTGATTTTCTTTGAATTTCCTTTGAAAATGGTGAGATCAAAGTAAATCCGTTTGGATGTATATATTTTCATTTGAAGTCGTTTGCTTTTCTCCTACAATGTTAACACTTATTGACTGTTATACTTCGTTTCGGTATTGTTTCCAAAACAACACCCCCCCAATAAAAATCGGAGTTTTTATTTTGAAATATAAAACACGAATAACAATGAAAACAACAAATAAATATTATCTATATATATAAAATGTCTAAAACTTAAGTGCAAATATAAAACATCATCAATGTTCTTTATTACGATCTTTTTTATATTTTTTACTAGTATAAATATTTAAATACAATTATATAATTACATAAATATATATAAGATGTGAACATACAACAGCAACAACAACAAATATAGATATATAAATATTATCAAGTACCTTGATGTCAAAATCAAATGTCTTCAGTTTAAACCATTATTTATTTTGCTCTCTCTCTCTCTCTTCCCTCTCTCTCCAATGTGCATTATTTACAAAGGAATTTTATTTCTCATAGATTTTTGTGTTAAAAAATAATTTAATTATTGTTGTTGATAGAGACTAACTTATTTTATTGTTTATAATTATATAATTATTATAATTATTACTTTTTTTTTAATATAAGAAAATTTAAAGAAAAAAATTTATCATTATCAAAACATAAAGAAAAAACATAATATGCCTTAAATTGTACAAATATAAAAGATTTATATTAGAATAATGCAAACAGTTTAGCACTCTTTTTTTTGTTTTTGTTTTTTTAGTACATATTTATTATCATATTGTAGTTATTTATGATCATTATATTCATGAGAAGCCAAAATGAAAAAAATCGAAAATTGTAACATGAAAATAAATACTAGAAAATTATAGAATTTATTATTATAATAACTACATACATATGCAAATTTATAACATAAAACAAAAAACTTAATGATTGTGTATTAATTAATAACTACTCTACTATATGCTTGATATACTTTATACATATATATTCATTTTACATTAGCCATTGTGAAACACATATTATTGTAAAATGTTTAGGTTGTAACATATAAAAAAAATAAACAAGCATACGCATATATACTTATATAAACCTATACATACATATATATATATAAATGTTACTCTAAGGTCAAGGTACGAATGGTGGCAGTAACTTTTTTTGCAAGCGAAATCTGTAGTAAGGTTAACATATAATTTATACTTCAACCAATTGAAAAAAATTTGTTTAATTAATTCTTATAAATATTAAATGTTACATTTGTCCAAAGGGCATAAATCGATTTTAAATAGGTTTAACTTTAAAAAAATACCCAATTAATTGTTAAACATATAATTCTGTAGATCTTTTTAAAATTATTTTTAATATTAAAACAAAAAATATTAATTTTAATTGTTTACAAGTTAAAAAGTAAGTCCACATGTTTTCCATCATTCTAATCATGTAAATTCTAATTCTATTTTCAATCCTTTTACCCACTACCCTAAGATATCATTGCAAAACTATTGCCACCATACGTAACCTTTGATTCGATTTTGTATATAAACATTATTAGCCCTGTTATCCCTATTTATACATAAATACATATATGATCTTACATAGTTATATATACATACATACATATATCCATTATTAAAGAAAAATTATATAATGTTAGCATGAGATTGTAATACTATATATATATAAAAAAAACACTCTAAAATAGTCTTCTTGAAAAAAAAGTCTATATAACGAAGCAGTAACAACAAATTAGTCAATAGAATCATTATTACTTATTGTAAAACTCTTCTAAAGATATAAGTAAAACAACAACAACAACAAAAATTTGAAATAAAACTGAATGATGAAAATGTTGAAATAAACGCAATACGTAGTTTTATTACACAGGTCAACAGCAAAACAACGCTTCAATAACCACTATATATATATATCTATATATAGTTTTGATGTATCATGGCTACCTAAGTACAAAAATGGTAAAAAATTGTAATCTATGGATTATTTTTTTATTTCAAATAACACAGTGCAACACACTTTTTCGGGGGTGAACCAAACCAATATCAAACGATAGCATTTGACCTCAGTAACCAAACCCTAAACTCTATTTTGCTCCACTACGTCACAATTTTTTTTTACAGTGGTTTAAAGTTAGATTTTTTTGGTCAAAAGGGAATATTTTCTCGGAACATTTTAACCCTCTAGCTCCAACCCGTATGGGACATTTTTGGCCCAATTTTAAAAAACTTTTTAAAAGTCAACTTTGGACGGAGGTCAAGGATTAGAATCTTCGATAGAAATATTCTCAGGAAAATTTCACTAAGAGTCACCGAAGACAAATAACCTCTACGAGTCAAAGGTTCCAAAATAAAATCAAAATGAAATGTTAATGAAATGTTAAAAAGTCTATTTTTGAGCAAACAGTGCGACGCACTTTTTCGGGAGTGAACCAAACCAATATCAAACGATAGCATTTGACCTCAGTAACAAAACCCTAAACTCCATTTTTCTCCACTACGTCACAATTTTTGTAAACAGTGGGTTAAAGTTGGATTTTTTTAATCAAAAGTCAAATAAAAGAAAATGAAAAATTATGTGTAAAAATAGGTTTGGTATAGTTCATGTCTGCGGAGACATACATTAAAATTTTCAGAGGAACATTTAATCAGAAAAAAAATTTGGAAAAATTAGAAAATTGCAAAAAGGATTCAATTTTATTTATTTGTAGTAAATCTACATATAATGTGAATTAATGTGACGTGTTACACCTCAAGTATCTTAAGACCAAATTAGTTTCATGACTTTTTAAGACGATTGAGCTATGACCGTCTGTCTGGATCGCTGCCTGGCTGGTGGCACGATAACTTGAGTAAACCTTAACTGACCTATATGACAATTTACCAGTAATAATATTTTTCAAAATGAAGTACATACTGGGATTATAAAAATTACCTTTTTGTAAAAAAAAGTATTTTTCAAATAACTTCCAAACTGAAAGCTGGAGGACATTTAAATTTAGTCAGTTCATTTATCGTATAATAACAGATAAACCTTCAGAAAACCATAACATTTGTCACTTCCCTTCTGAGAGCTCCCATACAAATGACCAAATTGACCCTCATAGTTTTGCATACATATCTTTTTTGTAAGTTCATGGAATTCAGCTATATATTTTGCGTAAGATGTAGGTTCATGAAATTTGCACTCTAAAATGAATTTGGACTATATCGGCCGACCCATTCTGATACCTCCCATACAAAATGCTCTGCACTCTAAAGCCAAACAAATGATGCGAACTTTCGCACAATATATTCGATATTTTGTAAATAACAAACGTAAGGTGGAGCTCGATGTTCAACATCGTTACTACTATCTTAATTTTTACGAAACTGTAAAAAATACCATATAAGGAACTTCCTAAAGTATCCTAATATTTTGTGAAAGATAACTGACTGATTTTCTTTTTGCTGACTGTCTCCTTCAACAGCCATTCAATTTCCATGAATAGTTGTTTGCTGTTACCCGACAAACAGGATCAACAGAATGGATATTATAACATACATATCTTTTCGACCCTTTCAATTCATACATTTTATTTTAAAATATTTACAAAACGTCCGGCCGTCCGTCCTGCATCGTCCAAAAGTCATAGTGGTGCCACATCTAAAGTACTAGGCGCACAGCAACAACAGCACAGCAATATCCATGCATGTCAATGCCCAACGTCCGTCCGTCCAGTATTGTCCAAAAGCCATAGTGGTGCCTCATCTACAGTACTAGGCGCACAGCAATACCAATACGTGGGAAGAAAAAAACGATAACAAAATATTAAGACACACACACACATCATATCATCCGCAATTTAAATTTGTGCTATCTATAATTTAGGTCCGTCCGCCCTACATCGTTAGAAAGTCATAGTGGTGCCACATCTTAAATACCAGGCGCACAGCATTCACAGCAAGTCGAATTTGCTATGAACTCTCAATAATTGTGTAAACAATCATAAAGCAAAAACAAAAAACATTACGTATGTGTTTCACTCCATTCACAATGTGAAAAAAGAGTCTCGATCGATTTTATTCCTTAAATGTTGGTATTGCCGTTTTTGTTCTACCATAGATCGTATTGTTGATGTTGTTGTTGTTTCAAGAAGTATGTAAGTATTTGTAGTATGAGTTGAGTTATATGACTCTAGGGCGGTAGCGAGGTAAGTAGGACCTTTATGCGAAGTTGTTGGTTGGTTTGTATAGTAGGAGGGGAGCAAGACAAGAGCAAGACAAGGGTAAGTGCAGCGAGGGACCATTAAAAAACGGCATAGTGTGCGGTGGGCAAGAACGGGAAAAGTATAAAGAGCAACTAAAATTTGGTGGGTTTGGGATTTAGATGGAGGAAATAGAACATAGCTTTATTCGTCCTCTGTCTCTATTTAGATTACCAATATTTCCTGCCTACTCTCTCTGCCGCAACCAACTATTGAGTGCCTTGCACCCCTTTTTCTCCCCATTGTATCCATCCATTTTATTTGAAAAGATCTGCAAATTGTCTGAAATTTACAATGTTTGTCCGTTTGTCCTGCATTGTACAATATTCCTAATGGTGCCACAGGCAAAGTACTAGGAGAACAGCAATCTCAGCAAGTCAATTTTGCTACGAATTCACAATAATTTTGTAAACAAACGTAATGCAAAAACAAAAACCATTACGTATGTATTTCACTCCATTCCCAATGCGAAGGAAGGGCATCGATCGATTTTATTCCTTAAATGTTACTTTTGCTGTTTTTGTTCTACCATAGATCGTACTGTTGTTGTTTTTTCAAGATGAATGTAAGTTTTTGTATGGGTGTGAGTTAAATGAATATAGGGCAATGGGGAGGTACCCAGTAGGAAGTATCATCATACACGACTTTGTCATCAACCCTGTCCTCACGACAAATTGTGATGAATTTATGTACTTGTCGTCAAAACAATCGCTTGACGACAAACTGACCGACAAAATAGTAATGTAAGTAACGTAACATATGTTCAGTTTATTAAAAACAGCAGTGCGCGATGGTTCATGTATCATACGTTTTCAATAAAACTACTCCAATTTGTGATTTTAACGACAATGTGACCGACATTGTCGTTCATCAGGTAGTGCATAATGATGTGTGAAACATGTCTCTATTTAGATTATCTATATTTCATGTAGAAATGACAACAGAGCCGACCTGCTGATATTGCTGTGCGCCTGGTACGCTGGATGGGATACTACAATGAATTTCGGACGACGCAAGACGGACGGACGGTCGGACCTAAATTTAGTTAAGAATTTAAATTACGGGGTACTTTTAATAATTTGCAAACATCATATAAGGGGTGATAAGGGCTAAAAGGAGGAAAAGGGCACGACACGCAATTGCATGGTGCGGGTGGAAGAGAAGGCAGGAACTATAGGTTATTTCAATGGAGACGGAGGAGGAAGGAAATCTCTCATCCATTCCCTCCATCTAAATCTGGACTTTACCTACAAAATCTTAGCCGTGCTTTATACTTCGCTCCTTCCCAGCGGCGGAAATCATGAGAAGGAAGGCCTTCGTTCATGAGTTTGAAGGGCTTCTTTTGGATCCGGTATGCCTTCTTTGACCTTGACATTGAAAAAGAAGGCCTTCCGTCGCCGGTTTCCATAAGAAGGCCGTATGGATGCTTTCTATAAGTAGGCCTCATGGAAACTTTCTATAAAAGGGCCTTATGGAAGCTTTCTATAAGAAGGCATTGTGGAAGGCCTGCATACACATGCAAAAATAATGACATGCAAATAATACAAAAACTACTACAGTATTTACCGCTTATATGCACGCCGGTTATAAGCATTTATCGTTTATATGCAGCCGAACTTGAACAATGTTTCTTTTGTATATAAAATACACGCAATTTTTTTTAATATATGCATTTCGCCTATATGCATTTCGCCTATATGCATTTCTCGCATTTATACACCAAAATTATGTAGGATTTTGAGAAATTGCATGTAAAAAATTCTCATACATGCACTGTCAAAATTTTTCACCATCAATAAGGTGAATTGTTTCATCGCAATTATATAAGCACTAAAAGTCGAGCAAATTACGAAGTGCATATAAGCGGTAAATACTGTATTTTTTTGAGAGCGCACCGGTTATTTTTAGATATTTCTCACTTCTATATTTTGTTTTTTATTTCCAACGACAGTAAACATTGCTGGAGTTTAAACCCACTACCTCGTGATTGTAAGTCGGCCATGCTATCGTCTAGCCTATGAAGATGCATTCGAATTGTGTGGTTGAAACGAATGATCAGGTTCAACAGAAGTATGCAATGCATACTTGCATATGCAAATGCATATTATAGCCTTACCGGCATGTTTTGAGGGTTTATGCATATAAAAGCATATTTTGGGATTTTCAGCATTTTTTCTTATTATTTTTTTACTTTTCGTATATATTTTTCGCAACATATACAACACCGGTTTATTTCTTTAAGATGGGAAGATAATCTCTATAATTTTTCCCAACTTCCTATCTTTTGGGAAAGAATTAATATTAATGAATTAATATCTTCTATGCAGTCTGCATTTTTTATAGTATGTGTTTCCGGTAGTAACTAACGAAATATTGTTTCTGTGTTTATATTAAGGTTTCGTCAAGTATTTCAATGAGTTCTACCTAGCGTTGCAGTGCCACAAGTTCCATACATTACTCGTTTGTATAGTTGGCAGAACTATCAAAGTACGTAAGGAAAGTTGAAAGTTGTGAATTAGTGTAATGGTGAGGAGGTTGAAGCAATGCGTACTTCCAAATAGAAATAGTCAATTAGCGTTTAACTTTTCAAATATGACAAAGCAGATAGCATTGCGAAAAAAAGTTTTTACGCTGAAACAATGGGCGTTGGGACTTTTAAAGTCAATACACATTATACTACTTGGACTTTCTAACTCCCTCAGAAATTTGAAATCTTAATTTGAAAAAAAAAACCGTTTTTCACAGATAAAACACTAAGCAAGTTTTATCCTTTCTTTCAAAAAAAAGCTGCTTAAAATGAAATATATTCATAAAGAGAATATTGATCAAGATTTCAATAGTGGAAATCTAGAATATGTGAGAAAAATTATGGTGAAGGCGTATACATAAAATTAATTATTTATTAAAATAATTAGTACTCCATGGAATTCACTCAAGTAATTTTGTTTACAGTAAAGTAATAAATCAATAGTCTGAATCTTATAAATGTAAAGAAAAAAACTAACTTCATTTAATTTTCAACTATTTGTGATGAATTTAATTAAAAATTAAATGTATTTAGTGAATAAAATTAACTACGAATCAAAATCTATTCTGCATTTTTTATCAGTTTTAAAGGCATTTTTTTTGTGTTTTTCTTGCTTATCTAATGCGCATATTTTTAGTTTTTCCGGGCATATTTGTGTTGGCCCTGCTAATGATACACTGTTTAAAAAAAAGACATGAACACTAGGGTAATAACTATTTTTGGATAACATTCTCCCCAGGGCTTTTCTAATGGCAAATATTGTATTAATGATAAAAAAAACTATTTCAGTTCAATTTGCTAAAAAAAACGTTACGCACCGACAGGGATTTCTAAAATGCCTTTAATATGTGTTTTTTTATTTTTTTGAAAAAATATTTTTTTTAAATATGGTATATAAATATGTAAGTATGTAAACAAATAATACCAATAAATGATTAAAAGTAGGTATTGTAAGATATAAACTTTAGGTTTTACAGAGCGGATATATACCTTGTACTGTTTTTATTTCAATAAATTTTTTTTTTAACTTTGTTTGATTCAAAACTTTAACGCGTTTGGTGCGTAACCTTTTTTAACGATAGCGAAAAACTAAAAACGCAGTTCTAAATATTTTTCCATGCCCTACACGATTTTGTCTGGGTAGATTTGATATTTGCAAAAAATGCAAAAAGTTATTACCCTAATGAACACCTTCAACAGAAATTAACAATTATTTCTATTTGGAAGACATGAAATACCGCTGTTATTTGGAAGCGAGAGGGTATGTGTATGAAATCCCTCTGCATTCTTTTCAAAGGCCTCTGGAAGGCCTTCCTAAAAGTTGAAAAAAAACCTATTAACAATTCTTTCCATTTAGAAGACATGCAATACCCCTGTTATTTAGAAGCGAGAGGGGATGTGTATGAAATCCCGCTGCATTCTTTTCAAATGCCTTTGGCAGGTCTGTCCATATAATGCCTAAATCTGAAGAAAAATCATGCATTCCTTATTTGAAATATTATACCCAAATAAGAAATAATGCATGCATTATATGAGAAAGGCGTCTCAAATTCCGCCGCTGGGTTCATGCCCTAAAGTCGTTGTGACTTGCTGCACTTAGCCTTGCCAAATTATACTTACCTTATCTTTTTGACAACCCCTCCTACTATACAAAATAAGCATCAACTTCGCAAACAGTTCTTACTTACCTTCCTACCGCCCTATATTCATATCACACACCCTTACAAATACTTACGTACTTCTTGAAAAAAAAAACAACAACAGTACGATCTGTGGTAGAACAAGAACAGCAAATCCAACATTAATGGTATCAAATCGATCGAGGCTCTTCCTTCACATTGGGAATGGAGTGAAACACATAGATACGTAATGTTTTTGTTTTTACAATACGCTTGTTTACAAAATTATTGAGAGTTCATAGCAAAATCGACTTGCTGAGATTGTTGTGCGCCTGGTATTTAAGATGTGGCACCACTGTGACTTTTCGACTATTCAGGGCGGACGGACGGACCTAAATTATAGCAAAAATTAAAATTGAGGTTGTATGTGTGTGTGTGTGTCTTAGCATTTTGTTATTGTTTCATTTTTCTTCCCACGCATTGGCATTGCTGTGCGCCTAGTACTTTAGATAAGGCATCACTTTGGCTTTTGGACAATGCAAGACGGAAAAGGACCGAAATTGTAGCAAAATTGCGAATGTGTGGTTATGGTGTGTGTGTGTTTTAACAATTTGTTATTGTTTCATTTTTCTTCCCACGCATTGGCATTTCTGTGCGCCTAGTACTTTAGATTTTGGACAATGCAGGACGGATGGACGTTTGAAAAAATTTTTAATTTGAGACGATTTGTAAATAAATATTTTAAAATAAAATGTTTGGATTGACTATTCATGGAAATTGAATGGCTATTGAAGGAGACAATCAGAAGAAAGATAGTCAGTCAATTGTCCTTCAAAAAATTTTTGGATACTTTAGGATGTTCCTTACTAAGGTATTTTTAGAGTTTCGTTAAAAATAAGATAATGCAAAATTTCGCATCGATTGTTTGGCATTAGAGTGTGCCGCAAAGAGGTCATAGTTCGATTTTGGGATTTAACTCAGTTGATCACCGCTGAATATTTGTCTGTTGTAGTGAACTAGTAATACACCGTAAAATAGGTGAAGTGAAGGCCTATAACACAAAGGAACAAGGTATTTGATGATAAGGAACTGAATGTTGTTATTAATGTTATTTGGGACACTGATTCAAAATCTGCACTTGTTTTTTTTTCTATTAACTCGACTTTTCGCGATATACTGTTGTGTAAAAATAAAGGCGCTTCCACTAAATATATTTGAATAATTTAAAAAACGGTTCACCATATTCAATTAACAAAGAAATCCAAAACTCGTCATTTAAAGTATCTATAATTATCTTTGTTTAATTACAAAACATTACTTTCGTAATTTTCGTGGTAATTAAATTAATGGGTTTCGAACTCCCATCCCTGCCTTACATTCTCGTTAGAATCTGTCTACTCCTGGTTAATACACCCTTGTAATTGTTTACAGATTCTAACGAGTAACTTAACGAATGCTTAAAATCGCCGCCACCTTACTTCATCTTGTCGTATCTCGTTGACTCTTCAAGTTAACTTCTTGCACCTCTATCGATCGCTATCGACAGCATCACCCAGCATATCGATGCAACTAAATTACAAATCGTGTAATAAAAGGTAAAATTGTTACCACCAATAAAGCAATTGGCTTTTTGTCCTTATACTAAAACTATCGTGTTTTATTTTTCCCTCTTTCTCTTTTCTTTACATCGCTTACGGCGAACATTTTGGTCCTTCGAGCCGGATCGCGGTCAAGATTCGTGACGAACTTAAAAGACCTCTTCCATTTGTGTAGCGCCGGATTACATCCACCAGCATCTACAACTAAGTTATCATCAACTTCATCGTCATAATCGTCATCTCGTCATCAAAAGGTACGTATAGTGCAGATTATTTACCTAAAAGTGAGCTCGCGAGTGTTTCAATATACATACGTACATATCAATATCGAAGTTGTTTTGTTTGTTTTCGCACAGACAACAACAACTAACAGGTCGCCCTACAGCCCGTCGGTAACACCCCCGCTCCCCTCGCCAAAGTATTTGTTTTGCCTATTCTGCGGCTACAGTGCTAATATACATACGTATATATATATTCATTTGTTGTGCAGTGAAGTTGTGTGTAATTTGCGTTTTCAAAATTGCATAGTGGTAGCTAACAACAAAAGAAACAAAATCGCGACATATTAACGTCATAATTAAGTTTGTTG
Organism: Muscina levida; assembly: GCA_964034835.1. Classification (NCBI taxonomy): domain Eukaryota; kingdom Metazoa; phylum Arthropoda; class Insecta; order Diptera; family Muscidae; genus Muscina; species Muscina levida. The sequence goes on from OZ035881.1 coordinate 132,849,315, forward strand.
TCTTTTTCAACTATTGATTTGAAACAAGCATAAAACGCACCACTGAAAACAGTACACACAGCTTCACATATTACTTTGCCTACTGACTGTTGTTTATGCGTATTAACATACGTAGTTACATACATACCAGCAGTAGTTGATATTTGCGTATTTTCTTTTGTGTCGCTTTCTTTTGATTTGTTAATACCCTACAGGTATCGCGTCGGTAGTGTTAGTTCGAAAACTCGTTTGTGACAAATTGTATTTTTTGCGGGTTTTGCATAATATAGCTTCGTGTGCTATACGGGACGGTACAAATAGTGAAAAATTCGTGTGCACCCGTAGGTCAATCGGACTTATTGTAATAAAAGTGTAACTTTTTACTGTTTATTGATCAACATTGTTTTCGGCACTGTTGTACAACTCGTTCGTTGGGGTTTTTATCATATTTGTACGTGGTACCCTACAGTCGGTCAACTCGACTTTGTTACAATTTTGCAATTTTTAGTTGATTTTTTCGCTGTTTTCTGATTTATTGCGTGTTTGGCTACGATTTAGCCTGAAAATCAAATACACCCTACAGTTGGTCGATTAGACTTTCATTAAATTTTAACGATTTTTTGATTTTATCGCTTTTTTTTGTTATTTATCGGGTGTTTGGTTATAATTTAGTCTAAAAACACAGTGCACCCTACAGTCGACCAACTCGACTTTTGTTTAAATTTAACGATTTTTTTTTTTGATTTTTCGGTCTTTTTTGTTATTTATGGGGTGTTTGAATACGATTTCGTCTAAAAATAAAGTACATCCTTCTGTTAGTCAACTCGAATTTGTTTAAACTTTTGTGGTTTTATCGGTTGTTTCGTTTGGTTTTTCGGTACTGTATCGGCAGTTTTTTGATATTTTAATTTGGAAACGTCAAATATACCCGCCAATCGGACAATTTTTGTTTTAAAAGTTTCGGATTATCTAAACCTATAATGCCTATTACCCCTCTCGATTTCTTTATTAGAGCGTCGGATGCTCTAATAAAATTTAACGCCAACTTCAATGCTTTACGCGATGAAGACCTCGATATTTACAGTCTTGAGGTACGAAGTTCGGAATTGAAGGCATTGTGGGTAAAAGCAAAAATCACTTTCGATGAGTGCTTCGTTTATCTGCAATCGGCAGAAGATGCGACGAGTGCGGACATTGATTCTGCAGACGGTAAACACAACGCGGCGTTCGAAGCCTATATGCAATGTTTATCCGCAATCAACCGTAAGCTAGACCAAATTCGTGGTACTCGCGGGTCTTCTCGACATAGTTCGTCGATAAGATCTCTCCGAGTGGAATCTGAGCATTCGGCACAGAATCCACGTGAAACTCGTCGTTGTGTTCCTGTGTCATCTGGAGCAAGTTCGGTCGTTCGAGGGTCGGATAAATCGGAAATAGTGATCGAAAATCCAATCACTGTTCAAACTTCGGCTCTCCCCATCAGTGATAGCGTACATAATCTATCGCTGCCGCCATGTGATACTGACGTATTTCATGGCGATTTTCTTTCGTGGCCGACGTTCCGAGATTTGTTTAGCGCGGTCTATATTCATAATTCGCGTTTGAGTGACGTCGAGCGACTTTGTCACTTAGTACGTAAGACAAGTGGTGAAGCGCGCGAAATTGTTTCGAAATTTCCGATCACTCATCGCAGTTTCGTTCTTGCGTGGAAAGCCTTGAGAGATACATACGATAACACTCGTATCTTGGTACATAATCAACTCAAGGAGCTTTTCGGTCTTCCGGTTCTTGATGGAGAGACAAGCTCGGATTTGAAGTCGGTACAACGCAGAATAAATGCCTGTCTATCGGCGATGGCCATTTATGACGTGCCGACGGATAATTGGGACCCGATTTTAGTTTTCGTGTGTCTTCAGCGGTTACCGAAAATTACCCAAACTTTGTGGGAACAGAGCGTCAAGAATAAATCGGCTCTATCATCGTGGAAGGATTTGGACAATTTTCTAACGGAAAGAATCCAAACTCTTATGTGCCTTCATGATCTTCGGGGTGGTGAATCTCCAAAGCGATCTAATGGTAAAAAGGCCACATCGCATTTTACGAATGCATCATCGGAACCTTCTCGTACTTCCTCGGGTTCATACTGTGTGCTTTGTCCGGAACAAAGCCACAGATTTCATTCGTGTCCTCGATTTAAAAATCTTTCATCTTCCGAAAGATTCACTACTGTTAAACGCCACCGCTTGTGCGTTAATTGTCTGATGCGAGGACATGAAGTAAAAAATTGTGGTAGCAATCATAATTGTTCGAAATGCAATCAGAGGCATCACACTCTATTGCATCGCGATACGTCCAACATCGGCAATTCGGCACCTGTTTCACCAACAACGGGTTCAATTTCGATTTCGGCTCCCGTTTTTCGCCCCTCAAACCCCTCTGGTGTAGAATCTTCCCAGCAATCCACATCGGCTGGAAATCAATCGTCGTCAGTCGATCACCGGCAAGTATTTCATGCTTCGGAGAGTAGAGCTGTACTTTTGGGAACAGCTATGGTGAACATAGTTCACCAGGGTAAATCGTATCCTGCTCGAGCATTAATTGACCCGGCTTCTGAGGCCTCATTCGTTTCGGAGCGCCTGCAGAATCGGTTAAATCTTCCAGTTCGTTCGGCAAACGCCACTATATCTGGCGTCAATCGTGCTATTTCGGCCACACCTCAAAAACTTTGTTCGTTAAAAATTGAAACGCATTTCGATGCATCGGTTCTTCTCGAAACGGAGGCGCTCGTTCTACCAACGATTTCGGGAAATTTACCTTCGTTCAGAGTCAATTCGGACTTTGAGGCTCAAATGCCAAAACTTCGTTGGGCTGACTCTCGTTTGTTTGAAAGTCGCCCAGTGGACCTTTTAATTGGTGCTGATCTGTACCCCAGTATTCTACTGGAGGGATCTCAGCAGAACTTGATGGGTTCGCTAATTGCGCAGAACACCATATTCGGTTGGATCATTACGGGTCCTATAGCATCGTATCATGTTCGTACCTTTACTAACTCTATCGCGGCCTCAGACGAGGCTGAAATTAACAATACACTTTGGCGATTCTGGGAATTGGAGGAAATTCGTTTGGTTGGGTTCTATCGGGAACTTGCGACTACTAGGTCCATACTGGCCTTAAAATACTTTGGAGTCCCTTATGACTCACTTAGCACGAGTCCCTACTGGCTCGACCCTGAGTCCCTACTGACTCAATCCAGGGTCCTTACTGGCCCACTCGGGGTCCCTACTGGCCCACTTGGGGTCCCTACTGGCCCTCTCGGTTAATTTATTTCGAAAAAAGCTCACAGAACTGCACTATACTGCCGTTGCCTTATTTTTAAGTTAGTTTTAAGTTACAACATCCCTCGATGTTGCAAGGTGGCCGGCAATGTTTAATTACAAAACATTACTTTCGTAATTTTCGTGGTAATTAAATTAATGGGTTTCGAACTCCCATCCCTGCCTTACATTCTCGTTAGAATCTGTCTACTCCTGGTTAATACACCCTTGTAATTGTTTACAGATTCTAACGAGTAACTTAACGAATGCTTAAAATCGCCGCCACCTTACTTCATCTTGTCGTATCTCGTTGACTCTTCAAGTTAACTTCTTGCACCTCTATCGATCGCTATCGACAGCATCACCCAGCATATCGATGCAACTAAATTACAAATCGTGTAATAAAAGGTAAAATTGTTACCACCAATAAAGCAATTGGCTTTTTGTCCTTATACTAAAACCAGGGATTGAAAAGACTCCAAAACACTCTGCTCAACACATTTTAAACGTCGGTAATGAGCGCAGGCGAACTCAAAACACAAGAGTTTAATGATCGAAGATGCTCCGCACACAGAGTCAACACATAACAAAACTCTTTTGTGCAATTTTTTCCTGAGCACTCAAAGATGGTGTGCACACATAAACGAGCGACACTAAAAGATTGGTAGAGAAGAAGAAGAAATATAGCTGTATATGTGTAAATATATGTATGTATGTGTTTTTTTCTCTATATGAATATTCATGTGTTACTCCGTGTTTGGGTATTTTCGTTTCTCAGTGCACATATGAGTTGTGTCATCTTTATCGCACACACGACGGGAGTCAGAAAAAAGAGCAACATCGTTTTCCGACACTTAGCAAGATGTGTTTGCATGTTAACATGCTCAACGGTACAGAGTTTGTGTCACATTTACCTCTCAAACTCTCTCATGAAAAGAGTTTTGCATACATTTTGTGCACATTTGTGAGTTTTTTTCAAACGCTGACTAAAACTATCGTGTTTTATTTTTCCCTCTTTCTCTTTTCTTTACATCGCTTACGGCGAACAATCTTTTCATTGGTTTTAAATGTGCTCAGTAGATTCCGAAATATCGTTGAAGTTTTGAAAGAAAAATTAACAATTTTATGAAAAAAAATCTTTATTCTTTAAAAATTCATAAAAAATTAAAATGCCATATATATTTATTTCATTAAAATCTTTTGTTTTTATTCACAACTTACTTAGCCAACTGAATTCGATAAAAATTGAAATTTCCCGCTTTAGAAATCGAGTGAAATATCAGTACACCCAACGAGATCGTGCCTCAATTCTGTACTTAGTAATGCTATAACAGAATAACGTTTTGGAGAAAAAAAAACTAAATGTCTAGCCACTCCCCTTCTGGTACCTCCCATACAAATATTCAATTCTGCCCAGAATTTAACTGATATTGTGCCTATGGGGGATTCTGGGGTCGCTGATTTCGAATATGTAGTAAAATTTTGAAAAAAAAACAAAAAGGCGTATACAAAATGTTGGAAATTTTTTTCAAGAAATGCTGCGATTCAAACGATATTGTACTTATGGCAGTTTTTGGGATCACTGGTTTCGATTTTTGAGTTAAATTTCGAAAAAAAAAAACAAAATGGCGGATACGAAATAGTAGAAATTTAAAAAAAAAGTTAGAATTTAAGTTATATTGTGCCTAAGCTGGTTTTTGGGGGCACAAATTTTAAATTCGGTGTCAAATTTTGAATAACCAGTATGGCGGCTACAAAGTGGCGGTCATTTTTTTCAGATGAATTTCAGAATTTTTTGAAAATAATGTCCGCCATTCTTTATACACTATTTTGTTTTTTTTTTCAAGTCTGACTCCGAAATCGAAATCAACTACCCCATTAACTCCTTAGTGCTATGTTTCATGCATATCTGAAGTGTCCTTAATTTTAAATTTTTCAAAATTTTTCGTCTTTTACGAAATATTAGGATATATGAGTGTTTATTATTAAATTTAAATTTTTAATCTATATATATAAAAGGCTTGGGTGACTGTCTGATCACTCCCCAGCCCCTCCTCACTAAGACGGGATTTTTAGAAATTCGGACTGCAAGGGGGGTAAAGTAGGCGTGGCACCGCCCCATATAGCTCGAATTTTAAAATGGCTGTATCTTTTAAAACATAGGTAAAAGTCGAGATTTCGTACCTAAATCGGTCGTATAAGAAAAATACTTTGTTTGTGAAAAGAGGGCGGTGCCACACCCCTTTTTAAAAAATACTTATATTAGCCAAATAAATGGACCGATTGTCATTATTTTTTCTTTGTGTGATACTGTCCATAGGGCCTCTAAATTGGCTACATGGAAACATAATAAGACAAAGGGGCGTGGTACCGCCCAAAAAATCGAGATTTCAATCGGTCATAACTCAGGAGCCATTAGAGGTATAAAGATGAGATTTACTACATATGAAAATGGTACATGGGTGGATTACGTCTCGCTGGAAAATGGGCGGTGCCACGCCACTTTTGATTAAATCGTTATATCGGCGAAATAAATGGACCGATTGCAATAAAATGTTCACTGTGTAGTACTATCCGTAGGGCCTCTGTCATAAGCTACATGAAAACATAATTGGACAAAGGGGCGTGGCATCGCCCACACAAACCAAAATTTCAATCGTTTACATTTTACGATCCATGTAAGGTATGAAGATAAGATTTCCTACATATGTTAATGGTACATGGGGGATTACGTCTCGCTGGAAAATGGGCGGTACCACACCCCTTTCGGAAATATTGTTATGACTTTCATACCAATATAACATTCTAAAAATCTATATATATATTAAATCGTACTGGCTGTAGATAGGATGATGAAATTTTGAGTGGTTGTTCCTTAAGTCCCTAAGGGACTTTTGTCAGCTAAGAAAGGATTTTTGAAAATTCGTAGTTTTAGGGGTAAAAATAAACAATAAGGGATACAACTTGTGCCATCACCCAGACCAATCGGCTGATGATATAATCGCGAAAATTGATATGTGCATGTTTATTATCAAATTGGATTGAAGGTTTTTTTGAAATCCGATATTTCTGGGTAAAAAAATCGAAAAACGGATAAAAATGTTACTATCGTCCAGACCAAACGGCTAATGATATTATCATGATAATTTATATGGGCTTGCTCCCTATGGCATAAGAACAAAGCAAGGAGGGTTTTCGAAATTCTTAACTTTTAGGTATAAAGAAGGCCGAATTGGGATAAAACTGGTACCATCGCACAGTGGGGTATGGGACCCCCAAAACGGCGATTAAATGCATTTTTAAAATGATGTTTTCAGATTAGTTTTTTATACTCGATTAAAATAGACAAAATTGTACGACACACGATGAAAGAACCAATGTCGCGCATGGTTTATTTTTCCACCTACAGCGTGTACAACTTGAAACTTTTTGAAGTTTTTGTTTGAATATTGAAAAAAGTGAAATTTGCCGTGATTCAGGTGTTTGTTTATCGGTGATTTCAATTAAAAACCTCTATTTTTAGAACAGACCCACCAAGTTCAGGTAATATAGATAATATATATATAAAATTATCATTAATAAATGTTGCATAAATGTTTCATATTACATTTTAAAAAAATGCTTAAAATCAGTATATTTTTGGCCTTCAAGGGACCACAACTAATGTTCCGGGCAAAACCCGGCCGAGATTTTTGGTACGGTTAAAGTACAAGTCATAATCTAAAACATTCAACTAAAAACGGTTGCCACTTTTTGCCCCAACTTAAGTTTTTATAGATTTTTTACAAAAAGTCGATATATTAAATTTTTATATTTTAGAAATAAATTTTTTAACATTTGTTGGCGACAACAGAACTTGAATTATAAAAGAATTCAGATCAAAAACTGGATTAATAATAGACCAACTAAAGCCTGGCTTTGAAAATTCTAACGATGGAAACACCACCAATGCGCAGAAACTTCAGCGGAAATTACTAAAATAGATGTAGAATCAATCAAAAAAATGCATGTGTTGCTAATAGTTGTGTCCAGTGGTCATCAAGTCCGTATAGATAAATTTCAAGAGTATGCGCACTAGACCGTATCACCTTACAGGCACACAAAAAAAAGTTCTCCGTACACCAGCGAATATGAAACATTGTTCCAAGGACATATCAAAAAAAAAAAATTTTATTTTTTTTGCCGAACGTAGGGGTCGCCTTTTTAGTTTTTTCGTTATATCTTCCATATTAACAGTCCGATCTTAAAGCTTGATACAGCGAATTTTTTGTCTCAGCGAGGCCAATATTTTTGCTCTTAGGTTTATTGACCTCAAATTTTGTTAGTAGTAAAGGTAATTTGAGATCAAAGACTTTTGAATTAAAAAAATTGGTCTGCCACAGACAAACACATCGATATATCATACTTTAATATCTGAATGTAAATACTGAAGCTATGACAAATTTAAAAAGGTGACCCCTACGATCGGCAACAATGAATTTATAAAAGCATTTTTTAGATAGTTGTGCTGTATTTATTGAGATACTTTCTTCGCAAAAGTTTTATGGTTTTTTGCGAGCTATAAATTTCTATCATTAGGGTGTCATATTAGGGTGGTAGAAAATTAGATTTGGGGGGTAAGTACTAGAACGGTACACTTGAGGTCGATGGACCTAAGAGCAAAAATATTGGCCTCGCTGAGACAAAAAATTCGCTGTATCAAGCTTTAAGATCGGACTGTTAATATGGAAGATATATAAGAAAAAACTAAAAAGGCGACCCCTACGTTCGGCAAAAAAAATAAAAAAATTTTTTTTTGAAATGTCCTTGGAACAATGTTTCATATTCGCTGGTGTACGGAGAACTTTTTTTTTGCGATACGGTCTAATGCGCACGATACAGCCCGTCATTTGGTTAACCTGTTCCCATGGTATAAAATGTCCCCAACCATATACAAATTTTTTATCCTTGGTCCAGAGATTATATCTCGTGTCCTTTTACTGATTGACCAGTTGTCGGAGCAGGCTCAAGTAGCTCGTAATAAGGACTTCAAGAACTTTAGAGAAAACTTTACAAGCCGAGAAATATCAAACGAGGCATTTTCAACAGATTCCTACTGAGTTCTGATCCTGTGTATTATAAGCAGCATAATTAAAGTACATGAGAAGGTAAAAGATAATCTTCTACTAATTGTATAAAACCTTTCGACAAACCAGTCTGAAGAAAATGTTGATCTTAGTGAGGAAGATTTAAGAGACGATGAAAGCGATAATCACAATCATCGATGAAAATGTTGTATAAATTTACTTAAATTTAATATGGCTTATAATTTGTTTGTTTGTAGTTATATTCCTATGGAATTAAAAATAGCTTAATTGCGAAAATATTGTTTTACTTACTATACAATCCTAAAATTGGTAAAAAAAACCGTGCTATAAGCATATGAACCTTAAAAAAAAATTTCGCACATAGCATATAGCAAAAACATAATTTACAGAAAATTACAAGAAAGACATAAAAATATGGTATATATATATACCAAAAGTAAAAAAAAAATACGAAAAAATTTATGTTCTATCATGTTAGGCACTTCTACCTTCGATATATATACGGGGACTATATGTATATATGAACCGATTTCTTCAAAACTTCATACAGACAGTTCATGTAGCAGGAGGATCGTCTGTAGTATATGGGCATGCTGCCTTAAGAATTAGAGGGGTCACCAGTCCATTTTAGTTGTGCGATGTCAATTTATCTTTTGAAATTCGTACTTTGTATCTTTTGTCTTATGAACCGTTTGCATTTTAACTGAATTGCTTAAATTCATAAGAAGATTCATGGTAAGTACGGGTGAAGCAACGCGAGCCGGTAAAGCTAGTATAAACATATAACACACCTACCTCTTAGTAATACAGAAACTCTTCCATAATATTTCATTCATGGATTTAAAGGAAATCTAGTAAGCAAATATTTTTAAAGATTTTTTTTTCTTTGATCCTACAAATGTTTGGCACTTTTCCATTTTTTTACCCCAGTGCAGATTTTCATTTAAAACACAATTTGGTGATTCTTAAGAACTTATTATAAAATATTTAACGTTATGTGTTGATTTTCCATAAAAAACACAATTTTGAAGTTTCAAAATCTCATTATGACAAAAAAGCATATCAGATTTTTACATAGCAATTAAATAGACTTTTAAAAAATGTCATTCTTAGCAAACTTAATCCAAAATTCCTAAAGGACATATCATGTAAAAAAACCTGTATTTTTTTTAAAGATAACCTTTTTTCTCTCATAAAAAAAACAAATATAGCCTGATACCCCTCACTTAAAAAACATAACGCAGTAATGCAAAAAAAAATTATTTTTATTAAAAATTTATTTAAAAAAAGTCTTTATTTTTTTATTTTGTTACAAAGTTCACTATCTATAACCTAAAAAGTTCACAAAGGAAAAAAAAACAATGGGCTCCACATTTAAGGCATTTCATTAGTCATATAGATAATCTTCAGGTGGAGGTGTGTTGAGAGGAAATCCACTCCAACACTCTCCAATATAAACAATAATTTAAAAGGGCAACACAAAGAAAACGAACTTAAACATTAATAGGAATTAATGACAATTATAAAAATAGTTAAAAATAATTATAATAAAGTACAACGCAAATACTATGAGACAGTAAAAACATATTAAAGTACAAGTGCTAAATAACAGCTAATTGAAAATGAAATGAAAATAAGGAAATTAAATAAATACATGTGATTCATTAATGGGCGAGAGGTGGTAGAGGCGTGAAAATATAACATTATATAAAGTGAAAATAAACTTCGTCATTGGTATTTTGGCAAATTCCAATACGTTAACAACACAACCATTAGCTTTTGTTTTTTGTTCTATGTATTCTAGAAATTACTGTATGTATTTCCTGGTCACTCCCCCTCTCCCTAAGGGACACAATTGGTGGCTATGGCAATGGGCCAAGTGACGGGTCCCCTAAGTACAACGTCCTCCATGAGTTGTTTGATTTTAATAAAGCGCCGCTTGAATTCTAGGCCACAGCCCTTGGACAAACGGAAATCGAGAAGAATGTTACCATCCATTTCCACAATGTGAGCCTTGAAGACCAAACGCAATTTACGCCTATCTATGGTGGTTATGGTGACCACTAGATTCTCATCGCTTATTTTGCACGTGTAACCCAATTTCTCAATGGTGGCCACCAAACGTTTAATCGTATCCTCATGGCGTGTGGTCACAAAGAAACGTGTCATGCGTCTAACCAATCGCTGGAAGACATTCTGTGAGGCCGTTTGTGTTTGATTCATCTGCGTGCACAGCAGCAAGTCATCCAACAAGGCCGGCTGTGAGAAACAGAAACCCAGACGATGCTCCTGGGCATTGGGATGTTTGTTGGCTTCTTGTGGATTGGCGGGAGCTTCGAAATCATATTTAAATACCGGCATAGGCTGAGAGCAATAGTTGCGGGAGATGGTATCGTCGATGTTGGGATTGCAGATGCTGTTGTTGTGATGACTGGACATTTGTCGTTGACGTTTGGCTTTGGGTGAACGTATATCAAGAGCAGCGGCCGAATCCACCAAGTCATGGGAACGTTCTGGGCGTGGAGGAAACGAAGTAAAGAGAATAGCGATTAGTAAAGAAAGGTAAGGCAAAAAAATATGTAAAAGTAATAAATAATATAAATATGGAGAAAAAATAAAAAAACACAATAACAATAACACAAGGGCAGAAACTTAAACGCAGAAATCATTTGGTTTTTGGTAATAAAGCTCTATGGAATTTTGAAAAAACGAATATCGACCATACAGCTAAAATCACCAAAGAGCAAATAATATGCAAAACTTAAGAGAAAAAATCATAAAAAGCAGCACACAAATTAAACAACAAAAAGAAATAAGTAATTATAAAAATATTTAACAACATAATTTCAAATAAAAAAAAAAATTAAACAAAAAATGCGGTAGGTGTTCTATATTTTATTTCCATGTGGATACAATAACACCGAATACGCGTATTCTATGATTTATAAGAATATATTTCGGTTTTGTCAAATGATCTTAAAAATTTGAACAAAAAAAAAAATTTTTTTGTTACAACAATTCTTAAGCATTCAATTTAAAATCATTCACATGAAAATAAAATGCAGGTCCATATTAAAAATTATTTATAACAAGGTTATATTACATATTTTTAATTTATTTTGTTGTTTTAGTTGACATTTTTGGTTTACACTTTTTTATGTTTTGTAATATTTTTTTTTTTTTTTTTTTTTTTGTAATTGCCAGGAGTTTCTATCGCATTTTCAATGCTTTGGTAATCTAGCTTTATGAAGGTATCAAATCTATCATACAGCTAAAGCGCCAAAGCTATGATATAATGCGCATGCGCCGAATCAATTTAACACAGCCAATTATTCACTTTAAAATAATAACAAATAAAAAAAAATATTAATAATTTATGTTTTGAAAAACGATGTCATACAATAATATAAATTTAACACCACAACTAGAAACAACCGAGGAGACGAATTATTTACATGCAGTTAAAAAAGAAATTACTTTCAAGTCACAAATTTTTTCATATTACAAAAATAATGTCTCCGTAGCTTAAGTTTATGCTTTAGAAAGTGCATAATTGAAATATGTTTAAAAAAAACTGTATCTAAATGTATTATTTTTTAAATTTCTAATTTTTCAAACTTGTTTTATTTATTTTTAAACAAAACATCTCCGAATGTTGGCTAATACCCAATCAAAGGTACGTAAAGTTTCTTTATAACAACATATTTGGCCATATAAAGTCAACGGCATTATATTTAACAACAAGTATTTTTCATTTTTATAAAACCGTGAAAATTTATTACACATTTAAAATCCGAATTAGTAGTCATATATAATAAACGTTTTTCTTGATTATTTATAGATGTTCATTATGAAAACGTTTAATCAAGTACAAAGTGAGACTCAAAATTAGCAAATACTATTGAGAGTCACTAAGTACCTGAATAAAAGAATTCAAGTTTTTGAATATTAGTCAAAAAAATTTTTTTGATAATAATTTTTGTGTTATAAACATTAAACACAGACGTGTAAGTACACTAGGAATTTATAACAACATTTGCTGATGGTACATAAAAAAAGTTTTTGTAACTGAACTAATCTTTTAACAATGTAAAAATATTCTAAATTATAGAGAAAAAAATAAAAGGTTTTATAAACAAGTTTTGACATAATTCGCATATCTATGTTGGCAATTCAATTCAGTGGATTTCGTCTCTTTTACTAAATTTAGAATTTATTACGCTTTACACAAAAAGTTATAGAAATGTAAAATAAATTAAATATTCCATCTCCTTAAAAAGTACGACTGTCACATATGTGACCATGGAAACGCCCATATTTCGGTCAACTTGTAAGAAATATTAAAAACAATTAATGGCTTTCGGTTTATAATTGTACTAGTGGACCCGGCAATGCTTCGCTATTGCATAATTGACTAATATTACAAAACCAACTTAATATAATACACAAATATCAATTTAAATTAGATCCCATTTATAAAAGCTGTGCATATGCCAATTTTAACCATACTTTGGCAACGTTTCCTTAACTCGATAATAATATGTTTGGCTTGCTTTCATAATGGGATAATTTTGAGCGTTGATGTTAGTCCTCGGTAAACAATTCATTACCCCAAGTAACTCCCAAACCTGTCCAATCAACAACGTTTTATTGTGTCGAATGTTATATCTCACTATGACCATCCGCCCGCTGATCGAGTACTATCTGTACACCAAATTTCATGTCTCTAGGATAATAATATCAAAATTGTCGTCTGAAATTTCAAATTCTATTTTTCTAGGACTAAGGTTCGATTTAAGCATGCCCCCTCCGCCCACTGATTGAATACTGTGCCAAGTAATGTGTATTTCCACGCCCACTAAGCCCATTGGGTCCAAATTAAAATTTGGTCTGCATATTCGAATTAGTGTTGACGAGTACTGTTTGGGTATCAAATTGTATCTATCTAGCTTTAAAAAAATTTTGCCATGGCCATTGTATCCAAAAATAAAATTTCGTCTGCGTATTCATATTCGCGTTGTCCAGTACTATCTGGTTATCAAATTGTATCTCTCTAGCTCTAAAAAAGTTTTGCCACGCCCACTCCGCCCATTGTGTCAAAAATTAGAACTTCGTCTGCATATTCTTATTCGTATTGTCGAGTACTATCTGGGTATCAAATTTTATCTATCTAGCTCTACTCCGCCCATTCGGTCCAAAATTCAAATTTCGTCTGGATATTTATATTTGTGTTGTCGAGTACTATCTGGGTGTCAAATTTTATCTCTCTAGCTCTAAAAAAGTTTTGCCACTCCAACTGTGCCCATTGGGTCAAAAATTAAAACTTCGTCTGCATATTTATATTCGTGTACTGTCGAGTACTATCTGTGTATCAAATTTTATCTCTCTAGCTGTAAAAAAAAGTTTTGCCACGCCCACTGTATCCATTGGGTCAAAAATTTGAATTTCGTCTGCATATTCAAATTCTTGTTGTCGAGTACTAATTGGGTATCAAATATTATCTCTCTAGCTCTGCCACGCCCACTCCGCCCATTCGGTCCAGGGTATCAAATATTATCTCTCTATCCCTAAAAAAAAGTTTTGCCACGCCCACTGCGCCCATTAGGTCCATAATTAAAATTTCGTATGCATATTCATATTCGTCTAGCCGAGTAATATCTGTGTACCAAATTTTATCTTCCTAGCTCTAAAAATATATTTTGCCACGCCCACTCCGCCCACTGATCCAAAATGTAAGTTTCGTCTGCATATTCATAATTGTGTTGCCGAGTACTATCTGTGTACCAAATTTTATCTTCCTAGCTCTAAAAAAAGTTTTGCCACGCCCACACCGCCCATATGGTCAAAAAATATAGCCTACGGCAATTTCCATATACTACACTATCTGCCTTCCAAATTTCATTGAAATCGGTTCAGCCGTTAAGGCGTGATTGAGCAACAAACATACAAACAAACAAACAAACAGGCAGACATTCACATTTATAATATTAATAGGATAGGATAAAAATGCTATAATATGTAAATATTAATATTTTTAACTCAGCTTTATTCATGCTTAAATTTAATCATCCAAATGTGCGTACAATCGAAAAATTTGAGCATTTTAGGAGATGTGAAAACACCAGTGCATGTGCCTACAGCTCGTACTGCATAGTGTGGCTGAAGAGCAGTCCATCTCAACTCGTCGTCGTGCCCAACAATTACACCTCTCCAACGCTCGTCGTTGATAAACGCATAAAGACTTGCATTTACACGCTTACAAGGTGTAATTGACTCAAGAACTAAAGCCTCTTGACCATTCCAAACGTCGTCAATAGTCAGAATGGTGGCAAGAAATGGCAACAGTGGGTGATCAATTTACAAAGAAAATCATCTTCAGTGATGAGGCACATTTTCACGTCAGTGGATTCGTCAATAAGCTGAATTGCCTTATTTGGGCGAAAGATAATACAAGAGTGATTGTCGAAAAACCAATGCACCCACAAAGAGTGACTGTTTAGAGCGGTTTGTGGGATGGCGACATCATAGCCATCATTTTTTCATATTATGAAAAAAATGAGGCCGGTCATGCATTTACTGTAAATAGTGTTCGCTATCGTGAGATGATAACGAACTTTTTATGGCCCGAATTGGAAGATATGGACATATGGATATGGAGATATGGACGATATGTGGCTTCAACAGGACGGTGCCACTTGCCACACTGTGACCGAAACAATGGCTCTTTTACGCGACAAATTCAATGGCCGTGTTATCTCACGTGATGGCGATGTCAATTGGCCGCCAAGATCATGTGATTTGATACCGTTGGACTTATTTTATTGAGGTTATTTGGAAGAAAAGGTGTACGTCGATAAGCCAGCAACAATTCAAAAGCTATAGGATGAGATAATTCGGCACATTAACGGCAAAGAACCTCAATTATGCCTCACGTCATCGAAAATTTGGACCATTGAATGGAGGTGTGAGGCCAAGTTAACGGCGGCGGCCATTTGGCCGATATTTTGTTCCATACATAATTGAACCATACCAATATTATCATAATAAAAAGAAATGACAATAATTTCCTAAATAATTTGTGTTTTATTCAAAATCAACGTCGGTCCTTAAAATTTTACCACCCTTTACTACATAATCTTCTTCTGTTCTTAAATTAATGTAGAAGTCGCTATCTTCTTAAGAGACGACTGGCATTCTCGAATATTTATCGAAGTGTTGTATACGTGCTCCAGGGATCTGATAGCCGCTTTACTATCAGTAAGAATATGAACATTGCCGCCCAATATCCCACGATACTGCATTTTCACTACGGCTATTCTAATGACCGCTAGTCTGTGACCCGGTAGTCTGAATGATAGTTGCAAATTCAAAACATTCGAAAAGATTCCACAGCCTGCTTATTCCTTTAATCATCCCCTAAATTATAGTACGACCTATCCGGGATGTTCCTTATAAAGCCCGGATCGAAGACAGGTTCTGATATGGTGTAATTCGTTCGACAGCTCACATTGATTAGGTCCAGAATTTTTTCATGGCCATAGTTTGCATTTGTGGCGTCTAAACGCATTGCGGTGTTTGGTGCTGTTTTTCTCGCCTTAATGTCTGGGGGTAACCAGTTTATAATAGTAAACAGTGCCTTAGTTGGAGTAGTTCTAAGTGCCTCTGTTATCATGATTGCTACCAGTCTCATAATGCGTTCAAATTTCAGTCTTTGAGACGCTCTATCTAGCGCCGGCCACCAAACTGCCGATCCGTAGAATAAGATGGGTTTAATAACTAATTCGTATAACCAGTTTATGTTCTTGGAGCTAATTCCACAATTAAGGCCGATTGCCCTTTTGCAGCAGTATAGAACCGTTGCCGCTTTGCTAATCCTAGTCTGAGTGTTAAGATTCCAATTCAGTTTACTGTCTACTATTAGCTCAAGTTATTTGGCACTACCATAGAGTATAAGTGCGACTCCATTTAAACTGGGTTTGGCAAATTTAGGGATTTTGTATCTCCGTCTGAATAGTACCAGTTTCTTTTTACTCGGGTTTACACCCAGTCCACAGTCATGACACAATTTTAAAATAAGTTTCAGCGCAGATTCCAGAAGCTCAGGATCCTTGCCGATAACTATTAGTGCCACGTCATCCGCATATGCGACTGTTGTGGGTTTGTCCTTCGTGTAGGCATGCTGAGGCTTGGTTAGGACTTCCGGTTTAACAGATGATCTGATATATGCATCAATTAGAATAATCTTAAGTAAGAAGTAAGATAGGCTAATTGCTCTAAAATCCTTAGCTTTAGTGTGGGATGCCTTACGCCCTTTAGGGATAAGTACAATTTTGTAGGTTGTCCATTTCGTTGAAATGTGCGACAGCTTCTGACAGGCTTTGAAGATTGTCATAAGCCAGGGCGTCAATACTTCGATGTTCTCTTGTAGATCCGAAAAAACAATTCCATCAGGTCTTAAACTTAACTTAATTTTCCCATCAGGTCACGGTGATTTAAAAGGGTGGAAACTTTTGATAGCCCATTGAACTCAATGTTCAGTAATCGGTAAGTCGGAAATATCAAGTTTATCAAATCAGTTTTCCATAAACTGGTAATCACCTTCCCGACAACCTGGGAAGTGTGCTTCCATCAGAGTTTCGAGGCTGTTAGTGGCCCATGTACCATCTGGTCTTTGTATGTACGATGGTATTGTTGGATTTGAGGATAAAATCTTACGTAACCGTGCTTTCAACATTACTGCAGAATTTTTTCTATGACTGCCTTTTGGCCTTTCTGATCAGGTTCTTGAAACGGTTAACTGAAGACTTATATGCACTCCAGTCGCATAAAAAGCAAAGGTTTTCGACCAGGAATGCCCGCCTAAAATGACGGAGACGGAAGTCTGGACACTGACATTCAGAGTGTGCTCCAAATATGGAGGGAACACTTTCGATCTCTACTCGTTCTCGAAGACAATATAAATGACGAAATCGCGCACCAATCATCGACGATGGAGTAGACTGCCCACCACCGAGCTAAAACGAGATCAGCACGGCAATTTCACGGCTTATAAGCAACAAAGCTGCGGGAGCCATTGGACTGCCGGCAGAGCTTTTCAAAGCCGGCGCCGATGAGCTGGCATCGTGCTTGAACCAGCTCATAAACACGATTTGGCTCAAGGAATGCATGCCCGATGATTGGAATCTGATTGTTCTATGATCTGAGCTTAAGAAAGGCGATCCATGTGTGTGTACCAATTATCGCGGGATCAGCCTTTTGCCTATCGCAAGGTCCTGTCTAGTGTGTTATGTGAAAGACTAAAGCCCATTTTAACGAACTTGATTGGACCTTATTAGTGTGGCTTTACACCTGGTAAATCCACGACCGACCAGATATTCACACTACGACAAATCCGGGAGACGAACCAAGAAATGCAGATCGACATGTACCATCTGTTTATCGACTACAAAGCTGCATTCGACAGTCCGATACGACAGAAACTATTAGATGCTATGGATGAGTTTGGTATTCCCGCAACGCTGATACGACTTTGACACTGACTGACACGAAGTCTTCATTGAAAATAGACTCAAATCTAACAGAGCAATTTTCTACCAAACGAGAAGGCGATAGTCTGTCATTGCGATCTTTTAACATCATATTGGAGATGATAAAGGCAGCAGTAAACACGACTGGCACCATCTTTAACAAAAGCCACATGTCGCTCGCGTATGCCGATGATAAAGATATCACTGCGGGATGTTACTGCGGCCTTTTCGAACATTGAGAACCAGTCGTCAGAAGTGAGTCTGGTGATTAAAGAGGAAGTTTATTGTTTAAAAAAAAAAACAAACAGTTTACTTGTTTGGGACGCTGCGTTAACGTTGACAACTATTACTTTGAAGAGGTAGATGATTTTGTCTACCTCGGCTCAGCCATAAACAAAAATAATAATGTCAGCCTCGAAATCAATAGACGAGTATTGATCGCAAACCGCTGCTACTATGCGCTAAGCAAGCGATTTAATGACAAAGACTTCTCTTGAAGATCAGAGATACAACTGTACCAGACTGTGATCCAACCTGTCTTGTTCTACAGCCCAGAATCATGGGTAATGACGCTGGCAGATCAATCTATTCTGGGAGTTTTCGAGAAGACTTTGCAATATATTTTTACACATCATCGTTAACGGCGAGTACCGTAGACGTCGAATGAATCATTAGCCGTATGCGCTGAACAACGACATCGACGTGATCATGCGCGTTCAAATAGACTGAATGCGCTGGCTTTGACACGTTGTACGAGTGGACGAAAATGTTTCGGCTCGAAGTCTTCGGCAATAAACACTATGGGCGGCGCAGGAGTGGGCGACCAAAACTTCAAAGGATGGACCCGGTGAAATAGCTGTTATCTAAGCTTGGTGGGACGAACTATCTACTCCTCTATGGACTATTTCCTTTTGGGATATCTTAAATGTATAGTTTTCAAAAGCAACTCTGAGTATCCTAAATTATCTAAACAACGTATTTGCGAGGAAATTCAGAACATTTTACTTCATACCAGTCAAGCCGTCATTGAAAATTTCCACTCCAGGTTGCAACAGTGTCAAAATAATCAAGATAAAATAAGGATAATGTAATCCTATCCTTTCATTATAAATGTGATAAAATTATGAAAAAAAAAGAGTTGCTAATGAGTTTTAATCTCACTAATTATAATCTCTGAAAAAAATCGAACAAAAAAATTTAGTTTAGAAATTTTTTAGATATTGTTGTGGCACATACGAATCTTAAGATTGTATTAAATTCACTGCAATTTTTTAGTTATATAACACTAGATTTAAAATACTATTGATTATATACACTTTTCACTTGTAAGCACACTTTTCACTTATATAAATATAATATATATTTTTTCTTCACTTCACAAACTTATATCGAATAAAAAAATAGTTTTCCAACAAAATATAAAACAAACTCACCATTGTCATTAAATTGCATATTACACCATTTGTGATCCAATATCTTGTCTAATGTCATGCGATATGTGGGATTTGTGGCTAAAACTTTGCGCAACAGCGATATAGCCAAAGTGTCCAGTTTACTCCAGGGTGTTTGAGTGGACCAACGATCATTATCCTTCCAATTGATAAACTCTTGGCATTGGGGTGAAGGTTGATCCCAAGGCAATTCTAAAGAATTACAAACAAACAAGCAAGAGCATAAATATTAATTAAAACTAAAAATAAACAACTTAATTAGTTTTTCATTTTTATGGTTAAATGTGATTGATGATTTTTATATAACGATTGATTGTTGCATTTGAAATTGATTTTTCTTTTTCGCAATTTTTTTTTATCTTTTGTGGTGAAATTGATTGGTAATATTGGTGGTAGTGGTGGTGGTGGTGCAGCAGGCAAGCAATTTAAGCTGGAGCTTTGGTATAAAAGCTTTAGATGATATATAAAACATTTTCCAAGAAAAGAAAATCTACAGCTAGAATACCAAAGAAACAGCAAAAAATGTGATTAATTATAAGTAAATGGTGAGAGATTTTGTTTGCAATAGCTGGTTTTTGTTTTTTTTTTGTTTTGCATTGAACGGGTGATTATTTTTTCTATGGCACAACAATAAAAACGAGTAATGGCGGCAAACAAACGAACAAACAAACAGTAAAATAAAAATGATGCTCATGATGACACACACACATATTATTAATAATTGTAATTGTTGACAAAGAAAGACATAAAACAATGCGTTGCTTGATTATTTTTTTTATGATTTTTAAAATTGTAGTTGTTGGTGCTATTGGCGTTGGAGGCGAAGGAACAGGCAAATGTGACAGACAGACAAAAAATGGAAAATGTGATGGTGGTGGCGTTAAAGCTGCGTTGTAGGACAGGGAGCAGCTGAATGCCATCGTACTGATGATGTTGCTCATGATGGTGATGATACTGATAATGTTGGCGCAGGATGTTGACACTTTGCTTTAATTCATAATATTTTATTGTCTTTTTGTGTTGTTCAGTTATCCTTCTGGTTTTTTTTTGTAAGTTTTAATTATTTTTGAACATCATATTTTATATAGTAGTAGAGGGGCGATGGTGATGGTGTTGAAATTTAATAAAACATGCACACTAAATCACAACAACAACAATAAGAAGAGGCGTTGTAATAAATAATTTGAGAAAAGTTTGATTAAAAAAGATAAGATGGTAAAAATTATGTTTACAAAATTATTAATATATATTAGTAGGTCGCCTTATAAAAAAACGGAACTTATTATACAGTGCAACAGAAAATTTTGTTATTTTCTAATTTTATAATATTTATAATTTTATATAATTTATAATTTTATAATTTTATAATTTTATAATTTTATAATTTTATAATTTTATAATTTTATAATTTTATAATTTTATAATTTTATAATTTTATAATTTTGTAATTTTATAATTTTATAATTTTATAATTTTATAATTTTATAATTTTATAATTTTATAATTATATAATTATATAATTTTATAATTTTATAATTTTATAATTTTATAATTTTATAATTTTATAATTTTATAATTTTATAATTTTATAATTTTTAATTTTATAATTTTATAATTTTATAATTTTGTAGTTTTATAATTTTATAATTTTTATAATTTTATAATTTTATAATTTTATAATTTTATAATTTTATAATTTTATAATTTTATAATTTTATAATTTTATAATTTTATAATTTTATAATTTTATAATTTTATAATTTTATAATTTTATAATTTTATAATTTTATAATTTTATAATTTTATAATTTTATAATTTTATAATTTTATAATTTTATAATTTTATAATTTTATAATTTTATAATTTTATAATTTTATAATTTTATAATTTTATAATTTTATAATTTTATAATTTTATAATTTTATAATTTTATAATTTTATAATTTTATAATTTTATAATTTTATAATTTTATAATTTTATAATTTTATAATTTTATAATTTAATAATTTAATAATTTTATAATTTTATAATTTTATAATTTTATAATTTTATAATTTTATAATTTTATAATTTTATAATTTTATAATTTTATAATTTTATAATTTTATAATTTTATAATTTTATAATTTTATAATTTTATAATTTTATAATTTTATAATTTTATAATTTTATAATTTTATAATTTTATAATTTTATAATTTTATAATTTTATAATTTTATAATTTTATAATTTTATAATTTTATAATTTTATAATTTTATAATTTTATAATTTTATAATTTTATAATTTTATAATTTTATAATTTTATAATTTTATAATTTTATAATTTTATAATTTTATAATTTTATAATTTTATAATTTTATAATTTTATAATTTTATAATTTTATAATTTAATTTATAATTTTATAATTTTATAATTTTATAATTTTATAATTTTATAATTTTATAATTTTATAATTTTATAATTTTATAATTTTATAATTTTATAATTTTATAATTTTATAATTTTATATTTTATAATTTTATAATTTTATAATTTTATAATTTTATAATTTTATAATTTTATAATTTTATAATTTTATAATTTTATAATTTTATTATTTTATAATTTTATAATTTTATAATTTATAATTTTAATTTTATAATTTTATAATTTATAATTTTATAATTTTTATAATTTTATAATTTTATAATTTTATAATTTTATAATTTTATAATTTTATAATTTTATAATTTTATATTTTATAATTTTATAATTTTATAATTTTATAATTTTATAATTTTATAATTTTATAATTTTATAATTTTATAATTTTATAATTTTTATAATTTTATAATTTTATAATTTTATAATTTTATAATTTATAATTTTATAATTTTATAATTTATAATTTTATAATTTTATAATTTTATAATTTTATAATTTATAATTTTATAATTTTATAATTTTATAATTTTATACTTTTATAATTTTATAATTTTATAATTTTATAATTTTATAATTTTATAATTTTATAATTTTATAATTTTATAATTTTATAATTTTATAATTTTATAATTTTATAATTTTATAATTTTATAATTTTATAATTTTATAATTTTTGTTATTTTATAATTTTATAATTTTATAATTTTATAATTTTATAATTTTATAATTTTATAATTTTATAATTTTATAATTTTATAATTTTATAATTTTATAATTTTATAATTTTATAATTTTATAATTTTATAATTTTATAATTTTATAATTTTATAATTTTATAATTTTATAATTTTATAATTTTATAATTTTATAATTTTATAATTTTATAATTTTATAATTTTATAATTTTATAAATTTTATAATTTTATAATTTTATAATTTTATAATTTTATAATTTTATAATTTTATAATTTTATAATTTTATAATTTTAATAAATTTTATAATTTTATAATTTTATAATTTTATAATTTTATAATTTATAATTTTATAATTTTATAATTTTATAATTTTATAATTTTATAATTTTATAATTTTATAATTTTATAATTTTATAATTTTACAATTTTATAATTTTATAATTTATAATTTTATAATTTTATAATTTTATAATTTTATAATTTTTATAATTTTATAATTTTGTAATTTTATAATTTTATAATTTTATAATTTTATAATTTTATAATTTTATAATTTTATAATTTTATAATTTTATAATTTTTATAATTTTATAATTTTAATAATTTTATAATTTTATAATTTTATAATTTTATAATTTTATAATTTTATAATTTTATAATTTTATAATTTTATAATTTTATAATTTTATAATTTTATAATTTTTATTTTATAATTTTATAATTTTATAATTTATAATTTTATAATTTTATAATTTTATAATTTTATAATTTTATAATTTTATAATTTTATAATTTTATAATTTTATAATTTTATAATTTATAATTTTATAATTTTATAATTTTATAATTTTATAATTTTATAATTTTATAATTTATAATTTATAATTTTATAATTTTATAATTTTATAATTTTATAATTTTATAATTTTATAATTTTATAATTTTATAATTTTATAATTTTATAATTTTATAATTTTATAATTTTATAATTTATAATTTTATAATTTTATAATTTTATAATTTTATAATTTTATAATTTTATAATTTATAATTTTATAATTTTATAATTTTTATAATTTTATAATTTTATAATTTTATAATTTTATAATTTTATAATTTTATAATTTTATAATTTTATAATTTTATAATTTTATAATTTTATAATTTTATAATTTTATAATTTTATAATTTTATAATTTTATAATTTTATAATTTTATAATTTTATAATTTTATAATTTTATAATTTTATAATTTTATAATTTTATAATTTTATAATTTTATAATTTTATAATTTTATAATTTTATAATTTTATAATTTTATAATTTTATAATTTTATAATTTTATAATTTTATAATTTTATAATTTTATAATTTTATAATTTTATAATTTTATAATTTTATAATTTTATAATTTTATAATTTTATAATTTTATAATTTTATAATTTTATAATTTTATAATTTTATAATTTTATAATTTTATAATTTTATAATTTTATAAATTTATAATTTTATAATTTTATAATTTTATAATTTTATAATTTTATAATTTTATAATTTTATAATTTTATAATTTTATAATTTTATAATTTTATAATTTTATAATTTTATAATTTAATAATTTTATAATTTTATAATTTTATAATTTTATAATTTTATAATTTTATAATTTTATAATTTTATAATTTTATAATTTTATAATTTTATAATTTTATAATTTTATAATTTTATAATTTTATAATTTTATAATTTTATAATTTTATAATTTTATAATTTTATAATTTTATAATTTTATAATTTTGTAATTTTATAATTTTATAATTTTATAATTTTATAATTTTATAATTTTATAATTTTATAATTTTATAATTTTATAATTTTATAATTTTATAATTTTATAATTTTATAATTTTATAATTTTATAGTTTTATAATTTTATAATTTTATAATTTTATAATTTTATAATTTTATAATTCTATAATTTTATAATTTTATAATTTTATAATTTTGTAATTTTATAATTTTATAATTTTATAATTTTGTAATTTTATAATTTTATAATTTTGTAATTTTACAATTTTATAATTTTATAATTTTATAATTTTATAATTTTATAATTTTATAATTTTATAATTTTACAATTTTATAATTTTATAATTTTATAATTTTATAATTTTATAATTTTATATAATTTTATAATTTTATAATTTTTACAATTTAATTTTCTTATTAACTTTATCTTCTTTTCTATTGTAAACTTAACATAAAACTTTATTACATTTTTTTTAGGAAAATTGCTAATTTAACAAAACTGTCAAAGATGATTTTACCAACGCACGAAAAAAACACTCCCCAACACACTTGCACTTTTCGCATGAACAATTTTTGATGATGTTAGCAAAAAAAATAATAAAATTATTACAAAAAAAGAAACGCACAACATTTAACGGAAGTAAGAAACCGAACGCAAAAGGAAATTACAAAGAAATAAGAAACAACTAGTATGAAGTCAGTAGCGAGCGAACGAATTTGCGTCACACACAGCCAAGGAGTTCAAGTACAGAGAGAGGAAGCACTTACCGCCAGCCAGCATTGTAACCAAGATAACGCCACACGACCAAATGTCAGCAGGTTGCGCATGATAGGGCTTCAGCAAAACCTCAGGAGCCACATAGGGCAAAGTGCCGCAGCGTTTATCCAACAAGCGCTCCTTGCCCTTACATCTGCAACAAGACAAAAGGTTGGTTGGTTGGTTGGTTTGTCAGTTGATAGCAATGGTGTGAAAGGATGTACAACAATTAGTTAGTTAATCGAATTACGGACACAAGTAATTACTAATTAAATACTATGATGATGATGATGATGATGATGATAATTTAATTTTTATAATTAGATTTGAATTAAGATGCACGCACAAAATTACTAAGGTCAATTTTATATATGGCATAATTTCATCACGTACTTTTCACGTATTGTTTCACGATTAGATTAAGAGTATATCACACACATACATACATACGAATAGTTCGCACCTCCTTTGCATGTAGTAACGCAAATTAAAAATCTAATCATGCAGGAGGTGGTTCGCGATGGAGTTACGTTGATAGTTACCTAAACATTGTAGCCATTCCAAAATCCGATATTTTTATATTGTCATGTTCGTCCAATAGTAGATTTTCTGGCTTCAAGTCACGATGAGCTATGCCACGCTGATGTAAATACTGTATACCCGCTAATATCTGGGTGAAATAGCGTTGAGCCTCATGTTGGGGCATGCCAATGTCGGGTTCTGCAATTAGATAGAGGAAAGTAGAACAAGTTTAGTATAAAGGATTATCACTGACTAATCTGAGTGGTGAAAGTACATAATAACAATAATAACACTATAAACAAAAAAGGATTATTAACTGAGGCTTTGCTGCTTTCGCTTTCATTTTAAACACGGGTACAAATCGAAGCAGGATATGAGAAGCGCTAGTACATGTCATAAGCGTCATGTGGCATGCCTGCATATTTATTTAGCGAAACGAGTTAAATTTAAAACAAAGTGCAGTACATATAAATTAATATACATTTATATGTATACAAAGTTCAATACATATAAATTAATATACATTTATATGTATTTATATGTATTGCACTTTGTAAGTGTATTTTGTGAGGTGCATATGAATGTGACAACACATTTATAAATTTGTAATACATAATATAATTTTTCTCTGCACTAAATTTGACTACGTAAAATAACATAAAGCCATTTGTGCATATTATTTACTTCTATTCATATTTTTTATAATTTTCTTTTCACAATTTCCTATCTCCCACACAACAACATTTCAATTTGTGGTCCCATCTGGTTTACAATTTCAACAAAAAAAAAACTTACTTTTTATAAGGATCAAACTTTTTGATGTTAATGCTGCTGTCGCAATCAAAAAATGTGCTACTATACTAATAACAATAATAATATAATATTAAATTGATTGGGTGTTGTATTGCCACAACAAAACAAAACTAAAATAAATTTTTATTCACATCGTTTTCCGGGATTTCCTTTTCGGTGCTCTATGGTAGTGGGGTGAGCTGGAAAGGCACACAAAAGTGTTTTTTTTGCAATGTGCGGTGATGTTTGCATAGGATATAAAGTCAATAACAAAGATTGACCGTACCGAATTATTTCCGTTGAGGTTTCAACATATACAAATGTTTAAATGTTGCTGCTGACAGCTGCAGGAATTGTTTGTAAAGTCCACAGAAATTAGAAAAACTGTTTGTCAGGGAGGGGTTTTTAGTTTGATTAGAATACTTTATGAAATGTTACATTTATAATATAATAAAATTAATACATAGAATAACGATAAAAATATAAAATTATGAAAATCATAAATATTAAAAAAAAATATAAAAATTAAAAAAAATATAAAAATTATGAAAATCATAAAAATTATGGAGGTTATACAAATTATAAAACTATAAAATTACAAAATTATAAAATTGCAAAATTTTAAAATTATATAACTCATGAATATTATGAATAGTATGATTATTATTAATATAATTTTTTAATTTTGTTATTATGTTATTTTGTAATTTTTTAATTTTAGTGTTAGAATTGAAGACAACGACGGAAGTCTACTCTTACACTCACTTTAAATTAATTTTTGATTATTTTTCATTCCTGAAGATGATCCCCAAAGAGAATCGATTTTATAATTTTAAATTTTTTTCAATTTTATATAATTATAAAATCATAAAATTATAAAACTATAAAATAATAAAATTATAAAACTATAAAATTTTGAAAATTATGAATATTGTGAATATTATGAATATTATGAATATTATGAATATTATGAATATTATGAATATTATGAATATTATGAATATTATGAATATTATGAATATTATGAATATTATGAATATTATGAATATTATGAATATTATGAATATTATGAATATTATGAATATTATGAATATTATGAATATTATGAATATTATGAATATTATGAATATTATGAATATAATGAATATTAGACCGGGTCACTAAAAAAATTTCCAAAGTCGAGGGCAAATATAAAAGATCACCTCGAGACAACTTTAAAAAAAAATTTCCTCCCCCACCCTCCGGAAAAACAGCCAAAATCGTTTTTTTATCATTGCTTTTTTGTTTGTGGCTCAATCGTAACATACAAGACATTAGTGTATAGGTCTCGACGAGTACTACATCATATCCTATAGATGTCGCTGACATACGACATCATCTTGTAATGATGGCCTCATTTAGAGCAATTTCTACCCCTAATATTTAAAAAAAAAAATTCCTAGGATTAAAGTCCTTTAAAAACCAAGAACATTTTGCTTTGGAAGTATACAGTTTTATTCAAAAACAAAAAAGTTACCTATGATAAGATGTATTCACAGCATTAACAAAAACATTTTTTATGTTGTTTGCATTATTATCGCAAATTATTGCATACTTTATAGCGCTGACGGAAAATTATTATAAAAATGATTCCATACTTTGCAGCTCAAATTGAAAATTATGAAAATTACAAAAATTATAATTAGAATTATTAAAATTGTAAATATTTCGAAAATTATAAAAACCAGTACGAAAGTTTCAGTCGGGAAACCCGACTTATATATACCCCCCACTCTCAGGAAAACATAACATTTTTGTATATTGATATTACTACTTGATTTCAAAAGTGGGCGGAGTGGTACATTTGTATGGAAGGTAGAAGAAGGGTCGTGGCTAGACTTCCATTGTTTTTCTCTAAAAATTTATCCTGTTATAGCTTTACTAAATGCAGAACTTGGGTACGATCGCGTTGGGTGTATTAGTAATGTTAATCGATTTCTACAGTGAACTGAATGGTACATTCGTATAGGAGGTATCAGAAGGGGTCGTGTCTAGACTTCCAATTTGTTTTCTAAAACTTTATTCTGCTATAGCTTTACTATGTACAGAATTTAGAAGCGATAGCGTTTGGTGCATTAATACTATTAA
This sequence comes from Muscina levida, assembly GCA_964034835.1. NCBI lineage: Eukaryota > Metazoa > Arthropoda > Insecta > Diptera > Muscidae > Muscina > Muscina levida. The sequence goes on from OZ035881.1 coordinate 132,877,809, forward strand.
TCGATTTTTAAAGTAAGCGGAATGGTACATTTGTATGGGAGGTACTAGAAAAGGCGTGGCTAGTCTTCCAATTTTTCCCCAAACTTTATCCTGTTCTAGCTTTACTAAATACAGAATTTGGGTACGATCCCGTTGGGTGTATTGATATCATTACTCGATTTCTAAAGTAGGTGGAATGATGTATTTGTATGGGAGGAACCAGAAGCGGCGTGGCCATGTAGCCGATTTTCAATACCGCAAGCAGTTTTAAGGAAATAATAACCCATGCCAAGTTCCAAAACAATAGGTTGCGTCTTTCGAAAGTTGTCGTGCGTACCAGCCGGACAGACAGACGGACATGGCTTAAACGACTCCAAAAGTCATAATTCGAATTTGGTTAGACCTTTAGGTCGTATCAAATGGTATATACCCTCCTATCCGTAGGGTGAGGATAAAATTATTAAAATTATGAATGTTATCAAAATTAAAAAAATTATAAAATTCTTGTTTTGTTTTGTTGATCTGATGAATTATGACTATTGTTTCATTGTAAAAAATTTTAAAATTATAAAATTATGAAAACTATTGTGATCAAAGGTGCTGAGGAAGGGAAAAAATCCACAACAATCCACTGTGCCGGCTTCGCCCTTAAAGGGTTAAAATGTATGACCGATCCCCAAGTAAGTTTTCCCAAAATGTTGCCTTAAATTTGTTTCAAACATACCTATCCTCCATGTTCAATACCTAAGGGAGCTCCCATAAAAAAATTAATTTTTAAAAAATTTGCTGCCACCGCCCTAAGTGCTTGAAAGACACCCAATATTTTTGCAACCCCAACATTTTCTACATATCTATCATACATATTTGCAAACATAGAGATGGTCCCCGTGAATTAATTTTATAATTTTTTATGAAATCGGCTTCTGCCGCTCCCATGCACATTGGTCGGAAATTGGAATTTTCTAGCCGAAATTCAAAAAATAAAATTGTCCTAAATTGTTCCTAATTTTTGTTTGTTTATATTTAAAGTTAACACAAGAAAACAAAATAAAAATGTTGTCCATGTGATAACTAACCGTTATGCTGTACCCATTCAAAGTTGATTTCCGTTTTGAGTATTCGTCATAAAAAATATTAAGGCAAAATATGGGGAATTATAACTAAAGGTAGATTTTACTTTAAAAAAAAAAAAAAAATTTTTTGTGAATTGAAATGCTCAAATATTGTACTTTAATTGTGTTTAATTCATATTATTGCCTATTGCCTATTTAAGCCTTTTTTCCTTATTTCGCCCTTTGAATTTACCCTTCCTTCGATAAAAATTTTGGAAAATTTATTCCGAAAATTAAGGAGACTTCTGATGTGCATGAAACATAGCACTAAGGTGTTTTGGGATCGCTAATTTCGAATCCGAAAACAAATGGCGGATATTATTATCCAAATAAAGCTGGAATTCTACTGAACAAAACATTATATCCGCCATTTGGTTTTTTTTTCAAAATTTGAACCCGGATTCGAAACAGCGATCTCGAAAACCCGCTAAGACAGAATATCACATAAATTCAATGTTTGATTCGAAATCGGCGACCACAAAAACCCCCATAGCCACAATATAGGTTAAATTTCAGTTTTTTCTTTTAATATCCGCCATTTTGTATCCTAATTTTTGATTTTTTTAAAAGCGACCCCAAAAACCACAGTATCAATTAAAATGATATGTCAAAATAAATATTCGCCATTTTGTACCCGCCATCTTAATTTTTTTATTTTTTTCAAAATTTGACTCCAGATTCGAAATTAGCGACCCTAAAAATCATCTTAGTACCATGATTTATGCCCATTGAAAGTTTTCTTCATATTAAGGCCAAATTTTCACAGATCTGTCCAATGTACCATGGTATGACCAGCCCCTAAAAACATACACACTCCTTATCTTCAACCCCAAGGGGGTTCCCATACAACTGCACTAGAAGGTTTCGGAATGCAAGAGCTGACAATTCGAATTCGGTGCCATGGCGTCGTTCGGGTACTATTGAAACAATGATTCTTCGACTATAGCTCAACAACAAGTTTGGTCCCATTACACTATCAGAAATTGGATGTAGGAGTTTGAGGAGACATAACAGTGAATCAACCACGATCCAACCGACCTAGAACTTCAAATGATCTCGAAAACGTAAAGCTGTTTTAGACCAGCTGGGACCGGCACACAAATACCACTGTATTTTGTCATTCTATATATTAGATGAAACTCTCCTTCGATTTGGACTGGCCGTGGCATAGTGGTTAGAACACGCGACTACCATGCGGGAGATCGCAGGTTCAAACCTGGCTCCAGTCATCTTAAAAGAAAAAAAAATTTCTTTCAATAAACAAGTAGGTGCCGTTAGTTGTGAATCTAAAAATAGAAAGCGTGTTAATTCACATCAACGCGAGAAGCTATCCCATACCTCATTCATGGGGTGCAAAGGGAAATTAAGTTTTTTTTTCTCCTTCGATTTAGATACCCACTACGCGTCGTTTTTTCTTTCATACATTGCATAAGAGAAAACAAAATATAGATTAGCAATACAAACATTTCTGAATAGAATAAGGAAAATTTCAAATATTATATTTAACAACAAAAAATCATTCACCCACTTGTCATTAATTTGTAGTCTTTGAGTGTACGCTAAGCAACAAATTAACGTGCGATAAAACAACCACCATGATCAACTGCTAGTCCCATCTACTGGTCCCGCATAGACCGTGCCGTCCTCAATATATGCCCAGCGTGTGGTCAGGGTCCCCACGATACCTGGCACACCTTCACTTGCCCAGCCAACCCTACTCCACTTAGCCCATTGGATCTATGGACCAATCCAGTGGAAGTAGCCCAATTTTTAGGACTGGACATTGAAGAAGAACCCCCGGATTAAATTTGTAAAACTTTGAATAGTAAAGCTGTTACAACAACAACAACAACTGCTAGAGAGAGAGTAAATGATTTTGTTTACTCTTTTTCAAAATGTGTGAGCAATGTGGAAGAGTAAAAGCGCCGCGTAGTGCATTTGCCGATCTATGCTCAAGACTCTCTACGCGAAAGCGGTCTAGCGTCTAAATGTGCCCAGAATATCTTGAGCCCGCTTTCTTCACAAAGATTACATCTTTACAAAATTCAAATGGTACAGTAATTAAAGGCTCAAGATCTTGCTCACAGACTCTAGTTTTCTAACGATATGCTAGAGAGGTACACCAGCTTCACCAACGTTTTTTTTTTTTTCACCACTTCCACCTAAAGAGACATGTAAGTAAACACAGGCAAAATGGTCCATAATTTTATGAAGATTAAAGAGGACTTGTTGTTACAGTGAATACGAAGCGGTATATTGTCATGTTGCAGAACTTTTTTTGCTTTAGCTCTTCATCTTATCATCTTGTTGAAGATGTCGCACTTTCAACGACCACTTGGGGTCAGTTCGCGCAAATTTTGATATATTTCCTCCTGTACGCAGAAGAGTCAATTTGAAAAGGTATCGGATCTTTGAGGAGGGTTATCGAATAATCCTGATTGATTATTTTGAACTTAGCTTCTTTTTGCTATTTATTATTGCCCAATAATCGCAAACGCTTTGCTGCAGGTTGAGTAACCCCCCTTATTATGTATGTCGTAGTCACGTCGAATCTTTGTCGTTTTTCAAATATGACATCCCTGATGTCCGTTGTGAGACTGAAATACGACTTGTCTATGCTCCTATCATGTTCTTTTTCATTAGATGTTGAAAAAAACCCCAACACTAAACGTGTCTGTTAATAATTTTTTTAAAAGACACAAAAACAGTCGAATTTTATCGAGTCGACTGCGACATACGTACTAAGGGGGAGTGTATATTCTTTGCTGTATATCGATCCTTACAGCGACGACATATTCAAGAAGATTTCAGTCAAGAAGAATGTCTTCTGGCGATCAGTGAAAAAATGTCGCTTTTTGCCTATACAGTGAATGTACTACCAGGGTTAATTTCATTCTGTTTTCTTTTCAACTCCCCATCTTGTGCATCTGGTTGCATCGGGGCTCGAAATCGCAATTATATGCCGTTACCAGTGATTTTTTTCAAACTTCATTCTATTCATTAGCAAACTCTTCAAATGATTGCCTCCTTTAATAACCACAGCCTTTATCCATTATAACGTCATATTAATGCAACTGTTGTGTATTTATT